>JAUTXW010004981.1:0-600000 GCA_030620095.1 Kuschelorhynchus macadamiae | reverse complement strand
CTGAAACAATGGCATCTACAAGCAGACGGTCGTGTGTAAATCATCCCGATGTTTTTTGTTATGTGTGTGGTGAATACACTTTGAAAGAGAGCAGAAAAACGATTTCTGACTTTGTGAAAAGAGCTTAACTTGCCTATTTTGGCGTTCATATAGGAGAACAATTGCGACAATGGACAACTGGAAAGAGGAAGTGCCTAAAGTTTGGTGTACCAATGGTTTGGAGAGAACCGCGAAACCATCATGACGACTGCTATTTTTGTCTTGTTAATATTAAAGGCATAAATAGAAACAATAGACACAAATGGACATATCCTAATCTAGATTCTGCAAGAAGGCCTGTAGCGCATTCGGGAGAAATACCTGTTCCATCATTCAGCAGTCTACCCGAACTGACAGAAAATGATACAGAAACATCAACGTCTGACGAAGTTCAAAAAATTCAATCAGAAAACGACAGCGAATTTGAAGCAGATTTAGCAACTCCGCAGAGTTTCAATCAAGAAGAACTTAACGATCTTATAAGAGACCTGAATCTCTCAAAGGAATCCGCCGAACTACTTGCATACATATTAAAAGAAAAAAATCTACTTTTCCAGGTACTAATATTACATTTTATCGTAAAAGAGATAAGGATCTGCTGCCTTTTTTCGCTCAGGAAAATGACTTGGTATTCTGTAACAATATAAAAGGGCTCTTAGAAAAAATGGGTTTGCCTGAATACACTCCAGATGATTGGCACCTTTTTATTGACAGTTCAAAATGTAGTTTAAAATGTGTTCTTTTACATAACGGTAACAAATATGGCTTAATTCCTATTGGTCATTCTACTACCATGAAGGAAGAATATGAAACAATTGCATTAGTTTTGAGAAAAATTAAATACGAAGAACATCAGTGGACAATTTGTGTTGATTTAAAAATGGTTAACTTGCTCCTTGGACAGCAGAGTGGTTATACAAAATATCCTTGTTTTTTGTGCCTTTGGGACAGCAGAGCTAAAAATGATCACTGGGTTAACAAAAATTGGCCCTCAAGAGATGTCATGATTCAAGGAAAACGAAACGAACGTTTGATTTCAAGAGAAAAAATCTTACTTCCGCCCTTGCATATCAAGCTAAGCCTAACGAAGCAATTTGTGAAGGCTTTAAAATTAAAATTTAAAACTATGCTTTCAAATTTTAATATTCTCGGCCGTAACATGAGTATAAAAGTTCACTACCTCCACAGCCAACTAGATCGTTTTCCAGAAAACTTAGGTGATTGTAGTGAAGAACAGGGGGAAAGATTCCATCAGGATATTAAAACTATGGAAGATCGTTATCAAGGACGATGGGATAGCCACATGATGGCGGACTACTGCTGGAGCCTTCAGTGAGAGTGCCCTAGTAAACTCCATTCTAGAAAGTCGTATAAAAGAAAATTTTTATGTGATTAGTGACTAATGTAATTATGTAAATTAAGTTTTTGCAATAAATACTTAAATCCATGTGTCTTTGTTTTTTTAACTGGCAATAGTAATATTATATATTATGACAGTTATAACGTAAAATATATACACAATTTTTTTTCAAACTAGATCTGAGAACTTTTTTACAGTCTGCGTCCAAAAATTACCCAGGAATGGTTAAAAAATCGCGGGCACCAAAATGTGTGTTGGCCTGTGTAATAGAAAATAATTGATTTCAAAATTTTAAAAGTTGTCAATTTGTTTGACATGTAACCTAGATATGAAAACAATGATACTTTGCAGCCATCTATAATGTTATTTTTAAATGTGTTCAGATTCAGATTATTTGTTTCGTTTAGATTGACAAACCAAAATCTTTTGCCTTTTCGCAACTGAATAAAAATATTTAACTTTAAATTAATTGAAGCAAATATTTAATATAATTATATACATCAACATGTAGACTAGTCTGTCTACGGAATGTTTCGATACATAATATAAACAATATTATTGAAGCAAGCATAAGAAATTATATTATTTACCTTAAGTTTTTATAGACACATAGTAGTTGTACAAATACTTTCATCCTATCGGGACAACCACACTTGATTTTTGGACATATTTTAAAAGTAATAAGTGGAGCTTAATAATAAATAATTTTAATAATACATTTCTATTACACTTTGGACTACATTAAATGAGGTAACAGTTACATTAATCCTGGGGACACGTTTTTATTACCAACTGGAAAACTAGCAGTTTGAGCATGAGAAGCGCTAAATTCAGTCTTTATTTCATGCAATATCCTCGGTAAAAGAAAAATGTAGACAATAAACTCGATGAAGTTTAAAGTTGGAGCCCGGCAAGACACCATAAAACGTGTTGTATCCGAGCTCTTTTCATAACTTCGGTTATTCTTGAAGCCGTTTTTATTTCTTGCAGTTACTGCGGGGAGTGCCGGTTTTAACTGCGACGTGAGAAGTTAGGATCGACGATAAAACTTAGTTATGGGTAATTGTTCGACTGTTTCTACTTTTGGATTTTTATTTTTGTACGATGCTGGTGACTGACTATGCCCTTGTTGATGCTGCTGGTGTTCGAGCTCGATTTGTAATGCCGAATAGTTTTTACATAATTTATATTTTTCTCCAAAAATTTCGTTCTCCAAAATATTTTCTTATCCGTGGGTTAGGAGAAGGCTCAAAAAAACACACTGATTAATTGCTGTGCAATCTTTTGTATCTTTATTGATACTTTTGTAAGCACTGAATTGTTAGTGTTTTCAGTGCTTGAAAAAGTATCAATAAAGATACGAAACGTCGCACAGGAATTAATCAGTGTTTTTTTAGCCTTCTCCTAACCCACGAATAAGAAAACAATTTATATTAAGAAATTAATTCTTGGAATTAAACGATGTCAAAATGGAATCACGTTTTGCTTTTAATTGTACGAATCATCATCGGAAATTTTTACTTCACGAGATCGGAGTACGCAATGTGCTCGGAGAGATTTAGACAGGGAATTTATATCCGACCTGTGTTCACGTAGACTGTAGCCCGTATCTCTATTAAAATTATTAGGAAGCTTATAAACTTCAATAGGTTCTCTAATTTTCCGAGATTGGTGCAAAAACTTTGGCTTCTTTTATATATGGTATTAAGATACAGCAGATTGTACAATTTGCTATCGTTTTTATACTTTAAACCTAGTGGATATGAATCTAGTTTCCCCAATATAAACATCACCACAAGAACAAAGAATTCCATGAACTGCTTGCGCTTAAAAAGGAATAGTTTCCTTTGACGGTCGCAAATATTGTCCAATTTTCTTATGTGTATTGTAGATTGTACGTATTGACAAACAAAAATCTTTTTTTGGCTTTTTCGCAACTGAATAAAAATATTTAACTTTAAATTAATTTGAAGCAAATATTTAATAAAATTACATACCTCGACATGTAGACTAGTCTGTCTACGGAATGTTTCGATACATAATATAAACAATATTATTTAAATAAGTGTAAAAAATTATGTCATTTACCTTAAGTTTTTATCGACACATAATAGTTATACAAATACTTCACTCATCAGTGCGCCTATCGTAAACTAGTCTACATGTTGAGGTATGTAATTTTATTAAATATTGCAATTAATTTAAAGTTAAATATTTTTATTCAGTTGCAAAAAAGCCAAAAAAGATTTTTGTTTGTCAATCTAAACGCAACAAATAATCTGAACACATTTAAAAATAACATTATAAATGACTGCAAACTGTCATTTTTTTCATATCTAGGTTACATGTCAAACAAACTGACAAATTTTAAAATTTGGAAATCAATTCTTTTCTATTTAATGTTTCTCTCTTACGATTGTCGCACTGATGAGTCCCGATAGGATGAAAGTATTTGTACAACTACTATGTGTCTATAAAAACTTCAGGAAAATGACATAATTTTGTATGCTTGTTTAAATAATATTGTTTATATTATGTATCGAAACATTCCGTAGACAGATTAGTCTACATGTTGAGGTACGCAATTTTATTAAATACTTGCTTCAGTTAATTTAAAGTTAAATATTTTTATTCAGTTGCGAAAAAGCCAAAAAAGATTTTTGAATATGAAAGGGGAAGGGCTGTGTGCACGTAGAGGTAAATAAATTGTGAAAATCTTTTCTTTGTATTTCGTGCAAATCAATTTATTAAAAACGTAGCAAAGCGCTTTCGGCTTTCGCCATCATCAGTGCCACCTGAAAGGAAGGAAATCACTTTCTTTAGTTTTCGATAAGTATTTTATGAAGAAAGTTACTATTGTAGAAGTGAAATTAAATAAGGTTCTTGTGACAAAACTTACATAGGCAGAACTTGTAGACCCTTACACACAAGGATTAATGAACATCTAAAAAGAACTACCTCAGCCTTTGGAGAGCACCTACGATCTTCCAATCATAGTTTCAGCCCAAGGTCAAATTCGAAACTACTTCATAACATAACGTCTAAAAACTTCAACAGGTTGGACTTTATGGAGGATATCGAAATTTCCAACGAACTAAAGAATAATGACTCATGTCTTAATACATAAGTCTCCCTCAATAGATCATTCATCCCTCTACACCGCAGACTTTTGGACTAATTCCATCGCTCTATGATGAACCCAGACTTGAAGTCATTTACCCTGTCTGATTGATCCATTCTTCTTCCTCTCTTTATATTAATATATAACTTTCCGATCCACATCTCCTTTACTCACTTATACCAGTTTCAAAATTCATAATTTTGAAAATAAATAAATTTAATTTTCAATTCAATATACAAATTCTCTTTCCTCGCCACTTTGTTTGCATAACACACATTTATCTGAAAACATCTTTAGTTGTGAATAAGAATGAAATATGTATATATGTTTTAATTTGTTCACCAATGTGTACAGAACCTCCACAAAACATTGATTGTTCTAATTCCTGTTTGACATTTCTCCTCTTTATTTAAACAATTTTAATGGAATAATAATACTTTTATTAAATTAAAATTAAATTTAAAAATTGTTTAAGTCATAATTCTATAAACAAGTTGGTTTCAACTCCTCTGAAGCCAACACTGCTTCATCAATATGACCAACTTAAAATACTTGAGAAAAATTTTCTCCTAATAGTTAGTTACTAGATTTGAATTTCTTGCAATTTATTTACAATATATACAAATAATATAAAATATTTCCACGGCCTTCCACATTCAATTTGATTAATTTTCTAATTATTTTGGTTAAAATTTGCTTCTTCATTGACACTTCTTTTCCTACAGGTTTAAATTTTATATATATTGATAGGTTGACAACCTCACAGGGCTAATTTTCCTTGTAGGTTTAACCTTCAAACTCTGTTATTTGAGACCACCACATTTCAGCCTTAACTGGAACGAAATGATAATTTAGGTCGCTAAAAAGGGGGTGATCCCTTGTTTTATAAAAGTTTTAAATGTGATTTATTATATATTTGACATGTAACTTACAATTTAAATGTTTACTGTTTTTAACTATTTGTGGTACTTTATGGATTTATTTCCTGTGCACACTTGACTATTGATTGCTTCTTAATACAAATTGTCTTCATAATTACTCTTTTTTACATAGTTTCTTTGTCATTATTCAATTTCTCTTCTACATTAGTAACTTTCTTCATAAAATACTTATCGAAAACTAAAGAAAGTGATTTCCTTCCTTTCAGGTGGCACTGATGATGGCGAAAGCCGAAAGCGCTTTGCTACGTTTTTAATAAATTGATTTGCACGAAATACAAAGAAAAGATTTTCACAATTTAAAAAAGATTTTTGTTTGTCAATTTAAACGCAACAAATATTCTGAACACATTTAAAAATTGTACGTATGTTGGACCGGCGAAGTAAGCTTGCAACCTTGTCTGTGGTTTCGTGTTTAAATGAAAAAAAACTACACTTTTTATAGGTAACTATAATTTAAATTTATAATATGTTAAAAATAACTACCGTTAAGTTCTAAGGAACTATCCCTTTTCTTTGTAGAAAAACATCTAAGGAAGGGAATCGTGTGTTCTGATTCAATTTTTTTTTTGTAAATTTTGTTTTAGTATGTTACTGGTTCAAGAAATACGAGGAAATTTTCTGGACTATCAGCCCATACGATAAATGTGTCGCCTGTATATCGGAATCAAGATTTCAGTTTTAATGAAGATATTTCTAAGACACAAATCTTTCATGCCTACATTGGTTACTACAGCGAAATTTGTAGATATGAGATATGATTCTATCACATCTAAGAAATTAATTTGGTGAAATAGTTGATACTATTAAAATGGAGACGTTAATAAGCATTTTCTTATATAGCAAGTCTATATCGAAAATGACTATCATATCTTTTGGATCTATTTCAATTGCTTCTAATTTCTATACAAAATATCTAGATTTTGTAATACATAAAGGTGATTCTCCTTTAAAAGTGTTAATAATATTGGTTAGATATTTACCGACTTTGTAAGTGGGAAATCCTATTGCACTGAGGAAAGATTGAAGTGTACATGACTTGTGTATTTCAGGTAGTCCGTAGAACGATGGGATCTTAACGTCTAATTCTCCTCTACTAACAGGTTGATTGAGTTTTTTATCCATCTCTCGATATTATTTGCCGGGTCTGTTTGGAATACTCTCAAGGTGCAGTCGTTCAAAAGTAGTTGGCATTTCTTTTGTCCTCTGGAAGGACCAAAATATCTGTACTGTTGTTTAAGCTCTTACTCGGCTTTCTTCCTCGACTGAGAGATTTGAAATACGTGGCTTAAAGATTTTCTCTCTTTCATATCTTACTACGTCAGCTTCCTCTGGTGGAAGGATTGTGGCTTCGAAGGACTACCCTATAACTTCTAGGGGTACGCTCGAACGGTTTTTTGTTGGGTTTTCACTCGTTTTTGGTTTTTACAGATCCTCATGTTTTTCCATTACTGTCGGTCGATCGGTCTGTTTCGGTATAGCTAAAAAATCCACTTACTCGATTAACTTTAATTTTATTTAATTTTCCACAAAAACTACGTCCGATATGAAAAAAAAACTGGTAAAACATTGGTATGAATTCAATATGGCGAAACAAAATGACGCCCTGTTAAATTATTTAATGTACGAAAATGAAGAAATGGGCCATGCTTCATTATCACTATCATCTATCATTTTGTAATTGTGACATTTAGAAAAATTATTTGTTCAGTGGTTGAAAATGTCATCTTAAACCTGTAACTGTCAAGTTAGACCTTGTCTAATGTTAAACTTCTTTAGTGAATACGGGTGTTAGAGTTTTAAACTAAAATCATGCTTTTAACGCGCTTTTGTTGGCTTCCTATTCGTCTGATTGTATGTTTGTATGTCTGGTTCAAATCTTGTAATGAATTTTTTAGCACTTCCATTACCGATTGTTTTCCCATTTGACATGTATACACTTTCGGATATAAAAAAAATCCGAATTTTTTTAGTCAACGTTTAGAAATCCAAAATGGCGGCGCCAATACGGCCGACGAATTTTGTTACTTGTGTAACCAAAACTGAAAATCAGTGTCTAGGAAAAATTGAAAGTGTCAGCATTTAAAAACTCAAAATAGCGGTGTCAAAATGACAATGTCAACAAGTCAGACGGATGATTTTAAAATTTGTGGGGATTATTTAAGAATGCACAACAAAAATCAAAATGGTGGCGCCACTATAGCGAACGAATTTTGTCATTTGTACAGATTCGGCTGAAATATCAGTATCTATAAGTAGGGGAGACTGTTGTATACTGGGACAATATTTTTTAAATGAACATAAAAATTATATTTTAGTAGTATTTTGGGATTTTTTGTGTTAATTACATTTGAAACACAATAGTACTTCCAAAAATAAATTTTATTATGAATACAGTAAAATGCTGAACCAAAAAAGGCATTGTCCCATTACACGCCCGAGTCCCACTATACAACAACCCCTTGTTTTATAGTGGGACCTGAATGTGTACATACTGGGACAACCTGATAATAATAATGTTTAATTGAAATAAAATACGTATAACTCAGTAACAAGATACAAAGACATATTTTATTTATAACTCATCAAAAATATGAAAGCATTACTTTTTAAGTTTGTTGGTAACTAATATAATATATGTAAAACAAACAAAACTAATTGAAAAACAAATTTAAATGAACAAGAAAATTATTCTATGTTAAAATATGTCATAATCAAAACACCATATCTTGGCTGCTCGTTCGGTCCCCCCTGATATAAAAGGAACAGGAAGTTTAATAACAATATCATCCTTTAAAATTAAATCGTCGTCTCTTTTTTCTGGGAAGAAAAATTTATAATTGGCAGTCTTTTTTAGGAAATTGACAAGATATTCGTTTGCTTCAATTTTTTCTACTTGACCAACGTAATATTTTATTCTCTTTTTCAAAGGATATTTTACAAGGACAAAATCAGTAGGCTTTACTTCCAAATCTGCTTCTCCTTCAAATTCATCCGAAATATCAGAACTGTCATCACACAAATCTTTTATGGATACGTCACTGTCACTAGAGTCTATAAATAAATTCTTTGTAACAGTAAACCTTTGCACTCTTTTGTATTCTTTGTGTATCTTTCGCTATTTTTTCTTCTTCTTTTCGCTTTTTTTCTTCAATTACTGGCGTGTCAGTTAGAATCATTGATGTGATTTTTTTTTCTTTTCTGATTTAACTTTCTAGCTGCTGCTTTTAAATGTGGTCTTATAGATTCCGGAGTAACGATATTCTTTTTAGGCATTATTTCCTTTTCTGGGTTGGTTCTGGAACAGTCTGGCTGAATGGTGTCTAAAACATTTGAAGCCAAATCACCTGCATCAGGATCATCCATAGAACTTTCAGCAAGAGAATGTGTACGGTTCGTGACCGACGAACACAAATAGTCTGATTCCTGAAATATCTCTGAATTTAAAGGGTAAATCCCTGTGTGTTGAAATCCTTTAATTATGTTGCTTGGTGTAAAAGCTAACCCAAAAGATTTTCCAACTATTTCTGCTATATTGTACAAAGTTACTGGAACACCAGGGTGATTTATCAGCCATTCGTCCATAGCTTTATTATAGTATCCTTTAAATGGGCCGAAACAAGACACGTCAAGAGGCTGAAGTTTGTGACTACAATGTGGTGGTAATGTAACCAATACGATGCCGTTTATTTTACAATATTGTAGCACCCTAACATCTGTATGACTTTCATGATTATCTAATATTAACAATATCTTGTTGTTTGTATTACAATGTACTGCATCTGTTACGTGTTTCAAATATTCCAAAAAGTTGGTTCCAGTCATCCAACCACTTGGATGTGCTGCTCCTTTTGAGCCAGGTGGTGCACCATTAAGCATGTGCGGTTTAAAGTTTTTTCTCGGAAAAACGAAAAACGGCGGTACATATGTACCATTAGCAGAGATAGTGGCACACATTGTTACTAAAACTCCTCTCTCGGCGCTCGTTACCTTACCTACTTGCTTTTGACCACACGGAGCTATTATTTTTGGGGGTCTGTGTACAGTTGTTACAGCGGTTTCATCGCAGTTAAATATATGGTTAGAATTAAAACCATATTTTTCAAATACATTAAGAAGGTTAGTAAAAAATAAACCAACATTATGTTTGTTGAAACTTGTTGCACGGCTTAAGCTTGTGGCTTATATTGTGTCTAGCTCGAAAAAGCTTCATCCATTCTTCTCCGGCACACTTATTTTTGTTCCAAGATTCAGGAATTAATTTTCCGTTCGAGATAGCAAATCTATAGGCAAACAAACGGGTTTCTTTAGCTGATAATCCGTAACACATATTTGCGGCAGTAATGAAGTATTCACTAAGCAACTGTTCTTCGTCATCCGAAAATATTTGGGAAAATCCATGATGCCTCTCAAAGCTAAAACTTACTTTCTGCTCCTCATTGGTATTTCGATATTTTGCATTATATCTCTGTAAGGCAGATATGGATACTTCAAATTGACCGGCGGCCTCCCTGATTTTAATATTTTGGTTAATAACAGCTAAAACAGCTCTCTTCATTTTGTCTGCATTTTCCGCATGAGCTTGTTTACTCTCTTTGTAAGATTTGTTGTTTTTTCGGGGTCTTTTTTTATCGCTCATTTTCTGTAATCAAAACAAAAACAGTTACCCACGTATTATGTATCAACTTTATGCCAATTTAAGTTTTAAATGTTGTGGTAATTCTAACTAAAAATATATATTTTATTATCTTCTTCCATGCTTTCGAACACGTAACGTGAGATAATAAAAAGCAAATTCAGCATTTTTACTCTGGCAAACCATAAAAATATCCATTAATACACACTTATAAACCGTCGGGTGTATAGTGGGACAGACCCAGTATGCACCATATGCTTTTGTCCCACTATACAACACTAGACTTATTTTAGGTTATGCCTCAATTTTTTTAACAAAAATGTAATTACAAGCAATATATGTCCAAACTTACCTTTAAAACACTTTGGGCACTATGTATACGAATATTCACAAACTAATTTTAATAAACAAGGGTAATATTCTACCCGATTTCAACAGGAAACTAAAAACTTTATGACTGCAAATTCACGTGTTCGCCGGTTTCAGACATACTGAACAATTTGCTGATAAATATTTATAGCTACCAATAGAGGGCAGTGCATGAATATATTCCTGTATTTAATTCGGAATTTTACTTCGTTTAGTTTGCGGGAAATTTAAATTGTCCCAGTATGGAACCTGTCCCAGTATACAACAGTCTCCCCTACCTAAAAATAAAATGAAATTTTAATCAATATTTGAGAATTAAAAATGGCGGCACCACCATAGCAGACTAATTTTAAATTTTTTGCAGATGAATTTTTGTCAACATTCTAAAAATTCAAGATTGTAATGTTAACATGGCGGCGGAATTTTAACATTTGTGTAGATTTGTCTGAAAGAAAGTAGGAATCTGGGGTATTTGAAAATACATATCGTACATTTTTAGTAAATATTTAAAAAATGAGAGTAGGAATGCCTAGAATGCGAGCAAATTTTAATATTCATACAGATTTGATTAGAAATCAATCTTAAGTGGGTAATTCATACATTTTTAGTAATAAATATTTAAAATGGGGATGTCATCAATTAATCAATCAATCCGATAAGTACTTTCATTTTGAATTTGTCTCAACAGTTTTACCAGTTCATCTCTATATAATATTTGATTGATGAGCGAAATTTGAACATAATCGATGTAGTAGTTTTCTGCATTGACACACAATATTTTATTAGGCCGCCATTTTGGATTTGTAGTGAAACTTATCAGTTGATGGTCATATCAAACCTAAATTTTTTGCAAAATTTGGATAAAATGGATAAGCAGTTTCTTTTTTTTTAACATTTCAATGAACCGATTTTTTCACCGTAAATTTTATGTTACCACGTCATCATCATATGACCTTTAATTTTTAACCAAAACTTGAAGTAAATAGAACAAGCAGTTCTTGAACTTTGTCGCAGATTGACATACAGACTAACCGACGGAACTTTCTTTTTTTAATTTCCTCTTGCAAGGAAAGTAAAAAAACCGAGCGCTATTAGATACGAATAGAATACCCAAATGTCGTATTGTTTTTCCATGTTAATAGCTAAAATTTGAAAAATAAAAGATTTTTTTAATTTTCAATATCCTAAATCCTAAATTCTAACCAGTTTAGAACATGTTTACGAACACATTTTTACTTTTAATACCTAAAGAATCACCATTTAAATTCCTTTACCTGACAACACTTATACAAAAAATTGGCCCAACTCAAGTCAAAATTAAAAAAAGGCGCGAAATCATCCGAAACTTTATTATTTCCCGAGATTGCATCTAAAATCTAGTGATTTTTAAAATCGCAGTACGTTTTTTGGAGCGTGAGACGCCCTTTGCCTATTTTAATATACAGGGTGTCCCAAAAGTGATGGATCAAATTAAAGCAGGAGGTAGGGGGGTTTATTTCTAACAAAAAAAGTCCTATAGACATATGTCTGATTCCTTACCGTTTCCGAGTTATAGCTATTTTTGTAATTTTTATGATATTCTCACAATTCATCACAAATTTTTTGTTTCAAAAATTATCTGTTAATTTTTTTTGTCACATAAATTTTTAATAGCATTCCTATTAAGGCTTCTTTATTGTGCAGAGCACTTTTTTATTTTGCTCGCTAATTACACAACCTACTGCCATTTTAAAGCACATTTTTGGGATTTTAATGGAAAAACATTAATTTTTGTAGTAATTTTTCTAAAAAAATAATCAATTGAAAAGGTGTCCCATAACATAAAAAACTACGGTCAGGAATTCTGTTTTAAATAGTGTACATTTTAAAAATAATCAAACAATTGTTATTGCTGAAATTTGTTAAACATAATTGTAATGTCAAAAAAGTGAATTTAAATAAATACATAATATTGATTAATATCGGAGAAATAATAAGACAATGTGATAGTAATGAGTAAGTTTATTTATAACGTAATTATTTACATAAAAAAACTTACAATAATTAGGTTACAAAAGGTGTTGAAAATGTCCCCCATTGACTCTAATACGCCTTAAAGCGGGAACATTGTTACGAATTTGCTGTGCCACTACTCCTATTCTTTCACGAAGTTCATCTTCGTTATGGATTTCATGCGAATAAACCTGTTCCTTGAAGTATCCCCACAAAAAAAAATTCAACGGATTTAAGTCCGGCGAACGTGGTGGCCATCTTATTTTTCCTCCTCGCCCTATCCACCTGTTGGGAAATGTTTGGTCAAGAAACTGTCTCACATTGCGAGCAAAATGAGGGGGAGCCCCATCAAGTTGAAACCACATATTCGCACGTATAGCAATCGGAATATCCTCCAATAAGATGTTTACATCGTCTTGTAAAAAATTAAGGTAATTTGCTCCATTCAGTCTTCTGGGTATTTCAAATGGGCCTATCAAAGTGCCGTTAAGTATTCCAGCCCATAAATTAATACAAAACTGATGTTGAAATCGATCAGCTCTAATCGCTCTTGGATTCTCCATTGCCCAGTAATGTAAATTATGAATGTTAAAAATTCCAATTCGGCTAAAACTGCATTCATCTGTCCATAAAATGTGTTGGAAAAAATTATAATCGTTTCTGGTTCGCTGCAACATTTCTCTACAAAATCGTACTCTAGACTGGGTAGTCTGCAGGTAATAAGGCTTGCACTTGTTGAAAATGGAATGGATGCATTTGATTTTGTCTTAATATGCGATGGATTGTTGATCGTGGTATTCCCATAGTTCTTGCAATGCCACGAATACCTCTTGAAGGATCTTCTTCTAATTGAATTAACACGTCTTCCACATCATCGTCATATTGCCTTGGCCTTCCTATACGTTCTATTGGGACTCCAGGTAACCTTCCAGCAACATATGCATTATGTACCCGAATAAAAACACGATAATCGGGATAGTGTTGTCGGTTCGGGTAACGTTGACGATAAAGTCTCGCAGCACGTCGAGCACGTCCATTACACAATCCATAAACAAAATGCATTTCTGCATATTCTTGCGAGGTAAAACGCATTTTGTTAATCTTGTTAGAACTGAACACTTGTCAATACACGACTTAAATACTCTTAAAGGCAATGGAATTTTAGTAAAATAAAAACTGTAGGTATTTTCCTCGGTATTTGCAGAATTTAACTAAGCTGATAAACAGATAATTCATTTGGCAAATAAACATTTGACCCATCGAGTTTGAAGAATGTTTAGGCTATAAATAAACTTACTCATTACTTATTTCTCTGATATAAATAAATATTAAATGTATTCATTTAATTCAGTTTTTTGACATTACGATTATGTTTAACAAATTTCAGCAATAACAATTGTTTGATTATTTTTAAAAAGTACACTATTTAAAACAGAATTCCTGACCGTCGTTTTTTATGTTATGGGACACCTTTTCAATTGATTATTTTTTTAGAAAAATTACTACAAAAATTAATGTTTTTCCATTAAAATCCCAAAAATGTGCTTTAAAATGGCAGTAGGTTGTGTAATTAGCGAGCAAAATAAAAAAGTGCTCTGCACAATAAAGAAGCCTTAATAGGAATGCTATTAAAAATTTATGTGAGAAAAAAAATTAACAGATAATTTTTGAAACAAAAAATTTGTGATGAAGTGTGAGAATATCATAAAAATTACAAAAATAGCTATAACTCGGAAACGGTAAGGAATCAGACATATGTCTATAGGACTTTTATTGTTAGAAATAAACCCCCTTACCTACTACTTTAATTTGATCCATCACTTTTGGGACACCCTGTAGTATAGATATATTCTATAATTATTTTAATTCTCTGATAGGAAAAACTATTGTTATCATCGAAAAAATCACCTCATAGACTTTCTTGTATCATTTAGCTTCTGAGGATTCTCACATGACCCCCGACGAAATAAACGGTCTATTATACTGAACCGGATTGGTCAATACGTCATGTGACCCAAAATAAGTGAATATAGTATCTTCCATTAGATATGTCTCCTGGAAAGGGAAATCTTGCTGTTTACTTAGTGATTAAAAGAAAATTCCAAACGTAAACGGCTATTTTTTTACAAACTCACATTGCCGCACCATAGTTAGGTCAACTAAGTTTCGCAATGTCCAAGATAAAGTAAATAAAACTTATTTATTAAATATTTAAAAAATCAATGTTCTTGTAATGTCACTGCACCGTTAGAACGCTGCTTCTTGAAGTAAGGCAACATATAATTAGAAGATTTGAACTATATCAACAAATACACAATAATACATTAAAACACATGCAGTACCTACTGACATGACGCTAAGAAAACCTTGGTATCTAATAAAATATTTTTTAGCAAATTCATTTCTTTAATGTTAAAATTTATTGTAGTTCCACGACCCGCTATTGGTTTTTAAGCCACGCCGGTCACGTGAGCCTGTAATGATCTTTACTGTAGACTATTATACTTTTTTGCTATAAGGATCCCTTGTTAATGAAAGTGGGATGGTCTAACACCACAGTGGGATGGTCTAATACGTGGAGTTGTCGATCGGGTTTGCCATAGCTAACTAAAACTCTTGTTACTGGTGAAATCTGATCTGAGACTTTGGATATTCTAGTTTATGATTTACTATTTTGCAATAAAAGTAATTTCGTTATACTGCTTAGAAACTAATACTGGAAATACATTACTATTCTTTGTATGAAAATTTTTATGCATCATGTTTAAACATATTCACCGTAATACAAACTGGTATAAACATTGGTGTTCCTGGCTAGGCTTGGCATCGTCGTACGATCGACCTTATACTGTGAGGTAATCTTGGCAGTGGCTAAATATGTAAATAATAAACTCTATTTTCATTCTTCCTCTAAGGGTGATGTCATCAAGAAATTTAAATATTTGATCTTCAGGTATAAAAACTAATTTTAAAGGAATATCTAACAACTTACTGGAGTTCCAGTAAGTCCAAATCGTGCCTTTTATCCTTTCAGGATAGTTTTATTGAATATTTAAATCGAATCAGTGTCGAAACGTTGATTTCATTATCAGGGCCAGATTCTTCTAACTGGTGAACTTGATATTCTGCATACGAGAATATTTTTAAATGAAGAGGTTATAAAACAACTTCACTTATGCAGATTCAAATTGATACAGTATCAATTATTAAAACTGTTCTAACATAATAGGTTATATAGACTGGGTCCGTAATTTATTCGCAATACTTTACCTTGACGCCAAAGCAACATCATACATTTCTACTGTAAATAGCTCCTTTTCTTTCGAAGAATAATAAAATTTCCGAAGAAATTAGCTACATCTCTCTTGCACTATATTCATGTCAATGAAGCGTGGCAAAGCCCAGTCCATTAACCTATTATGTTATTGGTCGATGATTCGAGAACTGGTTCAGGTGAGTGTTTGAGTGGGTCTTTTATTAAGTCACTAAGTTATTTTTCTGGGCCAACTTGCTATGAATAATCTTGACCACTTGGTTACGCCGTCCTAGATATGCAGTAACATTGGGTATCTTGCAGTTATGTGTTCCATAACATCGGTTTATAATTTGAATTTATCATAATTCTTTGTTTTTTTTACTCCATTCTTGTAAGGCCAGTCCACCAGAAAAAATAAATTTACTCCATTCTTTTTACCAGTCTATCCAAATCTTGAGAGTGTGTATTTGGGTACTTAAGTAATTCGAATGAATTAAGTAGCACAGGTACAGCCCTGGTGTTAATAACATTTTTAGTTTTTTCAGTTGATTTTATTATGATTGAAAGCAACGAGAGGGCAAATAAGTTTGCTAGACTCGGCGCCACCAGCCCGTATGTAGGACCAGAACCAGCTTTAGGCATCACTAGGCAGCAGATAAGGACAGCTCTCGACGAATGGGTACAACATAAACTTCAATGTGAATGGAATGATTTACATTTTCCATTCCAAATTCCATATGGATGTTTTTCGACAATGTGTATGTGATGTCAATAAGTTTTTTTAGTTGGTTATAGTTTTCACCAAAGAGCTTAATATCATCCATAAGGCGGGATATTATTCGGGAACTGTCTCTATTAGTTTTGATATTGAAGCCATGTTCTGTATTATTGAGCAACATGGAGAGGGTGTTTATTGATAAACAGGACCAAAGTGCATTTAACGAGTCTCCTTGGTAAATCCCTTATCGGTATTATTGATCTTCAGGTTCGTTCTCCACTGGTGTTTAATAGTTGCCAGGAAATTGATGATCGTAGGGTTAATTTTGTATATTTCCAGTACGTCTATGAGCCAGGAATGTGGTACACTGTCAAACCGCTATTTATAGTCTATAAAAGCATTGTATATGTTGCGTTGTTTTTTCTGTGCCTGCTTAAGCACCATAGAGTCGATGATAAATTGTTGACTTGATGGACTTAAATGCATCCCTTCTGTTCCTCGGCTAGTAAGTTATGACTGTTAGGATCTTGTACATGATGGGCAAACAGGTGAGGGACCTGTAATAGGATGAGTCTTCTGTCCTATTGCTTTGGGTAGCATCTAATGCCAGTGCCTACCATTAGAAATGCGGGGGTTGTCTCCGGATGATGCATTATTTTGGTAAAATGACGAGCTATAGCTTCATGGAGGACTTCAAATTTCTTATACCAGAAATTTGTGAATATGGTCAATTTCTGGGGACTTCCAGTTGCTGGTTTCGTTAATAAAGCTGCTAACTTCCTCGTTGGTGATAGTCAAATTCCATTTATGGTGATTTAAATTCCGTTTTTCCCAGATGTTCGACCAATACTCGGTCAAATGATCTTTCCTCGGCGTCATTATCTCCGTATTGGTTTGATCTTTGTTGTTGTTGATATCCCGATAGAACTGTCTTTGGTTGGTGTTGAAAAATCAGTTCTGTGGTTTGGGTTGGATCTAGGCCGTTAAACTCAGCAACAACTTTTTGGAGTTCGTTGTATACAGATATATGGGTGTTGTTAACTCTACCAATGATGTCTTGTCCAGTATTTTCTTCATTTCGTACTTCATCCTCGGGTTCTTCTGTTTTAGGCGGACACGGTGGGCTCAACACGTGAATTCTCAAGTTCAAGCTGCACCTCTCCTTTAAGCTGTTTTAGAATTGGTCCAGCCAAAAGTTTATTCAGGACAATTACTCGCCATTGGTCAGCAATGCGTTGCTCGGTGTTGTTCTGAAGACCCGGTATTTCTGTAGGAAAGCCCTATGAAGGTCGGTTCGGTAGGTGGTTAAGTCAGTCTCAAATTTGGTGGTCTAATAATAGGAGCGCATTATGAAACAATTCATTTCTGGTGTCCATATCATAAGTTTCCTTGGCTTTCAAGCTTTCGTGGTCTGAGAATTGGTGACGTGCGTCTCCTCAAAGACAGCGAGAGCTGGGCATGTGGGTGGCATCGGTGGTGAGTGCCACAAGGGGGTGGTGGGGTAGTTGCAGTAGCCATACTCAACATCACGCTGCTTCCGTCTCTAGTCGAGGGAGACTGTAACTCATTCAGCACACAGGATCCTCTATCTAATCCTGAGCGCGACAAAAGTTTATGGTGGTACAATGTCGATTCACCCGTTTGTTCCTTAAATTATATATTTTCATAAAAGGGTTGCATTTTATCTACTGCCTGGGACTTTTATACTCTGCGCACGATGTTTGCTCTTCGGGGAGTGATAGACAAATGCAACAAATAGCGACGTCACTATCTTTTTGTCGATTCTAATCTTGTCTAAGTTGCTGCAGAATCTCTTTTCAATTAGCCCATTAGTGGATATTATGAACGGTACAACTTCTAGTTTTTTTAAGAGGTAAATAGTTTTAATTTCATGGCACAGATCTTGGTACTTCGTTACTTTTTCAACATACGTCCTAATGTTCTCATCCAGTGGTACTGTTACATCAATGACGAAAGCGGAACGGTTTTTCTTGTCAAGCATCAGTATATTTGGTTTGATATTCGTTACTGTTCTGTCCGTAATAATCATATTATCCCAGTATACTTTAACCTCATGTTTGAAGAACTGTATTTGGATTGATGAAAGTTGTTATAGTATTTATCAGTTTTAGATATGACATAAGTGACTATGAAGGACAGAGATCGGAAGCTACGTTTTGTTTAAGCACATTAAGAAATAATGGTTCTTGGGATTAGACCGTGTCAAATTGGAATTACTATCCGACGTTTCGCCTTCGATTGCACGAGACATCTTTAGAGATCTTTACTCCACGAGATCTGAACACATGTTTAACATAGCTAATATCTAAGATCTAAGCCTACGTTTAACATAGCTTCGTGTTACAATAACTTGTTTTTGAATAGCAGTTATTATTATTATTATTATTAAAATGAATAATATTATTATACATACACTGGAAAATAAAGGAAAGAAACGCTTCTTAAAAAACTGACGGGTCTACGGAGACTCACGTCATAAATCTCTCGCCTGTATGACAAATATGTATAACAAACTACTTACGTTCCCCCATGAAATATTAAACGGACATTATCCTTAAACAATGTCATTTATTACCTATCTAATAAAACTGTAGTATTTGGTAGTGGCTCGAAATGAAATCAGAAAAAGCCATAAATAATTATTATCGAAAACGTCCAACGTTCTACAAATAAAAGCCTTATTTAACCCGATATTTTAATGGTCGGCAACACGATTTCGCAATTAGAGTCTCTTTGCTCTGTTTTAGCGATGATCGGCTAAATTGAGTGATAAAATGTTGCGAATTTAAAATATTGTACGTTGTTTAATTGTGAGAATTGATGAGGGTCGAGAGTATTACAATTTGAGTATTTTAAAGTCCAGTGGAGTTATTTAATTTGTGTTTATTTATTATTGAAGATTATTACTTACTGACGTTTACATAAATGAAAAATAGGTTGTGTGCTAATTGTACAAGACCGTTAGCGTTTTCGTACAGGATATCTGAGCATAACTCAGTATCCACTCCTGTAAGAGACAGAGAAAAAAATTTAAAGACAAATTTTCTTATTTTTTAAGTACTGCTATAAACTTTGTATATACAGGGTACCCTAAAAGATGCTTCCAATAATTTAGGAGTATTTAGATTTGATTAAAATATTACAATTCAGCCATACTTGCCTTAGTCCAAAAGTTTATATTAACAAAGATATATGGTAGTCGAAATTTTTTTAAATAATATTCATGTTTTAAGATAATAAAATGAAAATCGATGATAAGGGATTTTTTATAGCAAGAAGTAATAATATGCCCCCAATGTAGCTTCTGAGAGCTACTTTTCAAAATAAAAATATTCTAACTTATTTTGAATATAAAATTATGGAACTTTGCATAAAAAAATATATTCTACTGTCTTTTCTTTTCAAGAAGCTATAATTCATAAATCTACCTAAAGGTCTACTAAAATAAATTTAATAAATAGGATATTCCGATTAAGGCCGTCATTAAAAATGTCTTCTGATAAAGGCACGCTAATCAGTCTATGGGTTATGTTCTTAAACCCTGGTAATTTATGTTCTATGGGATCCATATGTGATGGTTTATGGTAAATTTGAGATAAATGTTTACGCAATCCTCTCTTGATTGTTAAATCTAAGAAGTTAATGGAGCCGTTATCTTAGAGTTAGAGGTTAAAGATAAACGGCTCCATTAACTTCTTAGATTTAACAATCAAGAGAGGATTGCGTAAACTGTCATCCATTACAAGTTTTTACATCCTATAGAACATAAATTAGCAACGTCCATCCTATAGAATATAAATTAGCAACGTTATCAAAAGAAAGTTTTAATGATAAGCTTAATTTAATTAAACAAAATAACAAACAGGTAAAAACTATTAATACAATATACCCCAGTGGCAGAGATGTAAATAAATGTTTTAAAATACCAACATGCTGCGGAAAGCCTTCTTTAAAAATGAAACGGTGTCTTAACAGGAAGAATGTAAAAATCTCTTTTAGAACAAATAATTCGTTAGGAAAATTTCTGAAAAATACAAAACCTAAAAGTAATAGAAATGAAAAGCCAGTGGTCTATCCGTTAACATGTGGTTTATGCGCAGAAACATATACTGGACAGAAGGACTTCTAAAAAGCTTATAAACCAATATTAACGCAGTTTTATTTACAATAAACATGACTCAATATTAACAAGACATATTATGTCGTCCTCTATCTCTCGTAAAGACGTAACTAACAAAAATCGAAAAAATGAGTTACACCTCTGGAGACTTCCCTACAGGCACAACTTTTATCTCACAAAGTTTCGTAACTGTACCTCTCACGGTATCAGGACAGTGATGGTGTTTGACACCAACACAAATTTTTCGCACGTACAAGCGTAAGTGTAGTTACGTTCCATCGTGTGCATGACATTTATTTCCTACGCTTGAAAAAGAGAGCTGACGTTTCTACAGTACACGCGGTAATGCAGCGACCGACTAAATTCTAACCTCAAAATTTAGTAAATTGTGGTTGAAAATCTGCATTCACAAAGAGAGTTTGTAGCTCGTCATCTGAATATCACGGATTCACTAAGAAACACCGCAAAGAAAGACACATTTCGTCGGCGAAACCCGAAAAGTGTGTAACTCCACATTTAGTTGGATTTTAGGTTTTTTGCCATCTATTAGCCTTAAGTCAAAGCTATCGCTGTAGAAATTTGTGTATATTGTATAAAGGTAGATATTTTGAAATTTATAAAACAGAAATCTATCTAACTCCACTCAGCTGTTTTTGTAAATGAAATATGTGTAACTCCTCTAGTCTACCATTTTTGATCTCTGAACTGAACTGTGCTTAAAATACCGGCTTATATTTTGTGTGATTTTTCGTAAAAATAGGTGTCATCAGTTATTTTAACTAAAGTAAGTATCTCTATAATAGTTTTAACTTATATTAAAAACGAATCCAATACCAAAATCAGATAACAGGTTATTTTAATAAAACGTTGGAGTTACACATTTTTCCTCCAAATTTAGTTTGTCTTATACAAATATGAAATGTGTGTAACTCCACACCGTTAAAAATGGGAAATTTGAGACAGATCTATTTTTAGTTCTTATTTTAGGTCTCTATATTTTTGGATAATATCTATTTGCACAAGAAGATAGGCATAATGTTTTAAGGTATTTTTATTACGGAATCCAAACTATGTGATTTCTGTCCTTCACAGCTGATAATGTCAAAAATCATTAGAATTAAATTGAATAAAAAGACATTTGATAACAAAATAATTCGTTTACAATGATTTAGAACTACATAATATTGTGATACGTGTGAAAATTACTAAAACAAAAACATCGTACACGTAATAGAATACTATTTTTCTTTGTTTGCCCTACAAATCGAAGAACATCACCTATTTTGACGAGTTTTTGGAATGCTTAATTTTGCGGTTTAAAGCAAACATGAAAACAAAATGTCAGTTTTGCAGTCGAGGGTGCTAGAAGTAATCATAGCAGTCTTGTGATCATCACAACAACAAAAGAATGATAAAATGTAAAAAGCGACGTTCATTGATTGCTCATTTACTTTGACTCGAAGTTATTCGCGATATTTAAAAACGCGCGCGGCAATACGGTTTTTTGGGCGACAATTCATTACTCACAGTGCAGCTAAACTGGACTGGTACTTGCACTAAAATTGCACGAAATCAATAATGTCAATAATTGCTTCAATGCATTTTATTTATTATTAATTTAGATAGACGAATTTAGGTAACAATTGAGTTAATCTGTTAAACCATGATCATAATTTGAAATTACCTACATGGACTTTAAACGCTTATCATTTTAGAGTCCAATCATGTCAAGAGGAAAGCAATGTGTTGATAGGGCCTTACAATCCATTAAAGCAAATAAGGGCAAACCATGTAATATAAAAACATTATTATCGAGTACTACATTGTAACAGAAACAACTTTTTTTTTAGATTTAGGCAAAATAGCTACAATGAACCAAGAAACCATAGGTAAAACAGATCTACGCGGCGAAGCTATATAAGTGAGCCATGGAATAGGTGGTCAGATAGAAGAAAATATTGAAGTAATAGAAATTGAGGAAGTGCGGGGTTCCGAAGAAAAACAAGTTTTACCAATAACAGAAAATTCCGAACTTGAACTAGACAAAAATGAATTCTTGGATGGATCAGGGTTTTCCTTGCCTGGTATGGATTTTTAATATATCTATTTCTTGCAAAAAAATACTTTTTTTTCCTTTTAGTTTTTTACGAGATTGCTACAATGGACCCAGAATCAATAGACGAAACAGATATACTTGGTGGAAATACAACAGGTGATCAGGTAATAGAAATAGGAGAAGTGCTTCAGCAGGGTTCTCAAGAAATGCATGCATTATCACAAGCAGGACATTACGAACTTGAAACGGAAACAAACCAATCCTGTGATGGTGAATCTAACGAATATCTACCTCAAGATCATCCTGAAAGCAATACCGAAGAATTTAGTGATATAAAAAATGATATTGAGATAGAAGGTTAACTTGAAAACGAAAGAGAGAATGTAGAGGAGGTAAACCAAAACCACGAAGAACGACCACATAAAAAACGACGTGTATATCTGAAGCAAGATTCTTCACATTCGCAAAATAAAAATTATCCAGCAACGGGGAGCTGGATAAGGCTTACCAGAGTAAAAAGAAAGTAGGTAGTGAATGGAACTACAAAGTTGAAAAACCAGGAAAAAAATGAAAAACAGACGCTTGTGCAAATTGGGAAGATCAAACTCAGTTTTAAAATGTTCCGAAATCACACAGAAATATCGTCAAGAAATATTTGATAAGTTTTGGAAGCTTTCATGGTCTGAAAAAAAACAATTTGCGATAGGGCTAATTTCCCTACAAAAGGTAGAAAGACGTCGAGGTATCAATGAAGACAGTAGGAGAAATTATTCATCAAAATACTACTTAAAATGTGCTAATTTGAAAACTTACAGAGTATGCAAAAATATGTTCACAAGTACTTTGGGGATATCAGAAAATGTGATTTCTCTATGGTTAGATAAAGACAGTACCATGACTGAAGGTAACGGCAGAGTAGCTGAAACACCTAGAAGAGAAAACGAAGACTACATCAATTAATCAGCTGAAAATATTTTTAGCATCACTTCCCAAGATGGAATCTTACTATTGTCGGGCTTTCACCAGCAAATTATATTTAGAGCCCTTATGGCAGAGTAGAAGGGAACTATTTCGCTTTTACAGAGATAACTGATGTATTGAACAAAATGAACAAGCTGTTAGCATAACGTCTTTCTGTTCAGTATTTAATGGATTGAGTTTATCACTATACCGACCTAAAAAAGATCAGTGCGATGTGTGCATGAGATATAAAACTAAACATATATCTGATAAAGTATACCAAGAGCACTTGGTCTTAAAGGAAGAGGCCAGGCGCGAAAAAGGCAGTGATAAGCTCTCCGACAATGATATAGTTCTGACGATGGATCTGCAATCGGTGTTGCTTGCACCGAAATCAAAATTTTCACTAATGTACTATAAGACCAAGCTAGCCGTGCACAACTTTACTCTTTGTAACATAAAGTCTAATGATGGCTATTGTTTTTTATGGAGCGAGGTTAAGTGCGCTCTAGGCGCGAATGAGTTTTCAAGTATACTCACCTATTTTATTGAAAACATGATTTTACCAACTATCGATAGAAGTTTATCAAAAACTGTACTCTGGAGTGACAGCTGCGTAACCCAAAACAAAAACACTGTGTTATCGAACGCTCTTTTAAACATTGCTATGGAAAATGATGTTGTAATAATGCAAACGTTCTTAAAGAAAGGGCATACGCAAATGGAGGATGATTTCATGCACTCGGTTATTGAACATCGCTTACGTACTCGTGATATCAACGTACCTGCTGACTACGTGCAATATTGCAAAACTGCACGCTTAAATCCGCGACTATATTTTGTTAAATACTGTTCTTTTGATTTTTTTAAAAATTTTGATAGCATCAGATTCTATAATTCAATTAGACCTGGGCGCAAAGCCGGTGATCCAGTTGTTAATGACATTAAACAATTTATTATTAGTGGTGGTATTGAATTTAAATTACGTCATACTGATGAATGGATACCACTAACTTCAAGGTTGCAAGCGAGGCAAGAGACCCTTGGTAGGGAAGATTTGCCTAGTTTATACCGAAGTAGAAGAAAAATTTCTCCACCTCCAACAATTGAAAAGGGGCCTAGACGCAGATTACCATAGTTATTACGAAAATATTCCTTACGAATAGGAAATAGTTAATAGGTATTCCTGATGGGTAATTAACTTGTTTAATGTTCTTTGTTATAATTTTTTACTGAATAAATATTTCATTCTCATATTTTCTTAGTCTTATTTCTTTATAATCCTTTTCTGAAAAAAAATCGAGGCTACAAACTTAATCATTGCAACTTGTGTAACTCCAAAAGAAATTTTCATAAAGTTTTGGAAATTTGTGTAAGTCCACAAAAAAAATAAAATACGTAAAAAAGGTAATTTTAGTTCAAAGAAGTAGTAGTTATCATCCATAAAATCTACCATTAAAATTTTACAAATATTGACTAAACCAGTTGTAAACAAAAGAGTTTTTGGTCTTTCCTGTAAAACTTAATAAAACGGAGTTACACACTTTTCGGGTTTCGATGACGATTTCGCAGACTCAAGACGATAACTTAAAGTCTAACCCTAGACAAAAAACCTTTTGTCTGTAAGAAACTATTTTTATCGACTTTTGGGTAGCAGTGAAAGAATGTGTCGAACTGCGCTGGTTAAAATAAACGAAGTAGGTGTACTGGAAAAGGACAAGGGGGGTGGCCGACAAAGAAGCAAGGAAACTAAGGAGATGGAAGCAAATATAAGATTCAAAATTAAAAAGCATATTAATAGATTTCCAAAAGTTGAATCACACTTTTGTAGAGGCAAAACATCTAAGATGTATCTACATCCAGAACTCTTCTTGTCTAAAATGTTTTTTATGTGTCTTGAAAATCTTCAGTCGCAAGTAGGAGTTCGCGAGACCGAGACTGAATTAGTCTCGGTCTCGGTCTCGGTATCGGTCTCGAAAGTCTCGGTGGTCTCGAAAACAAAATTTTAAAAAGAATAATTGTTCTCCGAGATGTTATTTAGACAAAAGTACATGGAAGCCTACGTTCGAAACCCAGAGTTTTTCCAATCTTAAAAATTTTATGTAAAAAAACCCAATGTTTGAACATTTCAGTAAAGTAGAAAAAATAAAGGTATATTTATATAAAAAATTATTGCAAAAATCTATAATTCGAAATGATGTTGCCAACAGATGGAATCAGTAAATGAAGATATACGGACAATAGTAGGTGTATCAAAATACATATCACGTATCCCTTGTTCTTTGGACATCAACAGACAAGCCACACATCACTAGAGTTACTTAAACAACCATCCACAGAACAATAATTATTTGACATTTCGAAAGATATACAAATGGAATAATTTTTTAACACAAAATAAGGACACACTGTATAATGCTGCCGAACTCATGTAAGCAACGTGTTGGGCATTCTAGGGACAGACGTTATAATTCAATAGGTAGAAAACGATCGATGGCTAAGTAAAGCACCCTTAGGTATTCTGTAAACTTTGCTATTTTAAGCCAAACTTGTATTACTTTAAGAGAGAACTGCACGCAAAAAGTGTAAAACTAGCGACAAAGTCTAATCGAGTTGAAAGTAAGATGAAAAGGTACCTACGCATTAAAAAAAACTTCCTGCACGTCCGACCTCAAAAAACTGTCTTATGTATAAGTAATTTAAATTACATTTCGGTTAAAAATCGGTTCAAAAAAGTTCACGCGCTGCAGAAATACAAAGACAAGAGTACGATTTACCATTTCAAATTTTGCAGTTACGTAGACAAAGCTTCAATGCAAGGCGGTAAAGAGCCATTTTGTGGAAAAAAAATTATATGCGAAGGCATGTGCGTCAAAAAGTGGTCAAAAAACGGTCAAAAATGGTCAAATCTACTTTTATTTTATAACTCTAGATTTGATTTTTTGATAAAAATTCGCCTTTAGCACCCAACTATACATATTTCCCTATTAAAATCACATTGAAGCTAATACATATCTCTTATAGTTTTAACATAATATTGCAGCGGCCGGGGGAAGACTTGCAAATGATCCATATTACCTCGTGCAGTTCCCCCTTAATGCGTATTTATTTTCTTAACCAGGACCGTTCTTAGGGATCTGCACGTTGTGCTTGCACAAAGGCGGCTATGGTTCATAATACTACTTGTCAATCAACTATTTTTGTTCTTTGGTAAATTGACTATAAATTTTAAAAGTGGAGTAGATTTTAAAAGTAAATTTATTTATTAAACAAATATCTACTTGTTCAATTTTTCGTCTGAAAGATCAATCTATTACCTTTTTTGAGAAAATGTACAGGGATATTATATTGTGCCTGCTGAATCACCAATAATATCAAGTTCCTCAAGCGATGATAACTATAACATCGATTATACATCGCTATTTGAAAAAAAAGTGATTCCGAAAATTGGAGAAAAGAAATAATAGAATATTTGCAATTAAAGCGCGCTCCAAAGGGTACAGATATTTTAGAATGGTGGAAAGCACACGATAAACAATTTCCAAATTTAGCCAAAATGGCAAAAGATCTTTTGTCTATACAGGCGACCTCTGTAGCAGTAGAGCGTTTATTTTCACAAGCAGGGTTAATTAATACAAAATTAAGAAGCATGTTAAATGAAACTTCAAACAAATGCTTATTATGTATTCATTCATAGTATAAAAGTAACTTGAAAAATGAAATTATAAAATATTAGTTTAAATTTTCTGTAATGTTTTTAGGTTTATTATATAGGTTGAAATAAAATCTAAAAATATGCTTATTATTTAAGCGTAATAGTTGAATTAGCTTTATTGATCATCTATTTAAAATCCTAAGCCAAATTCTACTTTGTGTTTTGTTTGTTGAAAATGTTATATCGTCCATTATTTTCAAATACAAACAAAATCAATACAAAAATATTGTTCTATAAAACACGTACCTTCTTTAATTAGCAAACCATCGAAGCAATTAAAGAAGAAAATGTTAAGAAAAATTTTCCCTGATTTTTTTTAACAATTTTTTGTTTATTTTAAGTCGGAAAATTTTTAAACAAAAATCATCACAATTACTTCGTCTGTTGGAGACTTTACCGTATCTATACTATATAAGAATATGATATTGCGATGATTTTAGTTGTTACAGTCTATTAGTTATTAATTATTATTGAACCAAAAAACTAAAAATTTTTAGATTTTAGTTATTTTCAATAATTAAACATAAAAACCGATTATAAACTTATAAAGATCGCAAAATCAAAATCCTATATAGTATAGTTGTGATAAAGTGTCTCTTTTTGAGAACAAGGTAGCAATTTAGGGTTTTCGACATGTGAAGTGGAATTTCGCTACTAGAATTTCTAAATTTGGGAAATTCTCTTTTTATGGTTATTTATATCGTTTTTTAAATGACTATTTCACAAGTATCATTGTTATAAGAACATATACAATGCTAGTATAATACAATTGATTATAGAAAAATTATTTTTTGCCTCAATTAATTTGCCCCCAAACATATTTTTTGAATTATTTTGTCAAAATAAATAATTTACAAACATTAGTTGTTTTGCTACTTCACTTTGAGATCGAGAGTCTCGATAGGTAAGTCTCGGTCTCGGTCTCGTTTCGAGACCGAGATCGAGACCGAGACTAGTCTCGTGGTCTCGCGAACTCCTAGTCGCAAGGAAGTAAACTTAAATGTAGTTATCATACATACAGGAGTTTTTAAAGAGCAAAATTTATGCTTTTTGACTCCCAAAAGTTATCCACGTCCCAATCTCGAAAGAAAGCGCATTTTTTTATAAATCCTGACGGTTAGCTTTTAATTTCACGTTTTATGATGTAGCGACTAAAGATAGTTTTTGTTTTGCTTGGAACGAATCTGGTAGCAAGCTTTTTAAAGTTTTAGAGGAGTATAACCAAAAGTCAAGTTTCTGTTTACTTTCTGATGGCTGCTATGGACAGAACCAAAACAGCATTATTGATGCAACGTTACTTTATTCTTTATCAAAACCGAATTCTCTGCGATTTTTCGAGACGAACCACGGGTAAAATGCTGTCAAATTAGCACGAAGAAAGCATCCTTATAAGGCGATATTAATGAAATATACTATAAACCGATACTGGCAAAAACATAAAATGGCCAATAATTATGGAAATAATGGTTGACAAGAATAAGCAAACGAAATTTTTTTTTAGAAAAATGACTACGTCCAGGTTGAATACGATGGTATTACCCTAAAGAGTTTTCCAGGTAGTCTTTCGATTTCTTCTTTAAACGGTGAGCTTCGAAAGATTGCTAAAAATAAATACGAAGACTTAGTTGCGCTGTGCTCAGGACTGACACCTCTCGTAAGACAACCGGAATCCAGCAGTTTTATTTGTCGTTACCACATGAAACAAACATTTTATTATACAACTAAATATCTCACTTTTAAAAAAAATTGATTCCAATTATGGCATACCGTTTTTGTGTCAATATGAAAGAATTTTCACTAACGCCGATTTTTAAAATATAATTATTCGATCATGTCTAAAAGGTACATTGTATATTTTATTAACATTTGCGTTAACTAAACACAATATTTGCGAAATTAATTAAATTGCACTATAATTGCATAACGGGAAATTATTGGAAATTAATGCAAATTCCATTGCCAGAATGATATATGGAATGTCAATTTTAATGGCCTATATATCTTCCAAAATATTCGGATATATTAATATAGATAATATATTAGCAACAAATTTATAGTATGTTTATTGGCGTGCAGACTGCACTGAAATTGACATTTGGCAGACTAAAAACTAAACTAAAGAAGTTTTTGATAAATCTAGTTTAATATTTAAAAACCTGTAAACGTTCTCGTTTATGAAATGTTTGTCAAAAATATAAGAATAAACCCTACGTACGTATACAGGGTGATTCATGAGGAAATGTCAATACTTCAGGTGTATATTCAGGACCAAAATATTAACATAAAAGTCTATATAAATAAGTGTCCGCAAGGCCTTAGTTCTCGAGATACAGGGTGTGAAAGTTTTTATTTAATTTTCCTATTTTCTTAAATAAAATCTATGATAATGTAAATAATGGAGTGAAAATTAATATACGGGGGTTTTTTAGTATGACAAATTCGAATCTAATATTAGTATTGCTCTTACTTGTAGGGGGCGCCACCTACATGTCTTTCTACTCCTTCGAACAATCACAACTTTTTGGTACAGTCTTGTATTACATTTTTGAGTAAAACAAATTATTCCCTTGCTATTTCTATGTCAAAAAGGTATACCTGTTAAAAGTGGATACGGGCAACCGTTTTCGAGATATTTGGATTTAAAACAATTTCGGCGCATGTAATTTTTTATCGCAAAATTTTAAAAGTTTGTTATTTTGTCCAAATTTAAACGCGTCTTGGCACATAAGCTTTGAAATGAAAGACTAACACATTTTTTTGAGGTGTGTATTCAGTGCCTCAGACATAAACTAAACAAAAGGTATTTAAATTTTATTAAAATTTTTATTATTAAGTTGTTTTTAATAAAATCTAGGTTACGTTTTATAGTTTTCAAAAATTCCACCATTTGCTTCTAAGCACAGGTCAGCTCTATGGTGTATAGCTGGGGTTGCTCTGTGGATACATTCGGACGCATTTCTTAGTGTTTGTGCTGCGTTTTTTATCCATTCCAATAATGCTTCTTTTGTATTTACTTTAGTGGAATATACCAGTGATTTGAATCATCCCCAAAGACAATAATCCAAAGAATTAAGGTCTGGCGATCTAGGTGACCAATTAAACGGACCTCCCCGACCAATCCATCGGTTTGAAAAGTTTTGGTTTAAAACATCTCTTACAAGTAAACTGTAGTGTGCAGGGGCTCTATCATGCTGCAAATACATGTTTTGTCTTACATTAAGGGGAACATCTTCTAATAGATTTCGCAAGTGATTTTCAAGAGAGTTTAAATATTTTTCTCCTGTAAGACTACCGTCGATTATAAATGGACCAATTAAATGACCATTTAACATTCCACACCACATATTAATGCTAAATTTATGTTGGAAATTATGTTCTACTGTAGCGTGAGGATTTTCATAGGACCACCAGTGTTCAGTGTGAAGATTATTTATACCATCACGCGTGAACTGTGCTTCATCAGTGAACAAAACATACCTATACAACCTTCGATCTTCGTTAATCCAGTTACAGAATTGCATTCTCAACTCAAAATCACCCTCCTGCAAATGTTGAACCCGTTGTAAATGAAATGGATATAAACAATTAATGTGAAGATTTCTCCAAGCAGACGATTGTGTAATTTGATACGTATCTGCAATCCGCCTAGTGCTTATGCTTGGATCATTTTCGACGGCATTGAGTATAGCCTCTTCTACTTCAACGTTGGGTCCCGATTCCCTTTCAGATACAATTTTCGCATTTGGAAACATCCCAGATTCTCCAGCAGTAGTGAAAACTTGTTGAAAAACTCTTCTATCTGGCACCCTTCTATCTGGAAAACGACGCTGGTACTCCGCGACTGCTTGAAATGCGACCCCATTGCAGAATATATCTGCATATTTACGATGTGAGAATATCAGAGGCATAATGATGTATTTAAATCTAAAGTTTCTTAAATGATTATTGTCAGATAATAAAAGTTATGAACAGAAATTGACAGTGACAAAATTTGATCTTATTATTAACTGACATTACTATTGCTAAGTAACAAGAAAAACGAAGAGAACACCAACCAACAGTTGTTCTGTCAGGCAAGGCACACTTCTATTTTTTTACAATACATGCATACTGTGTGAATTTGATAAAAAAAATCACATGCGCCGAAACTGTTTTAAATCTAAATATCTCGAAAACGGTTGCTCGTATCCACTTTTAACGGGTATACCTTTTTGACGTAGAAATGGCAAGGGAATAATTTGTTTTGCTCAAAAATGTAATACAAGACTGTACCAAAAAGTTGTGATTGTTCGAAGAAGTAGAAAGACATGTAGGTGGCGTCCCCTACAAGTAAGAGCAATACTAATATTAGATTCGAATTTGTCATACCAAAAAACCCTCCTATATCAATTTTTACTCCATTATTTACATTATCATAGATTTTATTTAAAAAATAGGAAAATTAAATAAAAACTAAACACCCTGTATCTCGAGAACTAAGGCCTTGCGGACACTTACTTATATAGACTTTTATGTTTATTTTTTGGTCCTGAATATGTACTTGAAGTATTGACATTTCTCATGAATCACTCTGTATATATATATATATATATATATATATATATATATATATATATATATATATATATATATATATATATATATATATATATATATATGCAGGTTGCTTCAAACTCATTAAAAGTATTTGAAGAACGAAATAAGGAAGCCTTTCAAATTTTGATTACTACCATAAAAAGCTATCTCAAATTCATAATTTATATGAGAACCTGTATTTATTCTATTTTTTTATTCTACGAAAAATTCCAATTACATTTTATGTCATATGTCCTATACCTAAACTCAATGAGTTTCGAAAAATTGACGTTTGAAATTTGACAATTTAACAAATTCACTGTCCCACGGTAGATAATTTGAAACTACGATAGAAAGGTGCAAGTCGTTTTGCTCCAAACCAAACCATTTACATTTTGCAGCTATTTAAAATGTCAAAAATTGTAAATTTCAAACGTTATTATTTCGAAAACCATTGAGTTTAGGTATAGGACATGCTACATAAAATATAATTGAAATTCTCCGTAGAATCCAGAAATATAAAAAAAATACAGAGCGTCCCATTTAAAATTGTAATTTTGATGTCAGTCAGCAGTAGATCTGACAACAGTGCAAGTACGGAAATATTTTTGAGAGCTAGATGATAGTTTTTATTGTAGTAGCCAAAATTTAAAAGACTAGTTTCTTTTCGTTAGTCAAATACTTCAGGCCAACGAGTCTGAAGCACCTTGTATATGATGTTCTATCAGGTACCATGGGGCGTTATACAGGGTAACCACGGATTAATATACGCTCTCTTATTTTCTTTGTCTTTTATAATATCATTTTGAAATATTGTAAGCACTATTTGACAACTTTAAACCCATGTCTGACAATTTTTTAAATGTTAGTTTTTAAATTTTTAAAATCAGATAAAAAATGGCAGTTAGGTTTATAGTTCAGACTTGATTAATAAGGTAACGAATGAAAATTGCATTAAACATAAAACTGCCTACATTTTCTTCGTATTAAACCACTTTTCAGTGATTTGTTAAAGAAAAATATAATTTTTGATAATTTTTTTTTAATTTAGACCCATTTATTCTTAATATCAGAATAGCAAAAATATTGTTTTATCGCATTTTTTGGTAAAAACAGTTTGTTTATAAATAGTTCCTTGAAAAATGAAATAAATAGATGCAAGATAATATAATTAAGTTATTATCAAGATTCTTATGTTCCAATATGTCTGAGTAGTTATCATTAACAGGGACATTTATGTATAGTGATTCTACATAGAAACTGGGATTATCTTGAGTTTTTTTCACGAGTTTCTGATAAAACTATCTGGTTTTCCAGTAAATGGATCTGAATAGCCAGATGCCAGAAAGAATATTTCACTCTACTATCAGAACGTAAGAGGTCTCCTTAGTAAAACGCACGAATTTTTGCAAGGCGTCATGATTTGTGATTTTGATTTAATTGCGATATCTGAAACTTGGCTCGACTCTTCAGTATGCAGTAGTGAACTGTTTTCAACAAATTTTCAAGTCTTTCGCGTGGATAGAAATTTTGCGGCTTTGAATAAATCCAAAGGAGGAGGCGTTTTGTTGGCGGTGAATCGTAATTTCAATTGTACTATTTTAGACTTTCAAAACTATCATTTTAATTTTTCTCCTAATATAGATTTTTTAGGTATCAAAATGGCTTTTGCCCATTGTACGGTTTTTGTATTCATCCTATATATTCCGCCTCCGGTTTTACAAAATGATCTTGAAAATCTGTTTGATATTTTTGTCACTTTGGACTGTATCTACGGTAAAAATATATACATTATAGGAGATTTTAACTTACCAGATTATGAGGGTTTTTTGAGCGGAAACTCTCAACGAAATAGTAACTGCATAAATTTGTTAAAAAATTTTTATGGAATTCTTTAATCTCGAGCAGTATAACTTTATTAAAAATAACAATCAAAGGATTCTGGATCTTATTCTGACGAATAGCAGCTCTAATTGTAACGTAGAGCAATCACTTAATATTCTTATCAAAGAAGATATTCACCATCCCGCTTTAATGATTTTCTTTAAAAGACCAAAGTCAAATAATTTTAAAAACTTTATAAACTTAAATATGAATAATCTATACAATTTTCGTAAAGCTGATTTCAACTTGCTTTATAACTCAGTTCTTCAGCAGGACTAGTCCTTGCTGGAAAAGTAGACAACGGTGGAAAATGCCTGTAATACTTTTTATAACTTAATATACTCCATATTTGACCTAGCAGTTCCCCGTTATCGCCATTCACCAAATAGAAGATATCATCCTTGGTTCACTTCACAAATTATTAAAAATATAAAAACTAAAGATAAATTACATAAAAAGTACAAAAAATATGGCAGCATACGGGATTTCGAAAGATTTCAGACTCTGAGATCAAAAATCAAAACTGATATAAGTATAGCATATAAAAAATATAATCAAAAAATGGAGACGGATATCAAAAAAGATCCCAAACGCTTTTGGTATTTTGTCAAAGGCCGGAGAGAGATAACAGACATTCCAAACAGTATGCACTTTGATGATCAGAATCTAGATAATCCACCCGATATTTTGAATTCATTTGCTTCATTTTTTAAGCAATCTTATTCAGTTTCTAACAATATCCAAATTTCAAATAATTCATTCTCGTGTAGTGATCAAAATATAAACATATCTACAGTTAGTGAACGGGATATTATTTGTGCTATTAAAAAACTTAAACCTAAATATACTGCCGGACCAGACCTTATTCCAGCATTTGTGATACGTGACTGTCGATTTGTGTTAATAAAACCTCTTCAAATCCTATTTAACATGTGCATTGAACAACAGGCATTACCAAATATATAGAAAAAATCGAAAGTATGTCCAGTCTTTAAGAAGAGTGATAAATCAGACATTCAAAATTATAGACCTGTTTCCATCATATGCAACTTGTCAAAAGTCTTTGAGTTCATATTGCACGACATCATTTTTCCGTTGGTGCAAAATAAAATTGTTTCTGAACGGCATGGTTTCTTTAAAAATCGCTCCACAACTACCAACTTGGCCCTTATAACACAATACATTGCGGACTCGATTGATGGGGGTCTGCAATCTGATGTAATATATTTAGATTTCTCCAAAGCATTTGACAATGTTAATTAATAAACTTTCAAATATCGGATTCTCGGATTCCCTATTACGGCTCTTTACATGTTACCTTTCAAATCGCACACAATATGTGGCTATAAATGGTTTTCAATAGGAGAACTATATAGCATGTTCGGGGGTACCGCAGGGTTCCGTTTTAGGACCCTTGCTTTTTAAGATTTTTATTAACGACATTGGTGATTCTCTGGATATTGGTTATTTACTCTACGCTGATGACATCAAACTGTTCGCTAACATTAAGTCTATGGAGGACTGCTTAAAAATCCAACAAAATTTACAGCATATTATTGACTGGTGCCAGGGAAATTGTCTACAGCTAAGTATTGGAAAATGCAAGGTTATGTCGTTTACTACAAAGTCAGAACCGATTATTTTTAACTGTAACTGCAATGGTGAAAATGTAGGCCGATCCAAGGAGTTCGGTGATCTAGGAGTTACATTCGATCAAAAATTATCATTTACCTCACATTACAGCGCTATTAGGTCAGATTCTTCTAGAATGTTAGGGTTTATAGTTCGTACTACTAAAGAGTTTAGCCAAGTGGAAGCCATAAAGCTGCTGTACTATAGTTATGTCCGATCCAAACTTGAATATGCGGCAGTTGTATGGTCTCCGGGGTATAATATACATGTGTCTGGTATTGAAGGTATACAGCGAAAATTTGTAAAATATCTAAGCTTTAAACAAGACGGTCGCTATCCCGCTCAAATATGTCCACAAGAAAAGCTTTTAGATAAATTTTCACTGACGAACTTAAAAACCAGACGAGATATCCTGCAAATGATATAAGTTATTAAATAATAAGATAAACTGCCCCTGTTTACTTTTTAAAATAAATTTCAGTTCACGCACACGCAGTGCTTTTTACTTGCCGACTCCTCGTACAAACATCTATCTTAAAATTTATACAATGTGCGATAACTTTAACAAAAAAACTAATTTGGATCTATTTTCTGATAGTTTAGAATCATATAAGAAAAATTTACGACGCTAAACCGTTTTGCTAATTTAAATCTTATTCAAATATCAAAATTTGGAAAATGAATACTGACTAATGTGTAAAATGTAATTTTTTAGTAAGCATGAATATGTAGTTTTTCACTGTCTTGTAATTGGGATCTTCCTGTAAGACAGTTAACTGTAAATAAATAAATAGCTATTTACCTAACAAGTGCAGAAAATTAATTTTTACACACGAGTCTGCCGGTAAAGTACAATAGTTTTTCTACAGATTACAGTGATTCAATAGTTTCTATTAAACTATAACAAACAAACTGTTACATATTTAAAAGTCTCTAATTATTTGGAAAGGGTAGTAACTACATTGAGCTCTAGAAAACTGTTTAAAAAAATTATTCTTTGTTTTGATTAAGTTAGTAGATAAATTGGGAGCATTTTGATGGTTAGCCTTTTTGGTGCTGGCAATAATGTTGACACTTTTTCTTTTTAACTTATCATATGGGTGCTGATTCACTGGACAATGTTGTAAGCAATACTAACAATTTCATACGTGAAACTTGTTGAAGGGGGAGGCGAATTATCCTTGGAATTTTCTCCTGTAGACCATAGAATTCGGTTGGCGATGTGTTTTTTTGTTCTCCAAGGATTCATCCATATGATTCTGCAACTTTTGTCGATTGCCATCCCCCGAGACGTTTTAAATTAGTAATATCCTTTCCAGCGTCGGCCAACATAGTAGCCGAAAAGCGTTTATAACCGTGTCCAGTAAAGGTCTCTGGATTTGGAAGCCTCAAAAAAGCAGCCACGTCCGATGGCATCGTACCAAACTTATTAATGCCAACATTTGAGCAGTGCATATACCTATATATAAATTGATAAAAAAGGTTTGATGCGGTGTACTTTTGGGACACAGAGACATGTACTTCTTGATTGAATTAAGATTTTGTTCTTCAGTTATAATAAATCTTCTACTCTGGTGAGTCTTGCTATCTGGTATTGTCACCAGAAACAAAGCTTAGCAATAGATTAATTAATTCTTCATGCCTACAGGCACCAGCGATTCCAATAAGTGTTGCTACTTTGATTAGTAAATAAGTAACGTCAGGCGCAATGCTTCAAAATATTTCAACATGTTCGTGGTTTAAATTTTAGACTTTTTTGGTCTAAATCCTACCATTTTGTTTTTTATATAAACAATCAGTTTAAAATGTCTGTTAATATCGAAGTTTTTCTTAAATTTTAGCATAGATTTTATCATTGTGTAGTTGGACCACATTGTACTAGGTTGAAAATTCTTTTAAATTTCTTGAAAGTAAAGAGGAAGCACTTCTTTTTTACTAATGTTTTTTGTTGGCGTACCATTTGATAAACTCTTTTCGTATTCTTGAATGTAGCTGATTTTTCATTTTTCTGTAAGCAAATCCAAATCTACTTCTTTTGCTGCGTTCATAATATATTCTGAAACCCCGTCTTGCATAGCCAGATTGTCAAATCCACTTAAAATCACTGTAATAAGTCCTAACAGTGGAACCTGTGGTAGAAGATAGATCAAAATACAAAAGTTCTAACCACACTGCACCACAACTTGTTACGTCCGAGATGCGCGCTTCGCTAAACAAGCTAGCATCATCAGCAGATGATATAAACTAAAGTAACTAATCCCATCCGAGACTATTTATAGGTAAATGTGGTCACACTTTATTTAGTTCTATACTCTTAAATGCATCCAGTAATCTGTTTTTAGATAAATTTTTAATTATCTAAGGAGGATCCAAGGAGATTTTTCAAACTGTTCTCCGTTTTGTAGGCTACTCTAAAACCTACGTTTTTAAATACTTTTTCTAGACCTCTGTTATATCTGGGATCATATAGGATTACTATGAACTTATTGGGAGCCTCAGGTGTCTGTAGATTAGTGGAATCTTTTAACATTTTCTTATGCTTATACCTATTTACTAATTTATGTACAAAATTATCATTATATCCATTCCTTTAGCTATATTTTTAATCCAATTTATTTCATTATTAAAACGTTCTTTACTTAATGGAAAATTGACTAACATGTGTGTTAAGAAATGAAATGCTGTAGTATTAGTAAATTTCCTATAAATATCAAATTCTAATTTATCATTATTTTTAATAACTAACATATCGAGAAACGATGATTACCCATTTTTCTCCTTTTAGTACGTAACATTAATGGAAGGATATTTATTTTTTAATGTTTCTAAGAAAGTGTCCAAATTTTCTGTTTTAATGTCAAAAATAGCAAATATATCGTTTACACATCTATACCACACCCTTGGGAAATACTTGAATTCTTTTTAAAATGTATTTCTCATCTACCCATAAACACATTGGCAAGGAATGAAGATAAGCAATTGCCCATCGCAGTTCCCTCAAGTTGTTTATAATATTTATTGTTGAACTGAAAAAAAATTTGATTCATACATAATTTTGTGAGAATTAGTTCCTTTAGGTGCTCTAAAGCTAGTGGTATGGGTACACTAGGAAACAATGAGCTTACTAGCTTCTTTTAAGTGAACATTCTTAATTTTATCTAAGATTTCTAACAAGTTAGTAATCTCAAAGTTAACAGCATATTACGCAATGGTTTTCAGCCATATATCTAATAATATAGTATGCTGGGGTCACAAGGGTTGTGATCGCATATTCGTGTCTCAAAAGAGGATATTAAGATTAATATTTAATCTTAAACCGTTGGAGAGCTGTAGAACACTGCTCAGAGAAAAGAAAATATTAACTGTCCCGTGTTTATATATACTGAGATGCCTGTTGTGTGTTCAAGATAATGCTTCTGAATATGAAAGACTAGGCGAAGCTAATTCAATTTACTAGAAACACTGAGATACTTGAGATGCCTAAACATAAAAAAAACTTTTTTCAGAGGATCCCCTTTATACAACTGCGTGTATTTATACAATAAACTGTCACAAAGATTCAAACGGTATCAAGGTAAAATTTTTAAAAATGTTGTAAAAGAATTTCTCCTGGACAAGGCTTTTTATTCTACAGCGGAGTTTATAAATTACAAGGAATGAAAACGAAGGAGTATTTGGCAAATTTATATTTATTTTATTAAGATTTTTGTTGTCTTTTGGTGATTGACCCTTATAATTGTCAGGCTTGGTAGAATGTTTATTATTTATTGTTTTATTTATGTTTATTAATTTATTTATTTGTTTATAAGCTGTTTAAATTCTATTTATTTTGATATTGATTAGTTTGGTTATATTATTTTATTGTATTTATTCATTGACTATAATTTATTTTATTCTAAATTTCTTGACGATCCTATGTACGAAATGTATGATTTTCTGGTAATATATCCTATTCTATTCTATACTATTCTATTCTATTCTATTCTATCCTACGAGATATTGCTGAATTCTTCTACTAACCATTTTGAAATATTGTACGTTGGTGATCCATCAGCTGAAACAGTAGGTCTCATGGACTTTCCAGGTTTATGGATTTTGGGAAGGCAATACAGTTTAGATAACTGTGAATTACTATGTGTTTGAATTTTAGTTTATCGAACACAAGGTCTTTACACTGTTTTGAGGTACTTTTTACTTCTGTTATCATAGAAAAACCTGTTATCAAAAATGGCACATTTAAGGTATGGATGAACAGAAAAGTCAAGCGTTTCCCAACATGCTTTTGAAAACAAATCACCGAATAGAAATAAATAATCTCAAGTTACTTAAAAATGTATCTAGTAATAGATTATACATTTGAGAGTATAGAAATAGTTAAATTTTGGTAAGAAAGCTCTAAATAATGACAGAGGGCTTATTCCCTATAGTCCTCTCTGTTGCTTACTTAACAACGGTGCAGTCGGATGCAACCAAGTCTGACCACATTTACTTTAGTTTATATCTCTGCTGATGATGCTGATTTGGTTAGCGAAACGCGCATCCTGAACGTTACAATTTGTGGTGTAGTGTGGTCAGAACTCTTGTATTTTGATCATTGTAATGCAAAATTACGAAAACTACGCACATCTAAAAGCAATTAATATCAAATAAATATGTCGAAATGTCAGTTTGCTGATTTCTAACAATTGACTTTAAGCATCACCTGGAAACCTGGTAAATAATCAAAACGAAATGCATTAAGCCTGCTACACACTCTGAAATTGATATCAAAGAAGGTTAATTAATAAATAATAAATTAATTTTGAAAATTTTGTCGCACTAGTGCGGGAAAACCAATTTTTTGTACGGATATCGGTGCGGAAAATTGATTTTTCCGCACGGCTGTAAAAAATATATTTACCTAATGTATGTGTGGGTGAGTCTATTGCACTGACAATCGGTCGAAGTGGTACATTGTTGTTGTGCATCTTGGAAAGACCGTAGAACCTGGGAATCTTGGAACTCCTTGGCTTCAATGATTTCTTCTTCGCGAAAGCGAAATGCAGTAATTCTTTTTTGCACGGTTTAATTGCAAGAACCAAGATTTCTGTTCTATATTATGTGGATAAATTAATACTGATTGAAGAACGAAATAGAAAGGAGGTATTATACAATTTAGCGTAGAAAAATACACGTTTTGTTTTTGCTAAATTATTTTCAGAATTTTTTTTTACTCGAATCTTTTGCTCAATCTATTATCTATACAAATCAGTTCATTGTACAAATACAAACTAAGGAGACATCCTGTAGATACCGTGAAGCGGTTGAGATTAAAAAAGTTTAACGACTGACACGCCTCAGCTGCTTAGGATAAGAGAGCGAATTAAAAAAATAGGGAAACTTAATATTTTAAATTGACTCTCCCCTCCGATCCTATTAAGGATCATTCACGGCAACCCGGTCTCCATTTTCCAGCAGTATAGTCGCGAGACGTACAATCAATTTAAAAAATTTAATTTTATTAAAAGTTTTCTTGCCACAGTTAAAATTAGAAAAAGTTTTTCCCGAGTGAGGTTAACAGATCGGACCGCTCTGTGTCTTTGGAAAACATTGATTAGTTTTTGCGGAGAAGTTTGGAGTGGCTTCTTTGATTCCGACCATTTTCTTAAATTGCTTTTATTCGATAGGATTTTTAAAGTTTCGCCATTTTCATTCTCGACTCGGGTACGTTAATTTAATTAGGTTAGTGCACGATCGCTTATGACTATTTTACTTAACCCGTGAGAGGGAACTGTTCTAAACGTTAAAGAGTCACCCTGAGAATTAATGTTTTAAAATTGTTACGTTCTAGGGCCCTTAGATGCCGAAAATCGTGCTTTCCTATTTTCATCTGTCCGTCTGCCAGTCTATTTCTTCGTGGAATACTTAAAGACCGCCTATCCAATTTAAAAAAACTAAATGAATTTGTACTACAGTTTCTTAAACAGGGGCGGTTTCTCCATTGGTTCATTTGTGTGAACATCCAAAAAAATTTCATGAAAACATAGTGTTTGGAAATCATCAGCTAAATAAAATGAAAAAGTCATCCACTCACTTTTACACATCTTTAAGTTTTAGAGTCGCTAGAGCTAAATTGTTTCATCAACTCCGTCGGTCCGTCTGTCGGTCTTTCTGTCTGTCTGTCAGTTCGCGGCATAGCTTAAAGACTACTTACCCGATTGACTTCAAATTCAAACAATATGACGGCTTAGTGAAATGTTATGATAGAAAAAAATATTATTACAAAACTACATCATCCTCTCAGCTTTTACATATCGTCGTTGTTTTGGCTATTGGTCGTATCTCATTTTTTTTCAAAATTGAGTTAGGTTGCTCAGTGGATACCTAAAACTGCCTACTTTGTATGCTGGTAAGGTTATTGGAAAAAATAAATTACTGATGAAATAAAATATAAATGTTGGAATGTCGTATTTAATATTGCGACATTTGATATTATGGCTATAAGTCGTATCTCATATTTTTTTTGCAATTCGTATATATATTGTATATTATGCTGTCTTATTTAGTTTAATAACGGGAGCCGTGCTGAGTCGAGAAATTCGCGTTATATCCATCTTAAAAATGATTTGAAAATAGCCAATGTGTCTAAATAAGCGGTATCTATTATTATTGTTTTTAACGATATCATTGGCCCGGTTATTTTTAAAAAGAAAACACTAAAAAATTTCTGTGCGGATTTATTTTGTAGTGACCCACTGTTATTGCCTAATTATTGTTGACCATTTAAATTAATTGATTGCGAATTATTTGTTTATTTCCGAGATACACGTAGATACGTTTCGAAATACATTTTTTTCGCTAATTACAATTTTTTTGATATCTACAATAATTAAGCTTCCAAAGACTCAGATGAAAATCAGGTTATCCATGGACTAAACAAAACAAGTGATTTGTTGCTATGGCAGCCAAGGACTATTTTTATGTACTGTCATTTTTGACGTCTCATTTTTGTTATGCAAAATAAATTCTCTATTCTTTTAAAAAATAGCAGCTGCATTGTGAAACAGGTAAGTCCACTTTTTTTCAAAATGTATTATCTATGCACTAAAATCACTTGGGAAATTTTACGGACTTAAAAATAACATTGAAAAAGGATCACTGAGTTTACTGAAATAGATCGGTTGTGAACCAGATACCTACTTATTTTTTTTTTACTATTTTTAGATCATGGAAAGCGATAGCGATAGCGATGATAATTTACCTTTATCACTATATACATCAAAATTAAGGAAATCAGAATTGTCGCAACCAGTACCTAATCAACATTGTGAGGCTTTTAACTGCCTTGTGGAAGTGTTCAGCAGCTGCCATCTTTGCTTCATTCTCCTGTGTTACGACCATTTTTTGGAAGAAGTTACCTCGTGTGCGTTACATGGAAAATCCGATCAAAATCCCGATATATTATCACCTGATGTCATTTCATTTACACAGTGTTTGATAATGGACAGAACTCCAGAAGAATATAGCGTTGAAGGTAGCAGAAGGGAACACATAATAAGAAATGTAACTAATAAAAAGAAGCTTGCAAGTAAGTTAAGAATGGAAGGACAGGAATACACAAGTTATTATACAAATAAGAAGATTCCAGCTAAAACTTTAAAGGAACATGAAATTTGTAACACTCTGCAGTGTAGTAAAATTGGAAAATGTTGCGGTGAGTTCAATAGACTGGATAGAGAAAATATTTTTAAAGGATATTGGAGTTTGTCATCAACTCAGTTAAAAAGAGAGTACATTACTCGATACTGCTCACGTTCTCAAACTAAACAAAAGACGAAAGGAAACCAACATTCTAGAAGAAAAAAATCATTTAAGTATTTTTTGCCTTTAAGGGGTGTGGCCAAAAAAGTTTGCAAGAAATTTTTTTTGTATACACTATCAATTTCAGAAAAAGTGGTCATTACGTCAATCAAAAAAGTGAAAGATACAGGTATTTTGGAAAAAGATAATAAAGGAGGCCGATCCAGTTGTCAGAAATTGCGAGACGCAAAAATATATAAAGATGTAAAACATCATATTGAGAGGTTCCCTAGAGAAGAATCCCATTATTGTAGAACATCTTCTAAACGTGAATATCTCCATGGAGATTTATCATTGTCTATAATGTACGATATGTACAAGAACGAGATAGAAGGACGAGAAGTTGCTAGTTATAGTACCTACTATAAAATTTTTAAATCATTTAATTTGTCATTTAATCGACCCAAAAAAGACCAGTGTAGTTTGTGCTTACACTACAGAGAGGCCGAAGATAGTGAAAAAGAAAAGCTGCAAGAACGATTTACAACTCATATAAAAGAAAAAGAAAAAATTAGGGATATAAAGAATAAATGCAAAAAGGACTCACAAAATAATCCAACAATAATAAGTGCTGTTTTCGACTTGCAGCAAGTAATATATTTACCTATATCTAATAATTCCAAGGTATTCTATAAGAATAGACTAAGTAACTACAACTTTACAATTTACAATTTGGGCACAAAAGGATGTAACTGTTTTGTCTGGCATGAAGCTGAAAGTAAGAGAGGATCCTCGGAAATATCTACAGCAGTGTATTTATTTTTACAAGAAAATGACAAAAATGGCATTCAAACTGTGAATCTTTTTTGTGATGGCTGTGCAGGTCAGGCGAAAAATACCATTATGATTTCAATGCTACTGTATTTCATTGCAAAAAGCACTTATATAGACGAGATATTCTTAGGATTTTTCGAACCATACCAAGGGCAGAATGAAGGGGATTCTGCCCACAGTGCGATATCTTATACCTTAAAAAAATGTGGAGAAATTTTCACACCGTCTCAACTCATACCTATAATTCGCCTCGCAAGAAGGAAACACCCGTATACTGTGAACCAGCTTAACTATTTTGACTTCAAAGATTTTAAGAAATTATCAAAGGAGGTAAGATTGCTAAATATAAAGACTGATGATCAAAAAGAAAAAATTAATTGGACAAAAATAAAAGAAGTGAAAATATCAAAACAAAATTTACAAAAAGTTTACTTCAAAAGTTGCCATAATACCGACACATACAGATCTTTAACTTTAAAAAGAAATGTCTGTTTGCCAGATATCCCCTTAACATCTCTCAATACTAGTCCAAATAAAATATCTGCAGAAAAATATAGGGATTTAAATTCATTTTGTACTTCAGACATGCCGGTTATAAGAAATTTAGAACACAAAATATTTTTTCAAAATTTGCCTTTTCAAAACTAATTATTGATTTTATTATTCACATTGTATTCAATACCTAATCATATTTTGTTGTGTTATATAATGTTGATTAAACAGTTTTTATTGTTGTTAATTACTAATAAATGTTAAAATAAATGTATTTCAATTTCTAAACATAATTTTTTTTTGGCTGTAAGTCGTAATTAATCATTTCCGCTGTTTCATTTTTTGGCTAATGGTCGTAACTCCAATAAACTTGTAAAAAAACGTCTTTAACATCAAACCACAGAAACTGCAATGTATGTAGCTCTTAGATTACTCAAAATACAACAGAAACCCAAAAGAAACAAACCAATTTACTTAAACATTTATCAGTAATACGTGTTTAATTTTACTAAAAATCTTATAATGCGCCTCCTGGATATTATTGTAAATTTGAGATACGACCAATAGCCAAAACAACGACGATAGCTTCACATGTTAGCGGTCAGTCTGTCGGTCTGTCTGTCAGTTCGCGACATGACTTAAATACTACTTTCCCGAGTGACTACAAATTTCGAACAAAAATTGAGGGTCATATGGGGATGACCTGGTAATATTTTGGTGAAAATCCAATATGGTTGAACAATGTTAGAAAATACTTGTTAGAGTGGTGCATTATTTGGGGTTAAGATCCAATAAAAAAAACGAGTTTTTTTTTAAATTGTCGACGTTTCGGAACCTAATTTGTGCATCCTCAGGACATATATATAAATCTTATATCCTGCATGAAACCCATATTATCAGTTTTTATCTAGTCCGTGGGTCCTCATATGTTTCCTAGATATTAAATTTCTAAATGGTAACGTAAAAAAATCGTGTTCAATTGATATTAGATTTTGCAGAAAAATTAGATGTGAAAATGGGATAAACTGGTACGAATTCAACATGACGTAGCAAAATGGCAGTATGTGTCAATCTAAAAACTACTTTTGAATTTTTTTTTTAATTATACCCAAAAGTCAAATGTGGCATAGGTAGAAAGAAAATGGTAAAATATTGGTAGGAGTCCAATATGATGGAGCAAATAAAAATGAAAAGACAGTATGTGTAACACATATTATATACTGTTACAATGTAGTGAACTAAATAGGGTCACACTTCACTATTCAAGCTTTATATATTTCGGACGCTACGGAACATTTTCAATTTTAATTTAATGTCTTTAAACAACGATTTTTCCGAAATATCAAAGTATAATCATTTATTATCTGAAAAAGTATTTGAATTTTCTATCGTTTATCACAATACTTATGACCTTTATATTATTTGTATTTATAGAACACCTGATGCTGATGTACAATTATTCTGCCATAACCTTCTAAGTTTGCTCGAGTCCCTTCCTGTAAAAAGCAAATTAATCTTATGTGGCGATTTCAATATTGACTTTTCCAGTGTGTGTGCTGCTCAGGAATGTCTTCAGTCCATCTTTGAGTCATTAGGAATTGCCATGCACGTCAACTCACCAACCAGAATTACTAAGACAAGTGCCGGTACTATAGATTACGTTGTGTCTTCTTTCGATCCTAGCTCCGTCGAATGTAATGTCTTAAGTCCAGGTTTCTCCGATCATGAAGCAATTTTCACAAAATTTTCAATTACATCCAAAGCCAAAAATTCCTCTAGACAAGTAGGCCGTATTTTTTCGGTTAGAAATTTCATTAATTTCAAACACCTATGTCAAATAACTGACTGGGACTCTCACACTTATGATGTCGACACTGAATTTTCTCGTTTTATAAAAACTCTAACTAATATAGCTTCTGAATCTTTTCCTCTTAGGCCTATCAAAAATAAAAGAAGTAAACCCTGGTCCACTAAAGGTTTACGTATATCTTCTAAGAACATGCGGTCACTATCTCATTTAAAGAAATTTTCGGACAGTGTCTTTTTTCATAATTATGTAAAATCATACAGAAAAATTTATCATAAGACTATTAAAGCCGCCAAAGATATTTATTACAATAATAGACTTTCTAACGCCAAAAATGTAGCTAAAGAAACCTGGTCTATCGTAAATGATTTAAGAAACAAAACTCCTTATCCAACACTATCCTTACCTCTCCTGAGGACCTAAACAATTATTTTGTAAATGTAGCCAAAGATTTGACTAAATCCGTATCTCAATCTAATGACCCAATTTCATATCTCTCTAATCATAGGGTAAACCTGCACAGTTTCTTCTTTTCACCAGTAGTTTTATCAGAACTTCGCAGTACATTTAATGATATCAAAAATAAATCTTCCTCGGGAATTGATGGGCTTACTTTAAAAATGTATTCAAGTCTGCCGGAGTGCACTCTAGAGCATCTGACTGCTTTGATAAATATGTCTTTCCAAAATGGTACTTTTCCAAGCTGCCTTAAAACTGCAATAATCATACCTCTTCACAAAGGAGGTGTTTCAGAAGAAGCTTCGAACTATCGCCCAATTGCACTTCTCCCTACGCTATCTAAGATCATCGAAAGACTGGTTAAAAAAAGGCTTTTATCATTTCTGTCTAGATATGAAATACTTACAAAACATCAATTTGGATTTTAAGTAACAAATGCACAAGCGATGCCATGTTTTCCCTTCTTAATAGAGTTTACTCCAGCCTAAACAACCATCACGCTACGGCAACAATTTTCTGTGATTTTTCCAAAGCTTTCGATTGTGTGAATCATAATATATTAACTAACAAGCTGCAGTACTATGGATTTAGAGGGGCTCCTCTCGATTGGTTTAAGTCATATCTTAGCAACAGAAATCAAGTTGTGAAAGTTGACAACAGGATGTCTTCTTGTTGGCCAATGGAATATGGAGTGCCTCAAGGCTCGGTACTAGGCCCTATCTTGTTTCTTCTGTTCATAAACGACATGGCTAATTTAAACATTAGTGGAAAAATATGTCTCTTTGCGGACGATACCAGCTTTACGTGGAGCCACCCAGATGTCACGGACCTACATAGGATTGTATCTAATGACCTAATCACCATTAAATCCTGGTGCGATTCTAATCTCCTATGTTTGAACATCTCTAAAACGAAAGTCTTGTCTTATAAAAACACGCTGCAACCTTTTGACCTTAATGGCACCACTATTGATGTCGTAAACTCTGTAAAATTTCTAGGGCTTCTTGTAGATGATTCTTTAAAATGGGATCCACATATCGACGCTTTATCAAGGAAGTTGGGTTCTGCTTGCTTTGCGTTAAGATCTGTTTCCGAGGAGCTTAGCTTTTCTACCTCTAGAACTGTTTATTTTGCTCTTGTTGAGTCGCACCTCAGATATGCTATTCCATTCTGGGGTACATGTTGTGCGACTCAATTTGATCGAATTTTTATACTACAAAAAAGAGCTGTTCGTTACCTACTGAGACTTAACAGTAGAACTCACTGCCGAGATTTCTTTAAAAGATATAAAATACTAACCCTTCCTTGCTTATTCATTTTGGAATCGGTTTGCTTAATTCGTAAGCATGCACCTGCTCTATTAGAGAGACCTTCTCACAACTACCCTCTCAGAAACACTGAGCACGATCTCTATCTTCCAACCCCACACTCAGAGTTAATTAAAAGATCAGTAATCTACAATGCAAAAAAAATGCATAATCACCTGCCATTTAACATCAAATCCATAATATCTCTGACTTCATTTCGCAAGGCTTTGAAATCATTCTTACTGGAAAGCGCCTTCTTCACCGTGAACGAGTTTTACAACACATAAATTTATCCTTATGAACCCCTAGTGTGATAGTTGCCATTACCAACCATTTTTACCGAATTTTGTATATGTATTTTTTTAATTGTTTCGTACTTTTTTATTTTTTATTTTTTACTTTGCTTTTTTATTTTTTTTACATTATATTTATGAAAATGTTTATAACATAGTACGACTGACAAAGTACATTTCTAATGTACTTCTTTTAGGATTCTATTATATTAATATTCTAAATTCTTGATTTAAATATTATTTTTCTATAATATTTATGATGTGTTTTTGTTTTGTTTTGTTTGCTAATTTTGATGTTTGTAAACTATTTTTTTTTACAACAGCTTTGTCCACAAAACTGTAAAATTTTTTTGACAATAAAGCATTTATTTATTTATTTATTTATTTATAACAAGCTCTAGATTATGCGGAGTGAATGCGCGAAGTATACGCGGACGCATGTGATTAGAAAGAGAGGTAGTAAAATTCGCGAAACAGACAACGCGGCTGTTATTTTATATGTTAATTTTAGCATGATCAAGTCCAGTGCACACGTAAACATAATTTCTATGCAGCGTGATCTTGTCAGTCATGTCACCATTGTGTAGTCGAAAATGAAATTGGGTTCAATGGAATTTATTAAAGAAAACTCATAATTTTGAACAGCGAGTAATTATTAAAAAGAATGGACCATCTCGGTCCCAGGTTAACTTAATTCAAGATTGTACCATACAAAATAGAAGGTTTAAACATACTTTTAAAGTTGAACAGTGTAAGAAAACTTCGTCGTTATGCGGTTGTGATAAGTTCCATGTTTCATTTTGCTCTCCTTGTTTAGTTTTTTCAAACAATGAATATATCACATCTATCCACAAAAATTAAAAAACATGGATCTTGATTGCATGAATTGTGGCTGTCAGATATCGGTAATGATGATGTTTGTCAAGTATTAGATTCTGCCTAAGTATTCTTCCTATCAAAAAATCGATAAAAGACTTTAATCAACAAGTTATGAAAAAGCGCTATATTTATTCTCGGCTATGGTGTAAAATTTTGCCATGCATTCGAACTGGCCTGGTGAAGACATGAGTCATCAAAAGATTTAAATCAAGCAGTATGCAGGAGGTTTACTGATTTTTTATCAGAAGTCGATATGGCTATGAAACTATATTTGCAAGGAAACAAAAATGTTAAAGGTAAGTCAAAATAAGTTTAAAATCACGTATTAAATACCATTTTATTAGTTGCCAAGTTGAGATAAAAATCAGGTATTAAAAGCGTTGTTTGTAGAGATTCAGTGTCATGTAATTACCGATATTGCTACGCAACAGCAACTTGTTATTCTTTAAAGATCTGAACGAAATGGACAAGTTTACGAACGTTTTTGCAAATTTTTAAAACCTGTATATGTCATCCATACACATTGTATAAACATTGCTGAGCACTCTAATTTAGTTTAATTTTACAGAAAAGTGTTTGGTAAATTTTTTTGCCAATTTACATGCATTTCCAACTTTTTTTGAAACCAGCAAAACTGGCTGACGTGCTAGACAGTATATCGAAAAAAGGGACTCCTTAGCACCACCAACAGGTTTTGCCTCGGAATTTATGAACATGTAGCTTAGAGAAAAATGTGCAGATATTTAATTTCGCTTTCTAAGAAACGATAAAACAGCAATTACAAGTATTAACCCTTAAATTCATAGTCATTTTTGAACACTTCGCACCGTACTGCTTAAAAACTCGCACATATATTATCAAAAATAAGTCAAAAACCCACAAAAATCGCCCAAAAACATTACTCTGTCTCAACGCTACATGATCTTTACATATGGTAAGACTACCTATTGCTTTCCCCGTTCATAATTTTTGTTGTTTGCTGTTCGGGAATCCTGAGCATTTATAGAAAGACGCAACAGAGAGAAAACTTCTTAGGAATCACAACGTAGAAATAATACACAAGCTACAAACAACTATAGGTAAACTAGTTGGAAATCTAAAAGATAAAATCAAACTAGAAAACCACGGAGTATACAGTATTCCGTGCCAGGACTGTGAAAATATGTACGTGGGGCAAATTAACAGGCAAATATTAACAAGAGTGGAAGAGCATAAACACACTATCAGAAACAAACAAACAACCTCAGCTCTATTCCTACATCATCAGAAAACCAGCCACAAAATAAATTTCGATGGATGTAGGGAGATTGCTAATATAGAACATTATAAGACCAGAATAATCCGAGAAGTAATAAAAATTGAAACGCAAGGTGATTTGAATAAAAGGAATATATATATATATATATATATATATATATATATATATATATATATATAAAGTAGGGTTATTTTCTTGGGAATATGGTTCAGATAGACAATTACGAGTTTATTACAAGGACTTTATATTGTCTGCAGGACGTTTCGGTCGTGGGTACGGCCTTTTTCAACTGCGTTAAGCTAAAATTACATACAAGCCAATATAAAAAAAAACTAGAGACAAAGAGTCATAACTTACCATAGACAAATAGTCAAACATTACAAAATGACACATAACATAGAAAAAAAATAGACAAAATCGTCACTACATTTGAACATGTACAGGTTGAACAAACTAATTTACATATACAAAACAGTAAACGTATGCGTGTACGGGTGACAAAGAGTACTGAAACGAATTAAAAGTTGTTCCTTCTTTCCACGGCAAATATTTATCTTAAGAATTTATTTTTTTTTGGGTTGGTCATTTATTGCTAGGCACAATTTGACTATATATGTTACATTAGAATATTGTGGTATATTTTATTTAAATGAGCTATTTCGGATTTATTATTTATGGCGTTTGGAGTTTTCTTTATGTAAATCATCTCAAAAATTCACGTTTCCTATTGTGCTGTTCTGTTTTTAAAATTTGGGTATTATTGAAATCGAAAGTATGATTTGTCTCATTTTCGTGTTTTTTTAGGGCGGTGGTATTTTTATGATCATATTTGTGCCCATTTAGTCTATTATGTAGGTACTGGCTTGTTTGTCCTACGTATACAGAAGGGCATTCTTTGCAGGGTACTTGATAGACTACGTGTGTTTTTTTGTTTTTTGGGATTTCACTTTTTAATTTACTGAAACAATTATTAACCAAATTGATGGCCTTATGGCTAACCTTTATGTCATGTTTTCTAAAAAGTTTTTGAAAGTTTTCAGAGAGATTGGGAATGTACGGAAGAGTTTTAAAAAGTTATTGGTTTTATTCTTTTTGTCATTTTGTTTAGGAGCATTTTGTAAAATGTTTTCATTGGATTTCTTAAAATTTTCCATTCTATTTCTAAAAATCGGGTTTATCATTTTAAGGGGATAGGAGTTAAATTGGAGTACTTGCTTAGCTTTTTTTATAGAAGATTCCCGGTATTCGGGGCTACTCAATTTAATGGCTCGATCCGCTAGTCCAATTATGACAGCTTTTTTTTGGGAAATATGATGCTGTAAATTATAATTTAGGTACCGTCCCGACCATGTTGGTTTTGTGTACCACTCAGTCTTTATTGTGTTGCTGCAATTGGGCAAGGTCATGTCCAGGAAATTAATTTTATTGTTAGTTTCGATTTCTATGGTAAATTTTAGCTTTTCGTGGTAATTGTTAAATTTTTCCAATACGTATTTTTCACGATTTTGTGGAATGCAAGTTATACAATCATCCACGTATCTGTAAAAAAATGGTAACCGAAAATCCAACGTTGGTATAATGCTGCATTCTAGATCTTCCAGTACAAGCAGGGCAATTATGCTAGAAATCGAGGCACCCATTGCGCAACCATCAATCTGTTTGTAATAAGAGTCTTTATATTTAAAATAAGTTGATGTAAGAGTTAATTTAACAGCTTCTAAGAAATCCTTTAAGGGAATGTCGGTATATTTTTTTATTTTTTCCCATTTTTTCGTGATTACATTTAAAGCGACATTAATTGGAATGTTTGTGTAGAGTGACACAACATCTAGTGAAATCAATCTATGATTTTCCGGGATATGAATGTTACTGATTTTTTCTTTAAAACTCCACGAGTCTTTTATATAATACTCATTTTTGTGTGCAACATTTGACAGAATATTCTTTAAAAATTTAGACAAATTATTAAATGGTGATTGTATACAAGAAACAATCGGTCTTAATGGTATACCAGGTTTATGTAACTTGGGAAGACCATAAATTCGCGGTGGAAGAGAATTTTGAATTAATAAGTTTTTGGCCGTGTTTGGAGATATAAAGTTTTTGTTTTCCCATTTTTTTATTATTTGATTATTATTTTTTTGGTATACATTGGTAGGGTCTGAGGCTAGTATTTTGTAAGTATTATTATCATTAAGGAGTGTATTCATTTTACTGTCATAGTCCGCTTCATTCATATTGACAGTTTTGCTAGATTTATCCGGTTGAAGAATTTTTATTTCTGGATGTTCTTTTAAAAATTGTTTTGTCTTTCGTAATTTGGAATTTAAATTAAGTTTTGTATTTGTGTTTGTAGAGGAAACCCTTGTTTTTTTTGTTTAAAATTAGTCAAAATATTGCAACACGAGGCTCTTATTTGATCTTTCGTGTCGGAATTTTTATTGTTAATACCTATCTCTATATTGGCTATTATATCAAGTATAGGGGCCTCACTTTCATTGTTTATTTGTACTGCAAATTTTGGACCTAGACTAAGGATGTCTGAGACATAACTAGGAAGTTCGACATTGGTTAAGTTTTCGATCCAATTTTCATTTGATTGGGAAACATTCTGATTGTAATTTTTTTGTTCCGAAATAAGTGAATTTATTTTTTTTAAATTATTACGTTTGACATTTAAAAAACATTTCTCATATTTTTTCTGTTCTTTGCTTACAAATAATTGAGTCAAATCTTCAGGTAAAAGACCATTAAATTTATCAACAATATTTCTTAAATTGCTTTCTAACTCTTTAATTTTATAGATAGTGTCACTAACCAATATGTTCAATGTGTCGAGATAAAATTTCTTTAAAATACGTTTGAATTTTTGTCCCTGGTTTACAGATTCAAAAATTAAATTACTGGTATTTTTAAGTAAAAAATGTGGTATAATATATTCTGATTTACATCTTAAAAGAAAGTTTCTACGGTTTTTTTGATTTGCAAGTTTAATGTTATTGCTGGAGTATTTTTTCATTTCAGAAACGACTTCTTCTCCATAGTTGTTAATAATGTTGTTGTAGTTAAGCATTATTTCACCCATGCTATATATTGTTACCAAAATCACAGAATTCTTGAACCAGTGTGTTGTATTTGTAGGGTTATATGCCCTTCTGTATACGTAGGGCAAACAAGCCAGTACCTACATAATAGACTAAATGGGCACAAATATGATCATAAAAATACCACCGCCCTAAAAAAACACGAAAATGAGACAAATCATACTTTCGATTTCAATAATACCCAAATTTTAAAAACAGAACAGCACAATAGGAAACGTGAATTTTTTGAGATGATTTACATAAAGAAAACTCCAAACGCCATAAATAATAAATCCGAAATAGCTCATTTAAATAAAATATATCACAATATTCTAATGTAACATATATAGTCAAATTGTGCCTAGCAATAAATGACCAACCCAAAAAAAAACAAATTCTTAAGATAAATATTTGCCGTGGAAAGAAGGAATAACTTTTAATTCGTTTCAGAACTCTTTGTCACCCGTACACGCATACGTTTACTGTTTTGTATATGTAAATTAGTTTGTTTAATTTTTTTCTATGTTATGTGTCATTTTGTAATGTTTGACTATTTGTCTATGGTAAGTTATGACTCTTTGTTTCTAGTTTTTTTTTTATATTGGCTTGTATGTAATTTTAGCTTAACGCAGTTGAAAAAAGCCGTACCCACGACCGAAACGTCCTGCAGACAATATAAAGTCCTTGTAATAAACTCGTAATTGTCTATCTGAACCATATTCCCAAGAAAATAACCCTACTATATATATATATATATATATATATATATATATATATATATATATATATATATATATATATATATATATATATATATATATATATATATATATATACAGGGTGTTTCAGTTTTTTGTTGCATAACTTTAACAGTTGATAGAACTTTTCAAATTAGTGCAAAAAGTTCTTATAAACATAGGTCGTGAAGCGCTTAGTTATCAAGATACAGGGTGTTAAAGTTTGCATTAAATTTTTCCTTTTTTTCCATTATATCTAAACGGTTGGACATAATGGCACAAAATTGGGTATTTGGGGGTTTTTGGGTGCGGAGAATTTAAATTCGATGTTAGTTTTCATATTGCTGCTAGAGGGCGCCACCGGCTTATCAGCACACTAACGTTATTGAACAGAACTTTTTTACCACTCGGTATATGGCTTCAGTGATTAAACTTTCCAATTCCCCCATCTCTTCTTAATAAAAAAGGTATACCTTGTTTAAGTCTCTAGGAGTGACCGTTTTCCAGAAAATCGCACTTGAAAGTTCAAATACTATGAATTATTATGATCTTTGTTAAATGAGTTAATCAACAAATTAAAGGACTTTTCAAACATTTTTTTTTCTGAATATAAAGTTTTGCCGTATTTTTATTTTTTAAAATTATCTTTAATATTTATTGCGTAAATTTATTAAGTTTTTTGCGATAAAAACTGAAAAATAAACAGCTTCCGGGAGAACTTTTTATTGTTAAAAAATTTAACGTTTTTGATTAAAATTTTTATAATTTTTATACATACGTTTTTTTTTCTAAAATACTTTTAAAAACACAGAGCTCTAAAGTTTTTAATTTTAAAAATAGATGCTTTTTAAATATTTAAAACATTTTTAACGTATCTTTTGCGGTAGAAAAAATGTACTCTTTCCATGACCCATTAAAGTTGGCCTTTTTTGAGATTTGCTTTTTTTTCAATGTAATATAGGTTTTTGGAATAATGGTATGGTGTAATCTATTTTATCACATAGTCAAAATTTATAATTTAAAAAATGTGGCTGACACACTTTTTCTATTTCCTTTGAACTAAAAAAAAAACGTAAACCCAAAATAAAAAAAAATTTATATAAAAAATCGAAACTTTAATTAAAACATAGGAAACTAATACATGTAATAGCCATTGAAAACAAAATGAATTTTAAAAAATTTAAAGAAGATGTTCAAAATGTGAACCATTTTGTTCAATACATAGTTCACATCGCCGAAAAACTGAGCGTGAAATGTTATTTAGGAATGGTCTCACCTGACCACAGGCATCCCTAATTCTATTCAAAAGTTCGTCTCTTGTTTGAACGGGAGTTTCATATACTTTTTCCTTTAAAAATCCCCATAGAAAAAAGTCCAAAGGGTTTAAATCTGGAGATCGTGGAGGCCACTGAACTGGTGCTCCACGACCAATCCATCTTTGTGGATAATGATTTCGTCTCTTGTTTAAACGGGAGTTTCATATACTTTTTCCTTTAAAAATCCCCATAGAAAAAAGTCCAAAGGGTTTAAATCTGGAGATCGTGGAGGCCACTGAACTGGTGCTCCACGACCAATCCATCTTTGTGGATAATGATTATCTAGCCAGTTTCTCACCAGCCTCCCATAGTGTGCTGGACATCCATCAAGTTGGAACCAAGCTCTTCTTCTTAAATTCAATGGAATGTCTTCCCACATATTCCCATGTTCCGTTTCTAAAAATTCCAAAAAAACCGCTGCATTTACCCGCTGAGGCAAAAAGTAAGGTCCAAAAAGATTATTGTTGTAAATGCCTATCCAGACGTTTACACTAAACTCGTATTGAAAGTTTCTTGGCCTAACGGCATGTGGATTTTCATGTGCCCAAACGTGCTGGTTATGAAAATTTACAATTCCACGACGAGTAAAACAGGATTCATCGGTCCATAAGACATTTCTTAAAAAGTATCTATTATTTGCAATTAGATTAAGAATTCTCTGACAAAATAACATTCCTCTTTCTTCATCTCCGGGTAGTAATCCTTGAATCGGTTGCAAATGATAAGGATGCCTCCGATCACGTTTAAGAACTCTATAAACATAGCTGGTTGAAATTCCTAATTCAATGGAAACTCTTCTTACACTTGTGGTTGGATCTCGATCAAACATACCCAAAATTTGTCTTTCAAAGTTTCTAGGTGGCCGAACGTTAATACCATTTTCTCGAACGTTGCCTAGACCCTGTTCAACTATTTGCCGATGAATTCTTACGAAAACCGAACGATTCGGATGTCTTCTATTTGGAAATCTGCGCCTGTATTCGTGGGCTGCTTCGGCAGAATTACCATTTGCAAACCCATAAATAAAATGAATATCCGCCAACTCTTGATTAGAAAATACGAAAGGCATTTTACTAAGTAAAGTACTAAAGTAGACAAAAAACGAGAAAGAAAATAGGCAAACTGAAATTTCTGCAAATAAAATACACAAATATGAATGAAGTTTACTCAAAAGTTTACTTTTGTTTTCGGTTTCATAGCAACAGGTTTCATGGCCCACTATTTTTGTTATTATTAACACGGTTCTGCTAGGCAGTCTAAGACTAAAAAATGGCAGGGTAACCTTAACTTTCAAGTGCGATTTTCTGGAAAACGGTCACTCCTAGAGACTTAAACAAAGTATACCTTTTTTATTAAGAAGAGATGGAGGAATTAGAAAGTTTAATCACTGAAGCCATATACCGAGTGGTAAAAAAGTTCTGTTCAATAACGTTAGTGTGCTGATAAGCCGGTGGCGCCCTCTAGCAGCAATATGAAAACTAACATCGAATTTAAATTCTCCGCACCCAAAAACCCCCAAATACCCAATTTTGTGCCATTATGTCCAACCGTTTAGATATAATGGAAAAAAAGGAAAAATTTAATGCAAACTTTAACACCCTGTATCTTGATAACTAAGCGCTTCACGACCTATGTTTATATGAACTTTTTGCACTAATTTGAAAAGTTCTATCAACTGTTAAAGTTATGCAACAAAAAACTGAAACACCTTGTATATATGTACAGCTTGAATGAAAACGCATTGTATTTTTCTATCCGTTGAAGGAGTAAATAGCAGCACTACATATCTCTACGTGGAGGAGATCAGAGACAATCAGGACGTATGAGAAACTGAGAGGTAAGAAAATTCATCTTTTATGTGATCTAACCTTTCAAATTAAGTGAAAAAACTAACTTCATACGTCGAAATGCTAGTAAGGCTTTATTAAGAGAACAAATCCATCAAACTAGAAAACAACTAGCCGAGACACAGAAACCGCATTTTAAGTTACACTTTAAACGAAGTAACAGTATTCACCCTTTATTATGGAATCGCATAGAAACTTTGGCTTTTTGGCAAACAAATTCAAATAAAAATATTAGGACTGATAAACTTTCGAAAAAATATGACAATCTCCTAAGAAAGTCAAGTGCCATCAGTGGACGTCGATAAATTACATCCTACAATCTCTCAGAGAGTGAACAATTCGTACTGAGTAAGGAATTTAATATTGCGATATCTCCTAAGGAAACCCCTAAGGAGAAATAATAGCTGGAGGGGAAACTGTCCTTGACTCCTCTGAAGAAACAAGAGCAGAGGAGATTTGACAAGAACTGGTAAGAATTTTTCTAAATCAAGCAAACTACCAGAACAAAACCTAAATGCCACTGAACAAAGGACCCTAACAAACCTTCCAAAAAATAAAGACATCACAATTCTTCTAGCAGATAAAAGAAACGCAACTGTGGTTATGAATACCCAAGACTACATACAAAAAACGAAGGATATCCTACAAGACAATTGTTATAAGCCTGTTCCACTATGTACCTAGAAAAAACAACTAAAAATAAAATAAAAAGATTAGCAATAAACACCAAAATTCAACAAAAAATTTTACCAGCAGACGTCCTAAACTCTATAGTTTACCAAAAATACACAAACCAGGGGCGCCTATCAGATCTATTGTTAGTGCCGTTAATTCGTCGCTACAAAAAATGGAAAAATATCTTGCTGAAATTATGCAGCTAACTGTCGAAAAAGCCAATTCATTTGTAAAAGACTCGAAGTGTTTAACTCGATTTATACGAGACATCATTCTTGAAAAAGACGATACCATATCAAGCCTATATATCAAATCTTGTCTCCCAGTGTTCCCATCGACGAAGCATTGGACATGATTGTTATGAACGATAATTTTCTGGCACATGTAGTACAACTTTCGGAGCATTGCCTTGAAAATACTTATTTTTCATTCAACAAATGTATAAACAAATAGATGGTGCTCCAATAGGATCCTCGCTATCGCTAATAGTTGCAAATTTATTTATGATATACTTCAAGAAAGAAGCTCTTGAGACAGCATTAAATCAAATTTAGTAGCTTATACCGAACCAGATAGCATACTATATTAAACAAGATAGATAGGGAAAAGAAATAAAAGTATTGATTTATGTAGAAGCGACATCTTCATCTTCTTCAAATACAGGAAGCAAGTGGTGTATCCAAGTCTGATGCTCATAGAATTTTGCAAAAATATAAATGTCACCCAAATAAATTGTTGTTTATCTTCAACAAGACGGTATTCCAAGCCACAACTCTGCGGTTTTAAGGGCATTTTTAGATGATAACTTTCCTCAAAGGTAGATTGGTACCCACGGACATGTAAGATGGCCCCCTCGATCTCCGGATCTATCGATTTTAGATTTTTTCTTATGGGGCTTTATGCGAAATACATTATATAAAACATGATGTCAGTCTCTAGCAGAGCTTTGTGCATCAAACAATTTAACTGTTGAAAATGTTTCTCTTTTTTTTCCTAACTTAAGTTTTAAGTAAAATAAGTAATTATTATTTTTTTTTGAGTAAAATTCAATAATTTTATCATAATTATAATATATAATAATAAGTTAAAATGCTATAATAAATAATTAAGAAAATAATTACGAAATTATAGTGGCAGATTCATGGTTTAAAACTATTTTTTGGGTTTTTGCGCCTTAGAAAATTGGAAAAAATAAAAAATAAAATATAATTACCCTATAAATTATAATTAATTAAGAGTTGAGAATTAAAAAGAGCTTTCTAATTAAGTTTGAAGGTGTTACATTTTTAGTGTAATGATTACTTACATGAACTTTGTTTTTAATATATTTTAGCTACAACCCTATTACCTACTAATTGAATGCCAAAGAAAATTTTAGAAAATCTTGGAATTTTGAGCTTGTTGTTCAAAATAACTGCATACATGTATATATTTTTTGAAAGCCCACTTTATTCTTAATAAATTAAAAGAATAATATACAGGGTGTCTCTTTTAAAAAATAAAATAGGGTCCGATAACTTTTTGACCTGACCCGTATACTTATACTGAAAGCGGCACTGAATTCTACCGAAAAAGTCATATAAGCAGCAGTTTTTCTGCTGCTTATTTGGGTAACTATGGCAGTCACGGTATTATTGAAACAACATATTTTTCTTATACTTCAGCCCTTTATGGTTTCTCGGCAATGAATATGCTATCTGAACATACTGAACATGTATGTGCTCCAGAAATACCATAAATTTATATTCAATCATTTTAAGGCAATTTTTTTATCATTAATCAGATAAACCGGTTAAGAGGGGATCCTACCGCATATGCACAAAAAACTATATTCATAATTCTCTATATTTCAATAAATCTCTCATAAATCACGATTTTTTAAGGCCCCAATCTCCGATAAGAGCGATCCGCATTTTATTTCCGATAATAATAGAAACTATGCCCACTTTTCTCCATATTTCTCGATTATCCATCCATTCAACCAAAAATAATATAAATTCATTCAAATATCCCCGGAGGCCATGGGAATAGTGATATATGAGCGCGGAAATAAAAAGATTGCGCTGCCGACGTTCTTTTGTCTGGTTTGCGAGGCGCCATTGTGGACGGCAGTTGTTTGGATCAGCGTAATTCTTCTGTCAACACGGGTTACTTGATATTGAAAGGATGACCACGAGAAATATGGTGGAAAGTGGTTTTCTTGATATTTTGATGTATTAGGGTTAAGAAAGGGGGATGATGAGAGGAAATGTGTTTGTGCGTGGGAACTTGTACAATTTCATATCTGTGAGAGCTCCTACCGTTTATGTAATTTAATGGAACAAAATACTGAAACATTGTATTAAAATTTGTTTACAGTGTCTTTGGCAATTATCAAAGAAAATTTTCAAAAAAGGTAAATTTTTAGTTTTTCTATAACTTTATTTGTCAATATCTTCTTCAATATTATTAATATAATGTATTAATAAGTGTAGCAATTATTTATTACTAACACATTAATGATGTTGTCGTAGTATTTATGACAGACCTGAAAATATAGTTAGTCAAAAAGGTTTCATACATATATTTAATTATTTCCAAATTTTTAAATTTTTTAGGAACAGTTTATGTTTACTTATTTTACTTATTGAAAATTACGGAGAAAAATTCGATACATTACTATTTTTGCCTAATATTTGTTACTCTTTCGAACTCTAATATTGTGTAGAATTGTCATTAATTTTTATAGCACTGTCTTGTTTCTTTGGCATACATGAAACTTATATTGAATGAATATTCCCCCAGTCTTCCAAAATTATATTTTTTAAATCTTTACTGGAAATGTATTAATGAACATTATGATTTACTTGTACTCTATAGTGTTCAATAAAGTTGTGATCTGGGGAATGTGGAGTTGTATGCAGTTATTGTGGCAAATTTTGGATCATCAACTCTCTTGCTAACCTCGAAGTTTAGGATTATTGTCCTGCTGAAAAAGTTATCGCCCTTCAAGTCCTAGTTTCCGGACAGTTTGGTTTCTGTAACCCCCTAATTTGTTTAAATAACCGTGTTGATCCATGTTATCATCAACGAATGAAAAATGTCCTACCCCAGAAACTTAGAAAGACTTAAATAAATAGATAAATAAATAAATATTTAAACTTGGCAAAGCTGTTGATTTTGACATACCCAATATTAATGTTGAGCAGATCTTATGTTGTATGAAAGTTGGCTCTCTTTTCAAGAAATACGTAAAATGGGTAAAAGAATATATTCGGCCTTGTTTATTAAAATTAGATTTGATTTTATAATCCACTGCTCAATGTTTAACCAATTCAGTACTTTCAACATACTATGTATTGGTGTATATTTATTGCATCCTAATATAATACGCATCACTATTCTGCTAAATTTGTAGCCTATATATTTTTTCTTTCGTACACGAAATAAGCAGAGAAAAACAGTAATCAAAATTTAATATTTAGTAATTTATAAATTAACATTTTAGTCCAATAAGATACATAAAAGGATATTTGGGAAAAAATCCAATCTTCTTAGCTAATTTTTTACAAAGAAAATTAACGTGTGCCGAAAAACTTAATTGGATGTCTACAATAATACCTAAATACTTGATTTGGTCTACAAAGAGAATGGGATCCTCATCTATATACAAAGGCAAACCTAAGTCTGTAAATTTTTTGCAATTTGTTTTGGATCCAATTACCATAGCGTTTGTTTTTGTAGAATTTAGTTTTAGAGCAAGATATAATGTTTAGAAATATTGTATATTATAACATTACATTTAAACTTCGGAAAATTTTAAGTAGGTCTTAAAGAGGAGTGTATTTTTTGGATTTTTTTTTTAATTTCAAAATTGAAAAATAATTTTGCTTATGATTTCACCGCATTTCACCTATCGCATATAATTTTTTAAATTACGCGTACCTTCTTATATTATCTGCTAACAAACAAACAAAACAAACAAAAGTATGCTTTATTGCCGCAGAAAAATTTTACAATTTTATGGACAAAGCAAAATATACCTAAAAATAAGACATATCAAAACATTAATCGAAAATAATTTCGACAGGTCAGTGCTTTTTTTTTAAAAATGTAAATTATCAATTTACCAAATCGTAAAACACACGTTAGAATATAACATAACATTGCAAACAGTAAATGAATCATGATAACCTTATAAAAGTAAACAAACACACATGTACGAGGTGAATAATTTCGATGACATTGAAATCAAAATTGCAACTATGCGACCTTAAACTCTATGTTATTATAGTTATACAAATAATTGTGATGTTAAACAGAAGGTATATTGAACTAGTGTAGAATGTAGTATACAAAAAGAATTAAATTGTTTTTAATCCAATACCTAACATAAATAATTAAGTTTTAAGTGAATGTTCGACAGTTCTTTTCCCTATATAATGATTTACAAAATTCTATGCTACGAGTTAGGACATGACTCACAAAAGATTTAAGTAAACAAGCGAGATTAGTGACAATTTAAAGAGACTTACTCACTGAAAAAAAAAATCATTAACGCTGTAAAATGGTCTCTCAATGAGGTATGCTTTGGTGTTTTTTCGAAATTGTGCAAGCAAGATTTTAAATGTACTGGCAGATTGTTGTAAAGTTTTATGGCGTTGTAAATAATTGATTTTTTTATTAATTCTGAGGAAGGAATGGGAAGATATATATCATGCCTAGAGTTTCTGGTAGGGTATACATGTTGTAGCCTTTCTGGGAGGGTGTTTATATGTTTTCTCAGCAAACATACCGTTTCCAAAATAAATAATGCAGGAAGTGTTAATATTTCATGTTTTTTGAAATAGTATTGGCGTTGCCGGAAAATGCCGATAAGAAAACGTAGTGTAATTAAATCAGGGTTGACCACCAGAAAGTATTGGTCGTACATTTTAGATAAAAATGTATAAACTCACTGCAGCACAGCATAAAAAGGTTGAAACATATTTTTTAGTTTATAAAATAACCGCTAGGGGATGCAACAGCAAAAAGATAGTCTAATTGTGGCTCTTTTCACAAATATTGCCTGTTAAAATTTGTTTAAAATTCAACACGCATTGCAATTCTTAACCGATTATACACATTTTTCACATTTCACTTTTCCGTTTTAGCATCTTTTCTATAATAAAGCGATATGAAAACATGTTTAAAAATATCTTTTTAAAAGTTTTTATAGGTATTACTTATTAACGCGCGTTTACTTAATAAATATAAGTTTTCCGGAAAAAATTTAAATACAAAATTCCTAAGACTAAAGGGCAGAATTTTGGAACTGACTGGCTATACGTCATTGACCACTGAGGCTAAAAAAATGTTTCTTATAAATTTAAGAATGAACGGAATTTTACAAACAAAAGAAGAATAAAGCGTATTGCTCGAAACAATAATTTCATTTTCTCTTAATAATAATAGAGGCGGCAATAGGGCTCGAAAAAAAAACTAAAATTCGAAGAATGTAATGAGAGAACAAAAAGACAAAAAACTGAATGCTGCCCAGATGGGGTATGAGAGCGAAAATAATATATATAAATGCGGCAAAATTATTAAAATCAATATATCAAGAGCCTGTAAAAGCAGACGATTTTCTTAATGCTTTAAATAAAAGCAATACTCATATTTCCGACCTACTGGAGACGAAGCTCTTTCATTGCTGGTTGAACCGACGCTATCAAAATTCCAGTATAAGTTCATACGAATACAGGCGCTAAATCTTAATTGCTCCATATTATATACTTCTTATGACCAGATCTTAGAGGAAAAGAAAAAGATGCTACACTGATGAAATAATTGTGAGTGAATCTCAGGCTGAATTTCCACTTCAAAATCTACTTAATCATACACGCCTAAGAATACTTCAAACACAGTGAGATTTCCTGAAATATCGAAATCTCATTGAAAATTTGAACGATCTAACATTAATTTGTAAATGAAGTTTCGATAATTCTCAGAATAAAAACGAAGTTTTAATATTAGTAATTCAGATTCCAGCATTTTTTTACTTCTCTAGTTCCCATCAGACTCAGTTTAGAGCAAAATAACAAACCTGATATCATAATCTGGCAAAACTGCAGGCCTTCCTCAACACGGATTTGTCGCCCTATTTAGGTTCAATTCGCTAAAGAGACTAAAGAGTTCATAGTCCCAGAAAAAAAACATGGATCTTCAGATCAACAACCTTATTCCCTTTAGTTATAACCTGGGTGGTATTGTTATCCAAGTAAAGTATAAACAATTTTTAACAATGATAAACGGTAATGGTGGAACTGCTATAACGAACAACAATTCCACCCAAAAATGTTTTCATGTGCACTCAGTGGTATTTAACTGGTCCTAAAAAAATAACAGTATATAGATTTTTCTAAAATTTATTACAGATAAAAGCCACTCTGATCTTATAAAAGCAATTATTTTAATTTTAACACCCTGTATGATAAATAAAATTGATAAAAATTAGTGAGAAAACAGTTTTGATAACTGATTTCACCAAATCAGATATATTTTACTCAACGAAAACAAACCAAATACCTCAGATTAATTTATGCCATGTTTTTGGTGTGCGACGTCCTCTATTATTAGACCACCATGTATATTTCTTTGATACTTTGTTAATGACAAATTGCATAAATGAGTCAAAGAAAAGCAGGTGGCAACTTTTTAGGCGTGATCAGACTCAATTTATGTTCATAACAGGCTAATTCTGACGTGTCTGGAAGACATTCATTTTGTATTTGTTATTATTATGTTTATTATTGTGTTATGTAGTATGTATGAAGTTTAATTGACCATATATTTGGCGCGAAGTGATATTCTGAAAAATAAAAATCTTCAGAGTAACCCTATTGTATTGCAAACTTCCCTTATAGATCATTACGCAGTGGGTCTTTCTTTAAACCTAAATTATAGCTGGAAAACAAAAAAGACAGATTTTGTTAAAAGGACAGTTTCCTATGACCAATTAAATCAGTATTTATCAACAGAACCATGGAATAATATTTTTTCTGAAAACCTAAATCCTGAAAGTTGTTATTTGAACTTTGTTTCTACTATTAAAAAATACATTAATTTATCAACAAAAACTGATAAAATAACAAGCAAATCTCGAAAATTAAAGCCCTGGATAACTGCAGGTATATTAAACTCTATTCGTCACCGAGACCGAATGAAGAAAAAATCATTAAATGGTAACGATCATGATTCAATGACATATAAACGCTACAGAAATATGATAAAAAGAATTATTAGAGATGCAAAAAATAATTATTACAAAAGTAAAATTCTACAATCTGGGAACAACTACAAAAAGATTTGGTCGGTGATGAACGAAGCTACAAATTCTATGGTTAAAAAAAATCAAGTTCATTGAAAATTAAAAATAACTCTGCTGTTGTTATTGTAAACGAGTATCAGATAGCAAATACGTTTAATTTTTTTTTGTTAACATTGGCCGGAGTATTAATGAAAGTATTCAAAATAAAGAATATAATATAAAAACTTCTAAAAATAAAAACTCATTTTATCTAGATCCTATCTCTAAATCAGATGTTATTTTAAGTATAAATTCTTTAAAAAATAATTCTGCACCAGGTCCAGATTCAATAAGCGTAGAACTTATCAAAAAGACACATACTTACATTTTAAAACCCCTGTTGCATATTATGAACTTAGTAATTTCTACTGCTAAAATTCCGTCAGATAGGAAAAAAGCAATTGTGACGCCGGTTTTTAAGGGCGGTGATCCTTTAAATGTAAATAATTATCGACCTATATCTGTTATACGTAATTTTGCTAAACTTTTTGAAAAGTGTAAAAAACATACGCTTATGGCTTTTTTGGAGAAGGATAGAATTATTTTTGACAAACAATATGGATTTCAAAAAGAAAAAAGTACCGAAGATACCGTGTCTTATCTTACAAATAAAATTTTGCATAACTTAAATATCAATAAAAAACCTTTAACAATATTTCTGGACATTGCCAAAGCCTTTGATACAGTGTGTCAACAAAATCTTATTGAAAGACTTAAAAATGCTGGAATAAGGGTTGCGCCCCTAAATGTGTTTAAAAATTATCTTTTAAATAGAGAACAAAAATTAAAAATTGGAGAGACTCTTAGTGAAGCTCGGGTAGTAACTACCGGAGTTCCCCAGGATACTGTACTTGGTTCTGTTATGTTTCTTATTTACATAAATGGCCTAAAAGACCTAAATGTGAATGGTGATATTGTGAGCTATGCTGATGATACGGCTATACTCTTTTCAGTAAATACGTGGGAGGGCGTTCATCAAAAGGCAGAGAATGGGCTTCGCATTATTAAACAATATCTAAACGCCAGTTTGTTATCCCTAAATGTCAATAAAACAAACTTTATGACTTTCTCTACAACCATAGCTGATCAGCCTATAAAAAATAGTATCAAAATACATCTCTCGGGTTGTATAAATCAAATTCAGTGTACTGATTGCCCATCAATATACCGAGTAGAAAACACAAAATATCTCGGTGTTTACCTTCATAAAAACTTAAAATGGACTGAACATCTTAACTAGGGGAGTGTAAGGCAAAATGACATTTCAGGCAAAATGACATACGACCGTATTTCACGGCGAATCCGAATAAATTTGACAACGCTGTGTGTATTTCTAAAGCTTACACCTGCTCCGCCACTACCAGTAATGTAACAACTCTCGAAGGGATCAGTAGCGCAATTTTTGTTTGCTGAAACTGTCGATATCGACTTTAAAGATTAAGGTATGTGTTTCCTTATGTGTGTTTTTTTTTGTCAAATATATTTTTAAATCATTTCGTTTAAAGGTGGTATTATAATCACTATACTGTTGTGTTTATTATACTAAAGTGAATTTGCAAAACTATTTGGTTTAAATATTTTTAAACAAAAAAATTCAAAAAATAGTACCCAAAGGCAAAACGACACAGGCCTGCGAAAGTCAAAATAACATACTATGTCATTTTGCCTTTTGATGCATCTAGGGATTTTTTATGTTTTTATTTGTTATTTTAGGATGGTATCTAACTACAACAGAAATTCACGCTCGAGAAGGCAAAAAGAAGTTAGGAAGATTTAAGAGGTCCTTGAGCAATGAAATGGAAAAAGCTTTATTAGAACACATCCTTGACTTAGAGTTAAAATTCTTTGGTTTGACGCAAATCGAACTTCGCAATGTTGCATACGAACTTGCTGAACGCAGTGGTACGCCGCACCAATTCAACAAAGACAAAAAAAATGGCTAGCAGAGGATGGTTCCGCGCCTTTATATCAAGAAACCCAACTGTATCCCTACGAGTACCAGAGGCAACGTCAGCAGCGCGAGCACGAGCATTCAACAAAGAAAATGTAGCAAATTTTTTTCATAAGTTGGAACAAACAATCCAGAAAAAAATATTAACCCGACTATGATATACAATATGGATGAGACGGGTATAATCAATGTCCAAAAAACACAAAAAAATATTGCTCAAAGGAGAAAGAAACAAGTGGGTTCGGTAACAAGCGGAGAACGGGGATTCCATACCACAGCTGTCGTTTGTTTTCGTAGTACTGGTAACTACATTCCTCCAGCGCTTATTTTTCCGACCAAAAAGATGAATCCGATATTATATGATGGAGGAAATTATGTAATAAACACAATAAAACCAACAAAAACGTAAGACCAACTGTATTTTGTGGTTTTTTGTTTGCCAAAAGACAACAATCACACATTGCACCCACAGACTACAACCGTTAGATGTGTCATTTTTTGGTCCACTGGGTACCTACTATGATCAAGAAGTAACCAGTTGGCTGAAGGCTAATCCGGGAAGAACTGTTTCAATGTTCCACATTTCTTCATTGTTTGAAAAGGCTTACAATAAAGCAGCCACTGTTGGGAATGCCGTTAGTGGATTTAGAGCTACAGGTATTTGTCCGCTAAATCCAAACATTTTTCCCGACCACCTCTTCGCACCTAGTTTGGTTACATCAGTCGAAGAAATAAACGGCGATGAGAATGATGGCAACATTAGAAATACTCAACCGGGGTGCTCGAAGGATACTGACTCTCCCAGCAAACCTGGTATTGACAATGATCCCGAAGTATCAAATACATCGATAAATAATATTTTAGAAGAAATACATCCCAAACTTGTTTCCAAGAAAGCTGTCAAAAATTCAAGGAAGAACCCTACAACTGTTTTAACTATTTCGCCTTTTGTAAACGAATTAAAGAAAGCTGAGATTAAAAAGAGGCAGAAAGAAGCTAGAAAAAGTAACAGAGCGCGAATACCAAGGCAAGTGTTTGATTATCCAGATGACGAGCCTGAACCTTTCGTAAGTGGATCTGACGACGACGATGATGCAGCGTGCCTCTATTGTAACGAGCTTTACAGTAGATCCAGGTCCAAGGAACAATGGATAAAGCGCCAAACTTGTAAAATGTGGGCACATACTGATTGTGCCGATGTATCTAGAAAGGTGAAGCAGTTTATTTGTGATGCATGCAAAGACTAGAGTAAGCAAAATTTTCTTACTCTTATTAAACACACTTGTGTTTTCTACCAAGCGTTATTTTATTTTTTGTGAGTTTATTTTGTTTTTGTCTATTTTTTTTAAGATTATTAAATCTTAAACTAAACCAACTAAAAATTTTTTATAACTTTGTCCAAAGAATTTTACCAAAATCATTTTGTTCTTTGTGAGTTTATTTGTTGTTTTTTATTATTATTACCTAAATAAACTTTTTTGGTTAGTTAAATGTTTGTTAAACTTTACATGTATGCAATACATTTTTGTAAAAAATATATTGTGTTATTATTTTTACCAATAAGCGTAATTTTTAGAGTGTATGTCATTTTGCCTACACGTGTATGTCGTTTTGCCTACACTCCGGTGGGCAAAATGACACTTTCAGGCTTATGATTCCAATACTCAATTTTTAGTATAAATGTAAATTTTGAGCTATAAAGTATTTTGAACAAACTCTAAGGGACTAAAGACATTTCCGGTACGAAAGAAAATGTTTTAACTTTCCTTGAAACCAATATGTCATGTCAGAAACAAAACATATTGCCTTACATTCCCCTATATAATTACAAAACTTCGAAAACTATTTTATAAATTTTATCAACTTAGAGATATTTTAAGTAGAAAACTGTTACTTATAGTGTACTATGCATTAGTAGAGTCGTTATTGAGATATTGTATTGTGATCTGGGGATCAACTTTTAATACAATATTAAAACATTTGGAAATTTGCCAGAGAAAAATTCTTAAAATATTATATAAACGCAATTCACAATATTCGTCTGAATTATTATTTAAGGAAACAAATATTTTAAATATAAGTCCCTTTATGCTCACTCATGTTTATTATATTTATTTAAGAATCCATCCCTTTCTCAATTACAAACACATAATTACAGTACCAGATCTGCTAAAAATCAAACCTTGCATATACCTAGGTTTTATAAATCGCATACTCAGAGACGTTTAGCTTATTTTGCACCTAAATTATTTAATTGTCTACCTCGCAACATTAAGGAAATTAAAACCTTAAAAACATTTAAATTAAAAGCTACAATGTTTATTTTGGAAAACTCGAATCAAATTTATAAAATTTTATTTAACGAACAGTTATAAATTGACTATATCCGCATATTATTTTTTTTTTAGAATCCTTCAAATCTATTATTATATCAAAGAGCACACTTCACTGCTTTCTCCTCCATGTTCAAACTGCCATAATGATTATGTATGTAAAATGCATTATAGTATTATAATACAAGAGTACTTAGTTTATTTAAATTTCTTTATTTCCCTGTGAGAAGGAGAGATTGCACAGACACAAGCTCCTTGTGAGATTTAAATGTGCAATCTACCCTAATCACATAATCTTTGGCATATTAGATAGTAAATTGTATACAAACATTATAGAAGTTAAATTGTTATTTTTCGTCAAATTTGTGTAAAACGTTAAAATAAATGTATTTTGAATTTTTTGAATTTTGTATCTTATTGTATAAATAGCTACTTTAACATACGTGTTGAAAAAAAAATTAAAACCCGCGTGTATTTTATGTGTGTATATTTATGAGAAAAAATAAACTGTTGAATATGCTTACGAAAATCTCATGTATGTAGGCTAAACGATGGGTCCGGGGTATCCCCCCGCCCCCAAGCATCCAGTCAAATGTGAGCCCATTAAATAATGCAGCTTGTAACTGCAACAGGTCCTCCCGAATACTCGTTTTCGACCGCAGACTCGCAGAGAAGTTGCAAATGCTGCAGCCGAGTGCCGGAACAGCGGAGGAAACGTCATGAATTATTGTCTCCATTCTGCCGACGTCGGGGGTCGGCGGGGTGAGGAGGAAGAGGGGACGGCGACGGGCCGGTTGAATGGAGGGTGCATCGTAATAATTTCGTTATAAATGGGCTTTTGAAACATGTGGGGCTTTAACGTCGAGAAGAACCGCTTAGTGTGTGTGTCTCGGCTGGTTGTTAGTTTTGTTCTCATATTATGCGAACTGGAATTATTGGCAGCTTTAAATACTTAACAAGATATTGTTTTAATCCGTTATTTAATTTTAGCAAATTAAAAATAAGAGCTAATTATTTTGTAAAACAGTTTCGGTCAAAGTTTCTGAGTACAGGGTGTCCGGATTTGGTTGCAAAAGCAGGGTATCTCGCTTATTTTTAAAGATAGAACCTTGCGGTTTTCACGAACCAGAGCTAATTTTTTGTGAAACTTATGAAGCCGTAAACAAAATTTTCATAGCCTTCTTCGTTTATGAGATACAGGGCGAAATAGAAAATTTTGCATTTTGGGACCCCCCTCGTATCTCGGTTATCCTTAAACTTAACGCAAAGGGAAAAATTGCTGCTTATGCAGTTTTTTACGTTGGATCCAGTGGCGTAGTCATATTTTTCATTTGAGTTGTTATTTTTTAGATATGACCCAAAGTTGTGTTTTTTTAAATGGGACACCCTGTATATTTGTCCAGAAATTGATTTGTCCTTTTAAAAGCTTCTCAAAAATATATAATAGTATGGGTCTATTTTAATAAACAACAACAAAAATCCTAATTTTTATAATTATCATCCCAAATTTTGCAGTGGGCCATGCAAAACGATGCTGTTTTCTTTTGTTTTCTTGGAAGCAAATGACATTTCCCAATTTTGTACGCGTATATAAATTATAGCGCTAGTTTTTTGTATTTATTTATTGTGTAAAAATATATTTGTATTATTATGGAAGAAAACCAAACTTTCGAACATTATGAAAAGTATGATATGTTAGCTTGTTTTATATTCAGTAATGAAAATGTTGAAGCGGCTTCTGAGATGTACTTTAACAGGTAAATAGTTAATTTTTAGGTATGTTGAAATACTATTGCTTAATTTTTATTTTGGTATCCAGAAAGGAGGCAACCTAATATATCCACTTTTTATCGAATAAAAAAGAATTTACTTAATCACGGATCATTTATCAAACCTCGTACGAAAACATATAAGAAAGAAAATCGGGAGGCTGAGGAAATTACGGTTTTGGCTAATGCAGAAGCTTACCCTACAAACTCTTGTAGGGCCAGTGAAAAGAGCATAGGGATTCCAAAAACTAGAGTTCAAGAAATTCTAAAAAAGCACAAATACCACCCATACAAATTTAGGCTCGTGCAGCACTTACAGCCGGGGGATGCAGAGCGTCGGGTAGTCTTCTGCAATTGGTTTCGAGAGAGATGCGATATGGTTGGAGATTTTGAAAGGAAGGTTATATGGTCAGACGAAGCACATTTCAGTAATTCTGGTATACTCAATAGGCACAATAGTAGATTCTGGTCCCAGGAAAATCAACACCAAATATTTCCCAGAAGACAGCAGGGCAGGTTTGGTCGAAATGTGTCCTGCTTCATATTAGGAATACATATAAAATTTTATATACTTGAGGGAAATCTAACAGCCAATCGCTATATAGAAATTTTAGAGGCAACTATACCTGAATTACTTGACGATGTTCCTCTAGCGCAAATTAACGAAATTTATTTTCAACAGGACGGTGCTCCTGCACACAATTCTGGAATGACGAGATTATTTCTGGACAATAATTTTACCAATCAATGGATCGGAACAAATCGACCTATAAGATGGCCCCCTAGATCCCCAGATTTGTCGATTTTAGATTTCTTTCAATTCTATAGGGATATTTGGAAAATAGAATTTACAAAGACCACTATGATAATGTCCAAGATTTAGGAAATGCAATAAGAGAAAATTTTCGCTATTTACAAAATCATCCCGTTATTTTGCTTAATTCCCTAAAATGTACCTATACGAAAATTGTGCGAAGCATGCATAGAACAAAATGGAAATCTGTTTGAACAGTTCTTTTGACTTCCTTGGTTACTGTAGTTCTTATACGACAGTTGATTTTTGCTGAAAGGCTTGTTACATAATAATATATTACTGTTTTGTTCTTGTGTTACATAAATCTAGGTAGGTGATACTTTTTTGGTGCGAAATTATCAATACATATTTTGATAAGTAAATTTAATTACATATTTATTTTGATTTATTTATTTATGAGGATGTAGATATTGTTAACGACTTTAAATAAAAGGCAGCATTGTTTTGCATGGCCTACTGCAAAATTTGGGATGATAATTATAAAAATTAGGATTTTGGTTGTTGTTTATTAAAATAGACCCATACTATTATATATTTTTGAGAAGCTTTTAAAAGGACAAATCAATTTCTGGACAAATATACAGGGTGTCCCATTTAAAAAAACACAACTTTGGGTCATATCTAATAAATAACAACTCAAATCCAGCGTAAAAAACTGCATAAGCAGCAATTTTTCCCTTTGCGTTAAGTTAAAGGATAACCGAGATACGAGGGGGGTCCCAAAATGTCCCTGTATCTCATAAAAGAAGAAGGCTATGAAAATTTTGTTTACGGCTTCATGAGTTTCACAAAAAAATTAGCTGAGGTTCGTGAAAACCGCAAGGTTCTATCTTTAAAAATAAGCGAGATACCCTGCTTTTGCAACCAAATCCGGACACCCTGTACAGTTTGGGTACCGAGAAATATGAAAAATGCAATTAGGTCAACCATTTTTCGAGTTGATAAGCGAACGAATGATTATAGATCCATAGTTTGTTGTTAACATTTATTTTTCGGATGAATATTCAATTTCTCTTAAAGGTAGGTATAAAATTAAATAACTTTCGGTATTTGTCGAACTCTAATTCAACGATTTTTTTTGGAAGGCTGTGCCCAGCGAAACCGAAAAATTAAATGTGTGGACAGGAATTTATGGAGAACTTTTTACCTATCATGGTGAAATCTATTTAGAGTTTTTAGAAAACGCCGTCAATTCAGGAATATAAAGTACTATCAGAAAGATAATTGGTATTGAGCAGAAAACTTGACCATCCAAAAAAAAAAACGTTACTCCATCGCGCCACGTCACGAACTAAGGCAGTTTTCAAACGATTTTTTTCCAAAAATGCCGATCAGTAGAAGAGCTCCTATTGATTGGCATGCTCGCTCTCCCGATTTAACTCCACTGGATTTTTTATGACGCCATCTAAGGTAAAAATTATATTCGACACAATTTCTTAGGAAATTTGTGTCAGCGGATTATGCGTGAATTCAGACAAATAAAAGCACAGAATATTTGACAAAAATTTGAACTCGCAGAGAAGTTGCAAATGGAGTGTCGGAACAACGGAGGAAACACCAAGAATTACATCGGTCAAAAAAAAATTGCGACTGATGTTATATTGGCGATACAAACAAAATAGTCCATCACGTATAGATTTTAAGTTATAGAATGCATGAATTACCTTTATATAATTCCAAATTTTTTATACATAAGATCAAACTAAGATATTTTAAAGATTTATAACAGGTTTTAGTATATAGTAAGTCTTTTGTGGATAACTTTTTTGCAAATGCCGGCTTTCGTTTAAATTCTTGATCGCTTTCTCTCTCATAAGAAACCAACAATAATCCCCCATCGTTGTTGGATCCCATCTGCCTTGGTAGCGTTGCTCTATTGTTAGTATATATTAGTGGAACCTTTCTCTTTTCTCATCGCTAACCGCATCTAACGCCGATTTAAATGGGATAGCAAAAAATGTATTTTAAGAGGCATACAGTCAATTTTTTTTAAAGACCTCCAAGCAGCTAATTTAACAACACTTAGCTTTTGATCAAACTTTTTATCGCTTAGTGTTTTTTTAATTTGTGGCCCAACAAGTATTCCTTGTGTAGGCTTAGTATCAGTTAGATTAGGGAAATTGTGTTTGCGGGATCTAAAAGCATCTCTAATGGTTTTACGAATTTTTTCATCAATCCCAGTTTAATGTATAACGAAAGTAACTTTTTTACGATCAAAAAGACGTATAATTTGTATGTTAGCTTGGCCTGGAATAAATTGATCTCTTTGACGCCAATAATTCACTTGGTAATGGCTCTGTGTTGCTCTACTGTTCCAAAGACAAAGAGAGCAGTAGTAATAGTCCAATGACTTTTAGGTAACCACATGTCTGCCACATATATGTATCACAGTTTATTACATTTAGCATAAGTGACATACTTTTGTATGTTTTCTTCATGTCGACAGCATACGCAAAAGGAATAGATAGAGAGAGAAACATTGTATTAAATATACACGTCAATACAGACGTTTCAAATGGATTTTGTCTTAAGAAGTCTACTAAGTGCGCATTATTTTCATTCGTTATAATTTTGTTACTTAAACATGTCCTCGCCGATCTTTCCAAGATATGTTCCTCGCGGTATTTCTTTACGATTCATATAATTCCCCTGAGCTATACCAAAATAATTGGCAACTTTCCCGAGACACCAGCCTTATTCTATTAGTGTAATTATGGCAGTTTTTGTAGCAACACTTAAATGTGGAATATTTTGTGCTATTATTTTAAACTTGACAAAGCAAGACTGACATCAAAAATCAATAAACGTCAATAATTAATTAATGCCATCATGTGCTGTTGTAACTGTTAAATGCGAAAGGTAATTCAGCTAAATAAAGGAAAACGAGGTACAGGGTGGCCGTTTTGTGGTGATACAGTACCTTATCTAGAAAACGGTAATAGTTACAACAAAAAGTTAAATATAAAAGTTGTTTGGATTCAATTAAATTTTTATTTTATTTCACTTTTGCTTATACAGGGTGTTTCGTTTTGACGTGACACATGTCAACTTTCTTAATTTAAATGGGATACCCAACATATTATTACATATTTCGATTCTACTGTTAATTTGCGAAAGTTTTTATGACAACATCTATATTTGAATTCTTTATCGTTTTTGAGTAAATTGAGTTTTTAGAATTTTTTTAAAAAAAACACATTTTTAAAAAAAAAAATTTTTTTACCTATAAAACTTTAATGGAACTGACTAATATCCTAAACATACATTACAGCGTGTTAAAAATGGTTTAAATGTAAAAATCTCCTGTTTTTCAAATGGAATACCCTGCATATTTTTATGCTGTTTCAGTCTTACCAATTGATATATATATGTTAAAAAAAGTTTCAATTTTATTAGCATTTGCCTAAATAAACAGAACTTTAAAAATGTAAGCCTTATTCTCATTTCCTTAACACAGATAGCGAGTATAAATAATGTTAGAAAATACAAATAAAAGTGAAATATTATGTAATTTATGTTCTTATTATTTAATGTTTACAAAAATAAAGGAGAGACAAAAAAATATCTTGTGCCACACATAACTAATAACTAACTGAGTATTAAACATGACTAAAACAGATTATAAAAAATTTTCAATATGGCCACCGTCCATTGCGATACATGAATTGTAAATAGCCTCCATTTTTCGAATAGCGTTCCTTACCGAATTAGATGCATTAAAATTATTGATCTCTTCCCTGGTTTTTATTTTTAACTCATTTCTATTATTAGATCTATTTTTATAAACTTTATTTTTTAGTGCACACCACAAAAAGAAGTCTAAAGGGGTTAAATCAGGGCTTCGTGGTGGCCAGGATATTAAACCATGTCTTCCTATTCACAATGGAAAATGTTGTTTAAGGAAATTTACTACCGGTGCAACCGTGTGGTAAGGGGCGCTATCCTGCTGAAAAATGATATTTTCTCGAATATTTGCTGGCAAGTCGTTGATAAGGGGCATGATTTCATTCCTAAGCAGCTCCAAGTATCTTTCGCCATTTAACGACCTGTCAAAAAATACTGGTCCGATAATACGGTCGCAAATAATTCCGCACCACACATTTACGGTTTGACGGCCTTGTTTTTTAATTGCTTTTATTAGATGTTTATTAGTTTGAATATTAGATTAAAAATACCCACCGTATTAAATGAGGCCTCATCAGTCCAAAGCACTTTTTAAAATAAACACATTTTCGAACTGCCGCGCCGGTCCATAATATCACAACAAAAAGTCAATCTTTCATTAAAGTCTAATTGTGATAATAATTGAGTTGGAAGAAATTTATAAGGATGATAACCATTCACCTGCAGTGTTTTTTGAATACTTCTTCTACTGACACCTGCAATGTCTCTGTCAGCATCTCTTTGGGATCTTTCATCATCTTCCTCGAAATAAAGTAAAATCTCCAGTTGTTTTTCCTCAGTGAGGACAAAATTGGGACGATTTTTCTTAGAGTTTTTAAAGACACCATTTTCCAAATCACGCACAATTCGAAAAAATATAGTTCTGGAGGGAACTCGATTATTAGGATATTCACTCGAATATTCTCTAAGGGCTAACCCTGGACTTTTATTATTTTTTGAAACAGTTGTATAATTTCAAACATTCATCTAAACTATATAAAGCCATTTTTTAACAAATTTCGCAGCAAAAATTTGACAAAAACGACAAACAGAGCAAATGTCAACTTAAGTCAGCAATTGCATTAGGTTATTTCCTAAGCCTATCTCGATTTTTTTAGTTTCGGATCTCATTTACTGGCAAAATTCCGGGATAAATCAGACAACGGCTAATAAAATCGAAACTGTTCATTGTAGGTATAAGACATATATATGAGTAGTGATAGATAATTGAACGCTGAATCAGATGAAATAAAAATATACAGGGTGTTCCATTTGAAAAACAGGAGATTTTTACATTTAAAGTTCTGTTTGTTTTGCTCTTCATTTTTAACACCCTGTATATTAATTAGTTAGACCAGCATGGAAACTCGTTGAATTGAACCCATAGTAATGTCTGTTTAGGATATTATTCAGTTCCATTAAAGCTTAATAAGTAAAACATTTTTTTTAAAATATTTCTAAAAACTCAATTTACTCAAAAACAACAAAGAATTCAAATATATATATTATTATAAAAACTTTCGCAAATTAACAGTAGAATCGAAAAATGTAATAATATATAGGATGTCCCATTTAAATTAAGAAAGTTGACATGTGTCACGTCAAAACGAAACACCCTGTGTAAACAAAAGTGAAATAAAATAAAAATATAATTGAATCCAAACAACTTTTGCATTTAACTTTTTGTTGTAACTATTACCGTTTTTTAGATAAGGTACATAAAATGGCCACCCTGTACAATTTACAATGAAGCAATTAAGCGGTACGGATTTATCTGTCGCCAACTGTATATTTTTCAATCCAGAGTTTCGGATTCAAGACCATCATCAAGTTTTTTAATTTAAATATGGACCTGGATTTTTTATCTCACTTTTGAAAGCATTTCATAACTACCAAATAAATATATGTCATAGCGTACCATCATTTGATTTTTTTGAGATAAACAGCAATATTTTGCTGTTTCTTTCGACACCAAGTCAAATAAAATCGGTTCATCCAAAACAGAGATACCAACATTTCAAAGGAAAATTGTTTGACCTTCCCCCACCACTTTATTTTTGAAGATACACAAGAATGATCTCAAGCAATCAACTTACCTCAATTATGTAAACTAAACAGAAAATTGGCATTTAAACTTTTGTGTTGCTGTACGCCACCTAGCGGCCAACTTTCGAACTTGAAAATAATTTATAGAAATTTCTCTTGGCCGATTTACCTATAAACGTTCTTTCACCTGTATTTATGGAGCACCCTGATCCACCCACCCACATTGACTGTTTACGCAAAACGATATAAAGCGACTCACAACCTGGGCATCATCTCCATAATGAACCCGAAGGTGGAAGGAAAAATCGTGAGGCAATTCCGTTCGCGTCATTAATAAAAAGCGGCGGCCAAATTGCCTAATCTCGTTCTGTCCGACGGACGGCAGGGCAGGGTAAAAAATTTTAATTCCGGTTGAACAGGGCTAAGTGACGAATTAGCCTGTCGCCCTGCCTAGCCCAGATTAATGACCGTCAAGGGCAACAGTCCTTCTTTGCCCTATTCACTAAATAGGCCGGAGCTCGCTTTTTTGGAAATTGCTCCCTATTACGTAATGAAATGGAGCGCGATTACTCGATTGAGACGGATAGGGATTTAAAAAGGGCGAGACTATTACCACTGACAGTGGGACAATGGCTATTTAAGGGGATGATAATGAAATGGAAGTGTCGGGATTTTGTTGAAAAGGCTTCTTTAAAAGAGCCAGCTAATTATTTTATTAATAATTCTCTCTCATATTACTTTCAATTTAAATATGTTAATACGAAGATACATATTTCTTTAGGGTCCAAGTGAAACTAATTTAACTGTTTAGCATGTGCTTAAAATATATTTTTAGCAAAAGTAAATAAATATCAAACATTTTATAACTAGAATTTATAAATTCATCCATTACACCGTGTCAAATTGGAACTACTACCCGATGTTTCGACCTTGGTTGCACAAGTCATCTTCAGGGATCTTTACTCTACGAGATCTGAATACTGAATGAGTTCGGAAAGATTCAGGCGGGTTTCCACATGTGATGTAGACCGTAATCCGTATCTCTATTGAAATTTTTTGTATGTTTAAATATTTCAATAGATTCTCTAACTTTTCGTTTATAAAAACCTGGAACCGCTGCTAAAACCTTGATTTCCTTTACGTTTATGAAATGGCCAGTGTTATGCTGGTGTTCAGCTACAGCAGATTGAACAATTTGTTTCCTTTTAATACATTGTTCATGTTCCTTAAGTCTAGTTGATATTGAACGTCCTGTTTCTCCCACATACACTTGTCCACAGGAGCAAGGAATTTTATATACTCCTTCTGTTTGAAAAGGTATAATATTGTATTGAAATTATCGATTGTACTTATGTTGGAACGCCGAAGTAATAGCCCTATTTTGTTTATAGTACCACGCGTAGTATCGTCAGTAGAATAGCCATTCTCTCTGAGAACTTCGGTCTGTTTCGATGTTAGAGAATTTTGATCAGAAATCGAAATAGCTCTGAATACTAGTGAGTTAATAACCGATTTATCTTGCGCTGGATGGTGATGGGAATTTGCGTTTAAGTATCTATTTATATGCGTTGCTTTTCTATATACAGAATGTCCTAATAAATTATTTTCCTTCCTTTGAACACGGAATCGTTCCATTAGATTCAATTTCCATTGTGAACTTAATATTATGATGTTGATTAAGATGGCATTACACATAAGAAGAATGAACAATGCTTGCGATTCGCGAAAGATATTGTACCTTGTCAAACAAAAGTATACAACATTCCTTGCTCCTGTGGAGAAGTGTATGTGGGAGAAACAGGACACTCATATCAACCAGGCTTAAGGAACATAAACGATGTATTGAAAAGAAACAAATTGTTCAATCTGCTGTGCTGCTGAACACCAGCATACCACTGGCCATAATTATTATAAATGTAAAGGTAACCAAAGTTCTAGCATCGGTTTCAGCAGGGCCGGAAAAATTCAATTATTTGTAGTAAATAAAACAACTGTCAATCTTTAACAAAATATATTCGAATATCATTTAAAAACAAGCAAGAACGAAGGAAATTCTTATATCACATGGTAGGAACAACAAAGAACAACAAATGATCCAAGGAAAATATGACAATAGTATAAAATATTACTCGGCTTAATTTTTTTCTGAAGACATCAGCATAAAAGGCTCTAAATGATCTTGAGACATGCAGCTCCTTAGTCTATTTAAGATACATTTTAATTTGAAGAAGGACCTTTTGCATGCAACTTGTGAAATAGAAAGTGTTAGTATATATTTATTCGCTCTCTCTAAACCAGGATAAGCCTCAGCAAATAAATTACATTTTTGTAAAACGTGATAATAACAAACTATACAATTTTTGCAAGACTTGTGTTTGACTGAACCGATATTTGCGTCTTCCATCATCTTCCTCATGCTCTTCATTGTTGAATGTAATGATGTCAGCTTATTGCCCTTTGTACTAAAATCTAATAGTACCTATTATTTAATATAAAATGATACAAATGAATTAACTAATAGGATTTTAAGTTGTTAATAATAAAAAAAAAAAACTAAGGGGATTTAGCAAACCCTATGGCGTATATATACACGAGCCTAGAGCCGCTTGTGTGAAACACACGAGTATGTTAAATTATATTCCAGCGAGTTATATACACTATTTTACCTACAATCTATGATAATCAATGACAAAGGGGCAAAATTGTTTTATTGGTTTTTCTTCCATATTAGATATTGTTAAGTCATTAATACTCAAACTTTCGAAAATATCGGTTGAATTTTTGAGGACTTAATTATCAAATATGATCATGTGGTAACATTCAAATAGTCGATACGTTTTTAAAAAATCGCGACTTTTCGTTTTTTTTTTTTCAATTTCTTCGGAAGTACTCGGAATGTTCGAAATCTGAAAACGTCATCTTGCAGAGTTCAGTGGAGTGCAACTTTTTTCTAATTTAAACACCTCTGTATCTCTGCTAGTTTACGAGATTCCTGTAGAGTTCAGTCTTATCCGGGCCAGGGTGTATATTAGTATTTAAGCATAATAAGACTATAATGTTACTGTTAAACAATGTCTAACATTTCTACCTTTAAAGGATGCCCAATTGAAATGTTATGGTTTACCAATATGATGGAAGGCGGTAAATAAGTAAGATATGTTAGTCACCAGACGCAATACACTCATCTAATATCGAACCAATAATATCCCTTAATGATGATTATTGCTAGCTCTAGTCGGGTAGGTTCGGATTCGTCTTCCTCGTTACTCTACCTATACTTCCATATCACAATCTCTTACTTTAGATGTAATATTTAAGTTGAGCGCCACCAAGTTTTAATTTAAGTTAAAAACTTGGAAAAAAAAAGTTAGATGCATTGAATCTAACCACTATCAATAGACAACTTGATCAATTGAAAACCAACACGTTGGAAACAAATGACTTTTATTGTTTAATTCACAAAATATTGAGTGACTTATCCCCCAAGAAAAAAAAAAGAAAATGTACTGAACAAAAAAAAATAGCATCCCAACAAGAAGTGAAGGAATTAAGTTTTCCCAACAAGAGTTTAAATTTATTGTAAGGCTACACTAACTGAAATCCCAACTAAATTATTTGATTTGGGTACGTAAATACAAAACCCAGAGGCTTATTCTTTATCTATACCACTCCAGATTAATAACATTTGGATGATACAATATAAATAAGAATTAGATCAAATAATCAGTTTAGAATCCCAATACGTTTCTTTCTCTCCCTTAAATGTTTGAAGCTTAATTCTAGTTAAAACAAATAATTATGTTACAAACGATAATGGTTAGGTTTAAGTATTAAAAAAAAATTGATTAGGCACACGCTGAGTGGCAGCTCAATAAATATCTATAAAATGTCTATTACATAGATTTGAATGTCTTAGATATTACCAATAAAACAGCAGTAATTAGGTAGCGCTACGAAGCCGGCTGCATTTCACCTTACAGAAATTCTGCTCAGTATGCTATATACTAGACAAGGTGACACCAGTAATTAAATTAATATGCATAAACAGCTTGATTAACAGAAATAGTACTATATGTTAAGTTTCCAAATTTTATACTACTACTTAGCTGAATACTCTATTCAGTAGTGTAGACAGTAAATGGTGGTAAGGCAGGTAACATCCAAGTGTTCCTCAGTGATCTCTATGTCCTACAGCTCCGCTACGTGGACCGTATCGAAGACATCATGTCTATTCCATCAAAAGAAAAGTGTTAAAAAGAAAGATCTTTTCCTTACCCTTTCTCACACACAAAATTTTTACTGCCCTATGCACTGACAGACATATACGACAAATCTAACTGTAACTAATGTTAATTTGTTTGAATAAAATTCTTAAAAAAAAACACATTAGTGTTTGCCTTCCCTTAGTAACCTCGTCAAACACTATAGTGATCAAACATCAGACAACGCGATTCAATCATTAAGTTAATTTTTTTGTTCAGGAAATAGTGTTTTTTTTTTCATGAAGGCGTTTTACAATCAAAGTTAAATAAAAAGTATTAAATTTTATTTTCTTTTGCTACCTGAAATGTATCTACTTTATTAACAGATAATAAATGTCCTATAGTTGGGTAAGAATGAAAAGTATAAGGTTTTTAGCAACAAGAGGTTCAATACCACTTAATTTTAAATTAATGATTTCCTCGATTTGTTTTCTCATATTTACCAGTTAAAAATGCTAACCCGGTTTTTATTAGCAGCAAAATATACTTTCCCTTCCGACTGTTCAAACATATTAATTGTTTGCTCGGTAAATTTAAAATTCGATCTGGTAGAGGCTAAAAATGCCCGCAAATATAAAATTGTTGCCCGTTTTGGGTTTCAATGTTTAAATTGAATGTGTGTATGTTTTTTAACGTCTAGAAAATAATTTTAAAAAGAAAAAATTAATTGATGTGTTTAGTATTTATTAATTTATGGTGGTTAACTGAGATAACGTGATGCATCATTTTGTGTAGTAACGAGTCGTTTGAATGGAAGTATTTTTTCAGTTTGTTTTTAAACTGTGAAATATATTTTTAGAAATATCTATAATCAAAGGCAAAAGTTATGGAACGAGCGAGGATCGAACCCGCATCTCTTTGTCACTAGTCCATTGCTCTAATCAATTGCGCTATCGTATCACTAATAAGCAATACGTTACATATTCAAACCCACCAGTATCATAACCATTTTTGATCCTGCCAAATATTCTAACCTTATGGCGCACAGTGGAACGGTTTAGTATAAAATCAGAGACATAGAGAACAGAACTATGTTTATATTTTTACTATTTAACTTGCACATATATTTAGAAAAATAATTTCGATATTTTTTAAATAAGCTGCCAACAAATAGTTAATGTTTTCTAAAATTTTTACATTAACATATTGTTTTGTTTAAGAGAAATGCTAATAACATTAACAAACTAGATAAAAAACACACAAACATCAAAGTTTTGGAACTAGAAATATTGAGATTCAACAGGATTCGCTCTACCATTAATATCCATATAATTGCTGTAGTATAGTAATCACGAAAAGATAACATTTATCTGCTACGGTCTGCTATCAAAGTGGCCATGGAATAAATAAAAGTTGAGTGTATAGACAAAACATTATTTTTTGATAGTTGATAGAGCAAACGTATTTGTGTTGTCAAATAAATTTTCTAATGTTTTTAGAATCGTAAATTTTTTGATAATTTCACTATGTAGATCAATTTAAAGTGTTTTTCTTTGGTAAGACTAAGATATTATTCAATAATTTTACTATTATGATCACCGCAATATTTCTTTAAGGTAGTTGATATGGATTTCATTAAAACAAATCGTGACCTATTTCTGATATTGAAAGACGCCAATATAGGTTTTAAAAATGGTTCAACAGCTGTTAAGAAAGTAAAAGAGCTAGCTAATACCGACCATTTACATTTGTAGTCCTGTAGAGCCAAGTCACGTTTTATAGAACAAAATAAGAAATGGTTAGACCAGCCCTTTGAGTTTTCGGCAAATCATTTTAAAGGTATTATATATTATATAATATAATATATATATAATTATTACATTAAAGGTATTATATTATTAGCTGGTGGACGAGTTAATTCAAGAAAAAAACTCAATTCTCTAAGTGAGCGTCAAAAATGGAGTAACACGAAACATGTGCGAAATTTTCCAAGCGAGCATATAAGCTTTGTAGTGCAAAAATAATTTAAATTTAAAAATGCTCAGTTTGTCGTAGATTTTTTAAGAAAATATCCAGACGTATAAGAATATTTTGTGAAAACACGAAAAACAGTGCATGATCAAGCAAGAAGCATTAAACGTCCTGGTCACGGCAAAATTAACATTAATGTCAATACAATTTTATTCGGCATGTAACTACAGAAATAGGACTTGAGTGCTTTCCAAGTTATTACCAGGTTCAAAAAGCTAAACATGACTGTCATCCCAGCAAGGAAGCAATAAAAATAACTGATACATCGGTTGATATAAATCTACAGAGTTTATTAGACAAAACTTCTGAACGTCTTCTTCAAGTTGTAGATCAAAAACAGTTTACTAATTTGGTTTTAATTTCCAAATGGGGTTGTGATGGAGCTTCCGACCAACCACAGTACAAAATTTCTTTTAATAATGAACTTAGTGATGACAGAAGTTTATTTATTTGTTGTTTGGTTCCTATTATATTATATGATTCGGTCGCCGGTACAGTTATATGGAATAATGATAAACCATCATCAACTTCTCTCTGTTTGTGTTCGAAACCCTGAATCCAAACTGCAACGAGATATTAGAAAAAAAGAGATTCAAAACAAATTTAGAATCAAGTTAGGCTTATTAGTTGATATTGTGAAACAAGGAAAGGGTACTAGCAATGATGGAAATGAAATGACGGATCTAGATGTTAATCTCGTAAAAAGAATTTATGTCATTCTTCAATCAATATCTTCAGGGCAAAAAATAAATATAGAAAAATTTAAAAATTGCACATATCAGACTGCAGAATTATACGTCAATTTATATAACTGGTATTACATGCCTGCTTCGACGCATAAACTACTTATGCATGGAGCAGAGATAATCCAACACGCTATCGTTCCCATTGGCCTTCTGGGTGAAGACGCACAGGAAGCCAATCATAAATTTATTCGAGACTACAGAGAGAAATATTCCAGAAAAATTTCAAGAATAGCAAACAACGAGGATATTATTCATAATATGTTACTCCAATCCAATCCAGTAATTTCGAGTTTACGGTCAAATAAAACCAATAAACACAAAGAACTATTGCCTGAAGCTTTAGAACTTTTGGAGTAATTTATATTACTTCAAACATGCAAATTATGGCAAATATGTCGCTAAAAATCGTTGCATAGTAGAAAGACATTGTGAGAATCTCTTTTGAATTGATCCGATAGCAGCATACCCAATGTCAACGAAAGTAGTGCATACGGACTTTTAAAAAACTGTATTAAATATTCTTACTGTTTTTAAGAAAACCTATAATACTTTCGTTGACACCCAGTATAGGTTGTAAAAAATCTCTTTAGATGGTGTTTTTCTTTATAAAACTGCTTCTTATTTCTCACCTCTACGTTTTATACGGATTATTCTTGTGCAAAATTTCATTTAAGACCCATCAGTTTTCATATTCTTTAGTATTAATTACTCTTAATGTTTTTTTCCAGTCCGCAAAATATTGTTTACATCAAACATATATTTAAACTTTGTCTATATTCTAACATTTATACAGTGAGTTGAAACAATTAAAATTAAAAAATAAAACCAAATTAGTAAACTAAACTTTGCTACAGCCTGCAGTTTTCACTTATTAGTATCCCAGAGAAACTAATATAAATTATATAACCTACCAACTTACATAGTTATTATTACACTTTCCTATTCTTAATGCTTCGATGCTGTTAATTTAAGGTCTAAATAATATTATTAAAACCTTATAATAGTGAAAAAAAATTGTACATTTAATAAAAATAAAAACACCCATTATATATGTCACACTGTAATGTGTAAAAAAACTTCAATTTGCAGAAAAACATGTTCAAACACATGTGGTTTATTTAACTTTATTTTAAGTGAAACTATCGAAAAATTAATTAATGTCAAGAATTGGGCTTTGAAGTTATTAACTATACATTTACCGTTTATAAAAAATATTTTTTATAATTTAAGTCAAATAAATATATAAAGTATTATGTTTTTATGAATAAAAAAACTTTTTTTTTTACAACGTCCCGGTGTCTTCATATAGCCGTTCCACTGTGCGCCATAAGGTTAGAAAATTTGGCAGGATCAACAATTGTTATGATACTGGTGGGTTTGAATATGTAACGTATTGCTTATTAGTGATACGATAGCGCAATTGTTTACAGCAATTTACTAGTGATCCAGAGGTGTGGGTTCGATCCCCGCTCGTACCATAACTTTTGCGGTTGAATATAGATATTTCTAAAAACGAGTCGTTTACTAGGTGATATACAAATACTTAAGTTGTGCCGGTAATTGTATTTAAGCTACTCTCAAAAATCTCTAAAATTACAGAAATTTGATTTTTGTTTCATAACTAGATATCTCGGATTTGTAATCACTTGTAAGCGTAAAGTAAGGTGATAAGTGTGAATGGTTCTGATTGAATGATTACGATAAAACTACCTAAGTCAGCCTCATTGTATAGAAAATGCAGTAAGGGCAAAGAGTAGGTATTATAAAGAGGTGACACCCGGCAAAAGATCGAGCGGTTTTGCATTGGCTCTCATTGACCCTGAACTTTTAACTTAGAGTTGCACTGTTGCCGGTTGTTTCAGCAGAAATTATGTTATTACTTCAAGTTTATTGTATTTTACTTATAAAAATAATATATTTTTAATGTTTAGGAGATTAAATCATTAAAAAGAAACTATTTTGTTGAATAATCAAGTTTGCAATATACACTTACTGTATGAATTTATAATAGGTTATCACACACAACTTTGCTTATTTTTTAATGGAAAAATTGTAAAATTTGCTGTGCATGAATGGAGATTCTGCTAAATAATTTCTAAACGGTAGAAAATATCGAATTAAAGTAATAAATGAAAAAGTTAGAGCACAGAACGATTTGATGGCTGCAAATGGGGATCAAATAAGAATAATCCAGATCCAGTAAAAAAACTTCTTCGTCTTTTTTTGAATTGTCGATGTTTCGCAACATTTTTGGTCGATGTTTCGCAACATCCTCAGGACACATATACGGTCCGGGGTGTAGCTGTGTGTATGGTGCTTTGGGCGAGTGATTCACGTGTCCTGTGTACTGTATGGTGCTTGTCATCTGTCGTGGGGGTCGTGGGTTGTTGTTGAGTGAGGTTGCAGATCCTCTTGCACAAAGTTGGGCTGCTTTGTATGTGGGATCTGTTCGGCATCTGTCTTACTGTCCTCACTGTTTGGTTGATGAATGTTTAGTTCAGCAGCTACCATAGCTTTGATGTTTTTCAATGCGAGTGGGGTGAGCTTACTGGTCTTAGTGATGACTCTTTTTTGATCTATTACTCTCTGTTCTGTAATAAGTGATTTGTATTCTGGATATTGTGCTATGAAAAGTGTACGCAGTTTATGTCCGTATCCTGATGAAATTGTCTCAAGTATGGTAGCGGTGTAGCAGGAATGCATCACCGTTCGATTCATTTCATCTGTCCATTTTAATCTCTTCCTTGGTTTACCTGCCTTGGTAGTTGCAGGTAGTCGTTGCGATATATCCGCTGTTGTAATGGGCTCAAGTCGTTGTGTTTTGGTTAGCATCTGTGTCAGATTTATTTGTGTATCCATTTGGGCAGCGCATGATCGGTTCGCTCGATTCTGTAATGCGTCTCATGCGTTGCCCTGCCTTTCCCACCTTGGTGGGTGCCAGCTTATGATTTTCGGTGGGTCTATTTTCCTTTGCCTGGTCGTGATCGTTTCGGTCGAGCTGTCCTTTCCCGCAGCGTCCTCGACCGTTACGCTGCTCGCCCGATGCTTTGTTGTTTGGACTGATGTTTTGTGGTGTTAGAAACTCAAAGTGTCCCGACGTTGGATGACCTGTTAGTAGAAGGTAGACCATTTTATTGTGTGTTTGTTTGCCTATTATTGTTGGTCTCTCTTTAATGCACCCCTGTTTTGTTCTTGTTGTTCTTGGTTTTGAGAAAATATGGAAGATGTGCTTCTGGGTTTCCGAGAGACCAAATATTTCTAGGCTCGTTCCGTATGTAGTGGTTTTGCTCATGAACTTATAATAGTTGTCAAAGTCCTTCATGTCGTCGTCGTGAAATAACGAAAATATCTGAAGTTCCGACCAGTTTTGTCGTAGGTATTGATGGCCGTATATGTGCAAGCTGACTGATCGGAACAAACAACTTCCGTCTCCAACAATGTCGGCTCTGATGAAATTCTCGGGAATAGGTTCGGCTGTAGCAGTTTTTTCGGCAAATGCCCGCCTGTTCAGCCTTTCGCTGCCACTGTCCCGCATGCTGTCACCTTCAGCAGTGGCTCGAAAGGTGCCCTGGCGATCCCCGGGCAGCGGTTCTTTTCCGAGGCTCGATGCTTTCTCCTTTTTCATGGGTGTGTCACCATTTGACCCTGGTGATCCAGGTAACTCGTGTCCGTGGAGGCGTCACTCCCCAAGCAACTTAACCGAGGTTAGTTGCTCCGTGCGGTTTTATTATTATTAACATTTGGGAAATATCTGCGGACCAACGAAATAGGTAAAAACTGATAATATGGGTTAAATTTTTATAAAATCAACGTAAAAAAATCTTGTTCAATTGAGTTTTTGCAGAAAAATTAAATGTTAAAATGGGATAAACTGGTAGGGGTTCAGTATGTCGTAACAAAATGGCGGTATGCGTTAATGTAAAAACTACTTATTGAAGTTATTTTAAATTATGCCCAAAAGGTAGAAAGAAAATGGTAAATTATTGGTAGGAATCTGATATGATGGAACAATATCGCGCCCAATAAAAATGAAAAGATAGTATATTTAACACATATACAGGGTTATTCACGCAACCCGTTCATTAAAAGTTTTTTAGGTGCTATTTAGATAAAAATTTCAAATTTTGAGATTAGGGTAAGGTCAAGGGGTACTTTTTTTTTGAAATATTTTCAACTTCCTGTCACTTCTGATTTAACCGGAAGTTGGTATCAACTTGCTTATTTTCAATAGAACACCCCGTATTTTATGATATTTTTAGATTCTACGGAGAATTCTAATTCTATTTTATGTAGCATGTCCTATACCTAGGTTTAAGCGTTCTTAAGATATTTGACCTTGAACCGAAAATGAGCCTTCGGGGTACCAAATTTTAAAATCTCATATTTTTGTAAGTTTTGAAGATATAATCTTTATATTTTGCAGACGATCGGTAAATAATCTTAGATTTCTAGTTTTTTTATTGAATTTGTCTATTTTTATACAGGGTGTCCTAAATTCAGCGGCAAACATTCACATTTTCAAAGCCGCTAAAGTCCGTTTTTTAAATGGGACACCTTATAACTAATATATTATATGCACTATCAAATGTAGAATTTAATTTTCTATCGAACTGTATTAAGGTTTCCTATACCTATTCCAATGGTGAGCCATGAAAAAACAATTGAGATCCAATATCCAATATGCCAGATGATTAGTATGCGTTATTAATCGAAAGCTGTCAGTGATAAACTAAATCTTCTAAATCGAAATGGAAGAATACTCAAACGCTGATATTCTCAATCTATTTTATATTCATGGAGAATGTTATAAAATTTTGGAGAGAACGAGTCGTGTGTTTAATGAACGCCACCCTGATTTGCCGCCAACGAACAAGTCAAAATTCAAGAGGATTGAAACGAACTTTTTGCGTTTTGGCAAGGTTAAAGTTACAAAAAATGTTCCGAAACCAGTGACAAATGCCGAGGATAACGTAATTAACACATTAGCTTATTTCCACTCAAACCCGCAAAGTTCACCGTCTGCAGAAAACGGTTTGGGAATTTCTTCTTCATCTGTCCAAAGAATCTTGAGCAAACATCATATGCACCCTTATTCCTTCCAAAACGTGCAAGCCTTGAGACCTGGTGATGACGTCCGACGAGTAGAATTTTGCGAAATCATGTTTTTGAATATTCAAGAGGACCCTCAATTCCTTTCAAAAATATTTTAGCAAAATTGTCTAGAGAAGGAATAACAAATAGAAGAAACGAACATTTCTGGGCAGCAGAAAATCCGCACGCTTTACGCAAAATGCGTTCTCACGAGAGGTTTGGCTTCAATGTCTTCGGTATAGTATTAAATGATCGGGTGCGGTACTGTATTTATGAAGACAATTTAAACAGTGATAAGTATTTGGAAATTCTACGAGGGACAGTTTCTAAATTGATAGAGGAAATTCCTATTGGTGGGGTGCAAAATTATTGGTATCAATTAGATGGGGCACCAGCCCATAATTCCGCTGCAGTTTATCTCCAATTATCTCGAATTTTTGAAGATCGCTTTTGAAGGTCCCAATGGCCCTTGGAGATGGCCCCCGCGATCGCCTGATTTAACACCCCTAGACTTTTATTTATGGGGATTTATCAAAGGTAAAGTCTATGCTTCCCCAGTAATAACCAACAAGATTTACTGGACAGGATACGAATAGCTTTTGCCGAATTAGAAAACGGACAAATTCAACGGGCCACAGCAACTGTACAAAGAAGAATTGAAATGTGTCTGCAAATGAACGGACAGCACATAGAACATTTGTTATAATTCAATTTTATTATTTAATTTATTTATTGTTGATTGTTAGATTGCTATAATTTTTAAGTTCACTAAAACAAGTTTAGAACAGTCTCGAACTTAGTAGATATGGTTAAAAATAATGTAAACAATTTATTACATTTTTTATAACTTTAACTTTTCCGAAACGAAAAAATTTCGTTTCAATCCTCTTCAATTTTCTCTTGTTCATTGGCGATAAATGAGGATGTTTTTCAATTCAATATTTTGTAACATTCTATATTCTCCGCGAATATAAAATAAATTGAGAATATCAGCTTTTGAGTGTTATTTTATTTTAATTTAACAGTTTCAAATCAGATGTCATGTTAAATAGAAAAGCACAACAATTGTTTTTCCATGGCTTACTACGGGAAGGTGTAAGCATTTAGCAAATACATATGATAGTTTAATAAAAACCTGATTATTTCGAAAATGGTTACGAATAGGTATAGGGAACCTTAATACAGTTCGATAGAAAATTAAGTTCTACATTTGATAGTGCATAAAGTTATAGGGTGTCCTATTTAAAAAAACGGACTTTAGCGGCTTTGAAAATGTAAATGTTTGCAGCTGAATTTAGAACACCCTGTATAAAAATAGACAAATTCAATAAAAAAAAAAGATTATTTACCGATTGTCTGCAAAATATGAAGATTATATCTTCAAAACTTACAAAAATTTGACACTTTAACATTTGGTACCCTGAAGGCTCATTTTTGGTTCAAGGTCAAGTATCTTAAGAACGCTTGAACCCAGGTATAGGACATGCTACATAAAATGGCATTAAAATTCTCCGTAGAATCCAAAAATATCATAAAATACAGGGTGTTCCATTTAAAATAAGCAAGATGATACCAACTTCCGGTTAAACCGGAAGTGACAGGAAGTTAAAAATATTTCAAAAAAGAAGTACCCCTTGACCTTACCTTAATCCCAAAATCTAAATAGCATCATCAAAAAGTTTTAATGAACGGGTTGCGTGAATAACCCTGTATATTGTGACTATGTACTGAACTAAACTGAGTTGCCCTTCACTATTTCCAACAAATGGAAAAAAAATCATAACGAGGGAAGTTCCGGGCAAAGGAACTTCCATCTAGTACTTTACACATTCCTCAACAGCTCTCCAGAGGTACCATTTACAAAAAAAAAATAGTGCACTCTAGTAATTTGAGCGTCCCCAACTTCCTGATTACTGGACTAAAAAACTAAATAGTAATAAAGACGCGCTTAACCAAACGTTAGTCTCAGTGGTAGTGATAGCGCTATGATACTATCTCCGTTCCCGAGGGTGCGATTTGACTAAACCGAGTGAATAAAAAGCGGCGAGCTATTCCCGACGGGTGGCGGTCAGATGCACAGATAGATAAACCCTTTCGGTTCATAATTGATAGCATGTTTTCGGTCCCCCGCGGATGATGCGTCCCGTCATGCGACGATATATCTAGGCCCTGCGGCCGACAGCCAGCTCTAGCGGATACCGCTATGCGGCGTGAAGCAACAGTCACCCCTCGGGCAGAGGCGCCGTCGGAATTTTGCTGAGGCATTTAAACACGTTTTATTCAAGTAGTTCAAGTCCTTCATGTTAGTGGTCAAGAGCAATTGACTGAAAATATTTTTAAGTTTTTGAGTTTTGTGTTCAATTTAGAGGGCACAATTGCAAAGGTGAACAATAAATTTCAAAAACTCTATCAATTTAATTTTCTATCACTTCGGGTCTAAACTCATTTTCATATCACCCTTGATAAGGGTGAGGTTAGCTGTTGACTTACGAAATATTTAAATTGTTATATCTTCTGAACCGCTTATCCGCATTGAATGAGCTCAGTCTTATTTAAAATGGAATTTCAAGCTGTTTTAGGATTCAGATCAAATGAGCGTCCCTAGTTTTACAGAAATTGGTTAGATGGCGCTGTTTGCAACAATTACAGTTTTTTTCAAATTTTCCTAAAATTTTAAAACAAACGGCCATACTTCTCTTAACCTACTTATAAAGAATAATAAAAGACCGAAGTTATTGAGAAAACTGCAGACAATATCTTTATTAGTTTTTATCCTATTGCCAAAGAAGTGAATTCATAGATATTTTTCGGACGAAACAATTGATGTCGATGATATTGGAGTGAAACTAAAATATCCAGAGGCACCTCTTTCTGTTCAGAAAGGGGGCACAAAAATACCAACTCAAAATAGTCATGTTTTTCTGTATTACATTAATTTAGGTGTAAATGCTGTTTCTGCTTGTTGTTAAATGTGCCAACTCAACCACAATTTAGCCGACTGCTTATTATACAGGGTGATTCATGAGGAAAAGTGAATACTTCAGGTACAAATTCAGGACCAAAAAATTAACATAAAAGTCTATATAAATAAGTGTTCGCAAGGCCTTAGTTCTCGAGATACAGAGTGTTAAAGTTTTTATTTAGTTTTCCTATTTTTTAAATAAAATCTATGGTAATGTAAATAATGGAGTGAAAATTGTTATACGGGGGTTTTTTGGTATGACAAATTCGAATCTAATATTAGTATTTCTCTTACTTGTAGGGGGCGCCACCTACGTGTCTTTCTACTCCTTCGAACAATCACAACTTTTTGGTACAGTCTTGTATTACATTTTTAAGTAAAACAAATTATTCCCTTGCCATTTCCACGTCAAAAAGGTATACTTTTAAAAGAGGATACGAGCAAACGTTTCCGAGATATTTGGATTTAAAACAATTTCGGCGCATGTAATTTTTTATCGCAAAATTTTAAAAGTTTGTTATTTTGTTCAAATTTTAACGCATCTTGGCACAAAAGCTTTGAAATGAAAGACTAACACATTTTTTTGAGATGTGTATTCAGTGCCTCAGACATAAACTAAACAAAAGGTATTTAATTTTTATTAAAATTGTTATTATTAAGTTGTTTTTAATAAAATCTAGGTTATGTTTTATAATTTTCAAAAATTCGACCATTTGCCTCTAAGCACAGGTCAGCTCTATGGTGTATAGCTCGGGTTGCTCTGTGGATACGACATTCGGGCGCATATCTTAGTCATCCCCAAAGACAATAATCCAAAGGATTAAGGTCTGGCGATCTAGGTGGCCAATTAAACGGACCTCCCCGACCAATACATCGGTTTGGAAAGTTTTGGTTTAAAAAATCTCTTACAAGTAAACCGTAGTGTGCAGCGGCTGCATCATGCTGCAAATACATGTTTTGTCTTACATTAAGGGGAACATCTTCTAATAGATTTCGCAAGTGATTTTCAAGAAAGTTTAAATATTTTTCTTCTGTAAGACTACCGTCGATTATAAATGAACCAATTAAATGACCATTTAACATTCCACACCAAACATTAATGCTAAATTTATGTTGGAAATTATGTTCTAATGTAGCATGAGGATTTTATACCATCACGCGTGAACTGTGTTTCATCAGTGAACAAAACATACCTATACAACCTTCGATCTTCATTAATCCAGTTACAGAATTGAATTCTCAACTCAAAATCACCCTCCTGCAAATGTTGAACCCGTTGTAAATGAAATGCTTATAAACAATTAATGTGAAGATTTCTCCAAGCAGACGATTGTGTAATTTGATGAGTATCTGCAATCCGCCTAGTGCTTATGCTTGGATCATTTTCGATGGCATTGAATATAGCCTCTTCTACTTCAACGTTGGATCCCGATTCCCTTCCAGATACAATTTTCGCATTTGGAAACATTCCAGATTCTCCAGCAGTAGTGAAAACTTGTTGAAAAACTCTTCTTTCTGGCACCCTCCTATCTGGAAAACGACGCTGGTACTCCGCGACTGCTTGAATTGCGACCCCATTGCAGAAGTCATAGACGAATATCATATCTGCATATTCACGATGCGAGAATATCACAGGCATAATGACGTACCTATCTAGATCTAAAGTTTCTTAAATGATTATTGTCAAATAATAAAAGTTATGAACAAAAATTGACAGTGACAAAATTTGATCTTATTATTAACTGACATTACTATTGCTAAGTAACAGGAAAAACGATGAGAACACCAACCAGCAATTGTTCTGTCAGGCAAGGCACACTTCTATTTTTTTACAATATATGCATACTTCATGTGAATTTGATAAAATAAATCACATGCGCCGAAACTGTTTTAAATCCAAATATCTCGAAAACGGTTGCTCGTATCCACTTTTAACAGGTATACCTTTTTGACGTAGAAATGGCAATGGAATAATTTGTTTTGCTCAAAAATGTTATACAAGACTGTACCAAAAAGTTGTGATTGTTCGAAGAAGTAGAAAGACATGTAGGTAGCGCCCCCTACAAGTAAGAGCAATACTAATATTAGATTCCAATTTGTCATACCAAAAAACCCCCGTATATCAATTTTCACTTCATTATTTACATTATCATAGATTTTATTTAAAAAATAGGAAAATTAAATAAAAATTTTAACACCCTGTATCTCGAGAATTAAGGCCTTGCGGACACTTATTTATAAAGACTTTTATGCTTATTTTTTGGTCCTGAATATGTACCTGAAGTATTGACATTTCCTCATGAATCACCCTGTATAGTGGGGGGACACAACTCCCCAGCCATCTTTTGGTGACAATCTCGATTCTGCTGTTGTGTTACAGATCGATGTGGGCCTCTCAGAGAAGCCTCATTAGCCTAGGAAATGAGCCAAAAGATCAGCCAAATACAAGATTTGACGGTTGACCTTAAATAATATTGTTCGACTAAACCTAACAGTTGTTTAACATCGCTTTTAAAAGGATATCGGAATAACTCTAAAACGCATCGACACTTTCAAGTTCTTATTTTTCGACGAAGAAAAAAATGTCTCGAGAAAAAAATGAACCGAATAAGTTTTTTTCGGGGTAAGTTAAGATTATGGGAAAGTTGGTATTTTTTCGATATTTTGTTCAGTTTCAAAAACGTTTTAGACTTTCCGATAAACTTAACGAAAAAACAACATAATTTTAGACTTTGTCGGGAAATATCAAAAGGTGGGTAAATCCTTTCTCTAACCTACTACGAAGAGAATAAAAAAGTGAGCAATATCCTCGATGTGATGGATAAATGAAAACCTGCTATCAAATATGACTCGAAAATAAGACCTTGAAAATGCATCGCATTATATAGGAAAGGTCTTCATAAGTACAGTCAACTAGTTGAGAGACGAGTACAAGTAACACCAAAACTTAATACATCAAAACCATACCAGAGCCATTAACAATAGCAAAACCGACATTTATGGTTACCAAAAGAACATCCACTCCTGTTGGTGACTCTGGTATTGTTTTGTTGTATTAACTTTTGGGGCTAGTTGTATTCGTCTCTCAACTGGTTGACTGTACTGATATAGATGTCAGAAACAAAACAAACACATATTTTATTGTGTTTTGGCGATCATCCCAAGAATAATCTTTTTCTACTATCATATATAGTTTTTTTATAGCAATGACGACGTACCAGCTCTGAGAGTTACTTCTCTGCGTTAGTTTATGCAGTTTTAAAACCATGTGAGCTAAAACTTAAGTAATATAATACATTAAGTAATATCAGATCTGCAATATCTCATCTGTGTTGTACAATGGATTTTTTTTATTCTTAAATCGCTTTGAAAAGTTCTGAAGAAAAGAATAAGCATTCTCAAAAGAGAGATCGTACAATAAAGAGTTTCGTATACTAGGCTTCCTTTTTGATTTGACTGCATCCTCACAAAAGCCCGAACCAAGAAGACTAAATATATATATATATATATACTGGGTGCGGAAAAACTCCCTCCCTAGTTTCACTAAGGCTTTGTGACGCGAAGCGACGTCGTAGAGGAGCGGGGATGGCCTCGATAGGTGCATGCGGATGGGAAGTTTTCATGTTACAAGGTTTCAGTCGTAAACATGGTGTGGACGAACGAGCAGCGCGCCTTTGCTGTAGAAGCGTACATTCGCCAAAACGGTTCTGTAGTAGCCGCCCAACGTGCGTTTCGTACTCGGTTCCAAATTCCCGCTCGCCAAGCAGGTCCGGACCGAAAATCGATTATGTTGTGGGTGAAAAACTTTCGGGAAACAGGATCTGTTGTCAGAAAGACAGGTGGACGACCTCGAACGGCCCGAACACCCGAAAACATTGAAGCAGTTAGGCGTTCAGTTTTGCAGTCGCCTAAACGCTCCGCTCGTAAACATGCTGCCGCCCTTCGACTTTCTGACCGCTCTGTGAGGAGGATTCTTCATAAAGATCTTCATTTTCACCCGTACAAGATGGTCGTCACCCAAAAATTGTCAGAACGTGATTGGCAGAATAGATTTGTGGCATGTGAAAGAATGATCGAAACTTTACCGCACGATGCGGTTGTTTTCTTCAGTGACGAAGCACATTTTCATTTGTCTGGATCTGTCAATAAGCAGAACTTTCGATATTGGAGTGAAAGCAATCCGAGGGAAATCCATCAAAGGCCTCTGCATAGTGATCGTGTAACAGTTTGGTGCGCATTGTCACAAAACGGGATCATCGGGCCTTACTTTTTTGAAGAGAGAGATCGGGCCGTGACAGTCAATTCAGAACGGTATGTGAAGATGATCCAGAATTTCTTTGCCTCAGCCCTTGAAGAACTTGATCTACAGAATGTTTGGTTTCAACAGGACGGGGCCACAGCCCACACAGCGCGACCATCAATGCAGGTATTGAGGGAAATGTTCCCCGGGCGCTTGATCTCCCTGAGAGGTGATATTCCATGGCCCCCATACTCACCAGATTTGGCTCCTTGCGACTATTTCTTGTAAGGTTATGTCAAAGCCGAGGTCTATAAACATCGTCCAAGAACCTTACAAGATTTGAAGGAGGCAATCACCACGGAAATTCGCCGTATACCCCAAGAAATGCTCCAAAGAGTTGTGCGACATTTCACAGATCTCCTGCAGGAGTGTTTAGACAATGACGGGCGCCACTTGTCTAACATTCTTTTCAAAACAGCATGAGAAAAAATTCCCATATTGTAGTTTCTGGAAATAAAAAGAAATTTGTTGTATCTCGAATAGTTTTTTTTTATTCACCTGCAAAACTAGGGAGGGAGTTTTGCCGCACCCTGTATATATATATATATATATATATATATATATATATATATATATGATAGTATGTTTTCATTCCACGTACACCAACGTCATAACAAGAAAATGATCCTTGTTTGGAACATGTTCTGCATCACAGCAGACACAATGATCCATTTTAGTCAAACGACGACCGCGATTTCGCTCTTATTAGAGCTCATCAGGCCGCCATAGACTAGCGCGATATATATATATATATATATATATATATATATATATATATATATATATATATATATATATATATACATATATATATATGTATACATATATATACAGTATGTCCCAGATTCGCTCCTCTATATAGGGATCTCGGCTCTTATTATACCTACAGCAAAGGTTAAATGGGGGAAGTTTTAGAGGAAACTTATTGCCATCGATATCTGGCTTCAGATTTACGATTGATCAATTAGTTTGGGAACTATCGGCGAAAAACCGAAAATAGTGGATCGCTTTTCGCCAGTATATCCAGAACGGTAAATTTGACAGCTGTCAAAATGTGACATTATTCGGACACATTTTTAAGACAAATAAGATGGCGTATACGATACGTCTTCATTGTTTTTTGTTAACCCGCAACCCACCTCAACTTTCATTTTTCTTATGACCGCCATATTGGATTTTTCGATTTTTGGAAAGAGCCTAAAATTTCCAGGCTGGTGATATCTCACAAGTGCATTAAAGATTTTAGTGTCATTAAAATATCACACTTCGTAAATTAGGTTTCAAAGTTTTTAAAGGAGGCCATAATTGTAATGTATTGAACGCATTGAATTTTCAATACAACATGAGCGTAAATAACGAGTTAAAAAATCTAAATGAGCCTCAACTACTTTGTAAGTGGGTAACATTAATTTACAAATCTGCAAAATCACGTCCATTTGCATCGAGACTTTTTTGAGAATTGGTGACTGTTTTTCGTACAACCCTGGTAAGTGTATTTCGGTTAATATTTCTAAATGTGTCCAGAACTCTTTGTCTCAGGATTTCTATGGTCACGGGGGGATCAAATGCATAGATTTCATTCTTCGTGTGACCCCAGAGGTATAAATCCAAGGGCGACAGGTCAGGGGATCTAGGAGGCCAAGATATTGGACCATTTAAAGAAATTATTCTTTCGTCAAACTGCTCTCTTAAGAAGTTCCTGACTTGAATGGTATTGTGTGCCGGACATCCGTCTTATTGAAACCAAGTTCTTCTTAATTAATCTTCCGTTAGAATAGCTCGTAAGGCTGGTACAACCTGGTTTCGCAAAAGCTCTAAGTACCTCTGCCCGTTTGTTGTGGTCAAACAAAAATGGTCCATTAAGTCAATTTCCTGAAATGATTAAGAATTTATAAATAGGTGCCCAACAGTCAAGGGCGGCAGGGTCGACCGGGTGGTACAAGAAACTATAAATTATAAAGGGAACATTATCTTTATTAAAAAGTAGATATTTTCTTTCCAAAAATAATTATCGAAACATCCCGTAATGAATGAACTTGTATACAGTTGAAACCTATTCAGCTTTATTATGAAAAAGAAAAACATATTTGGTTAGCGGGAAATAATAGCCGTAATAAATTATTTTGTTGGTATTGCTTATTAATTTCGGAAATACTAAATCAATTTATTTCAGATATAATAATCATAAAGAAGTACACCGTGCCTTAATAAAACATAAAATATCAAAAGAACAAACCCCTTGCGCTTTAAAATTTAAATTATTCGGAAATACAGCTGAACGCCTTTCTATAAATCATAATGAAAATCGAAAAATAATTCGACGTTTGATTAATATGGTATTTTTTTCATAACGCAAGAAATATGCTTCCCGGGTAATAATAAATCAATAAATTCAGACAATCAAAATAATTTTAGAGAATTAGCTAAATCTGCAGAAAATTTAGATAAAGTGTTAATAAATTTATAGAACCCAATTCTATTTTTATAGGTTCTTCGAAACTACAATACAAAATGAGTGAATAAAAATGTAATATCAAAAAGTTCATTTGGTACCTATTTAAAAAAGATTGGTTAGATTAACTTACCAATGATCCCACACCAAACGTTACTTCCAAATCTGATCTGTAGACGTTTCTCTGCCACTTCGTGAGGATTTTGCACAGCCCAATGATGACGGTTGTGCCTATGAAAGACTCCACAATTCGTGAACCTGCTCTCATCGGACCACAAGACATGATTTACCAAATCAGGATTTTCGTTACATCTCCTAGTATACCACTCACAGAACTGTAGTCGTCTAGGAAAATCAATTTCCTTAAGTCCTTGCACTGTTATGGGTTTGCATGGATGGTACTTATTCTTTTTTAAAACTCTCTGTACTGTTGATTTTGGCACATTAGTTTCCTGTTCTACAGTTCTTACCGATGCATTAGGGTTTTCGTTGATAGCTTGTAAAATGTTTCTGTCTCGATTTTCATTGTTATTATTGTATCCGCTTCTAGGTTGTTCGAAGGCACCATGGTTAATTAAATTAACTACGATTTTCCTGAATTGGATTTTATGAGGCTGCCGTCGTTCGGGTACATCTCCAAATACCTTGCTGAGGTAACGTCGGCGTTTCTGTATGATTGAAAGTACAGAGCTAACATGTCAAGCTTTTCTTCATTTGAATACGGAATGCTGGCCATTTTCTATAGGTTTTGACAATTTATGTGTCAGATTTATGATTTTATTGAGATAAAAGCGTACCTACTACTTATTAAAACACAGCTTTGATACTTTCAACTATTTAACTTAACGTCAAAGTCAAAATCCAATTTTGTTACAGATAAATCATGGCCTCCTTAGAAAAGTATTGAGAGCTAACATTATTTTAAATTATGGCCTCCTTAGAAAAAAATGAAACCTAACTTTACGAAGAGTAATATTTCGATGATACTAAAATCTTTAATGCACTTGTGAGATATCACTAGACTGGAAATTTTAAGCTCTTTCCAAAAATCGGAAAATCCAATATGGCGGCAATAAGAAAAATGAAAGTTGAGGCGGGTTGCGGGTTAACAAAAAACAATGAAGACGTGTCGTATACGCCATCTTATTTGTCTTAAACATGTGTCTAAATAATGTCACATTTTGGCAGCTGTCAAATTTACCGTTCTGGATATACTGGTCAAAAACGAAATCCAGCATTTTCGGTTTTTCCCCGCAATTTCCAAAAACAATTGATCGATCGTAAATCTGAAGCCGGATATCGAATGCAATAAGTTTCCTCTGAAACTTTCGCCATTTAACCATTGCTGTAGGTATAATAGGAGCCGAGATCCCTGTATAGAGAAGCGAATCTGGGACACACTGTATATATATATATATATATATATATATATATATATATATATATATATATATATATATATATATATATATATATATATATATATATATATATATATATATATATATATATATATATATATATATATATATATATATATATATATATATATATATATATATATATATATATATATATATATATACACTTAGCCGCAAAAATAACGCACAACCAAAAATTATACTCAATTTCAAAGTTGATTTTCTCGTGAACCAGTAAACCGATTTCGATAATTTTTTTTTTTTGAACTGTAGCTTTTTTCTTTAGTAATTGCACTATAATAAAAAAAATTTATTCAGATTTCAGTTTTTGGCTTATACAGGGTGAAAAACGAGAATAGTTTTTTTAGGTCAAATTTGAAACACCCTGTAGGGAGCGTTAGCAAAAACAACTGTTGCGTATTAAAACCATAATGTAGCCTCATGTTTTCTGAATATTTTGTTTTTTTGCTGACTCTGATATCTGTAATATCAAAGAAAGTACAGAGTTTTATTCCAGAACATGTTTTTATTCAATAAATCACAGTTTTATTGGATACTTATTACGTTTACCAAAAAAAGCGCTTAGTAGGCTATGATAAATCAACAGTGTCAGCAAATGTCAGTTTTGACACTTCCTTTATTTATGTACCTATCGTCTCAAGCTGAATAATTTAAGTTCATTCTTTAAGTTCTTTCGTGAAAATGGAACGGGTTAGAAGGAATATGACTCGTGATGAATGTGTTCAGGCAGTGACGTTACATAACGAAGGAGTAAGCTACAATGCTATTGGTTTGAGATTAGGATTTTCGCATACAACAATTTCTCGTGTTGTCCAACGCTTCAGAGAAACCAATGACTATAACATACGTCCACGACCAGGCAGACCTCGAGTAACTACAGTTGTTCAAGATCGCTATATTAGACTGCGTGCTTTAAGAGAACGTTTTACCACGTCAAGGAAACTTTTGATGCAACTCAGTGCAGTTCACAATATTCAACCAAGCATTGATACTGTGAGGAGACGTCTTTCTGAACACAATTTACATGTCAGAGTTCCAGCGACAGGCCCTGCATTAAATGCAAACCACCGCAGAGCTAGACTGCAATTCGCCAGGGAACATGTAATGTGGACTATTGAGGATTGGGAACACGTTCTATTTACAGACGAATCTAAGTTCTGTCTATATAGCTCCGATCGACGTTTAAGAGTTATCCGCCGGCCAGGTGAGCGTTATACCCAGTGTAACGTACGTGAATCAACTTTATTTAATGGAGGCTCTGTGATGGTTTGGGGAGGAATTTCCTTAACCGCACGGACGGATATCGTACCTTTACGTGGGGGCTCTTTAAATAGTGAAAGGTATATTAATGACATTTTGTCTGAGCACGTTGTCCCTTTCGCACCGTACATTGGTAATAATTTTTTACTAATGCACGACAACGCAAGGCCTCATGTAGCGCGCATCGTCAATGAATATTTACATGAAGTAAATATTCGAACTCTAAATTGGCCACCGCACAGTCCCGACCTGAATCCTATCGAGCATTTATGGCATATTATTGGTAGGGCACTGAGACAGCGTCAGCCCCCTCCTGCCACCCTGCAAGATGTCGAAAGGATGGTTACCGATATTTGGAATGGACTTGACCAAAATCAAATATCCAATTTAATATCGAGTATGCCGAGGCGATGTGAAGCTGTCATTAGAAAAAGAGGTGGAAACACGCGCTACTAGTGCACGTTTTTCTTTGCTTTTTATTGTTAATTATTTTAAATTTTATTGTTAGTTTAATGTTGTTAAATTGTTATATTGATAAAAAAACATGTTCTGGAATAAAACTCTGTATTTTCTTTGATATTACAGATATCAGAGTCAGCAAAAAAACAAAATATTCAGAAAACATGAGGCTACATTATGGTTTTAATACGCAACCGTTGTTTTTGCTAACGCTCCCTACAGGGTGTTTCAAATTTGACCTAAAAAAACTATTCTCGTTTTTCTCGTTTTATATATGTATATATATATATATATATATATATATATATATATATATATATATATATATATATATATATATATATATATATATATATATATATATATATATATATATATATATATATATATGGAAACCTTATTTCCTAGGCCCAAGAAAATAAGGTTTCCAAATATAAATACAAAACGCTCCCTACAGGGTGTTTCAAATTTGACCTAAAAAAACTATTCTCGTTTTATATATGTATATATATATATATATATATATATATATATATATATATATATATATATATATATATATATATATATATATATATATATATATATATATATATATATATATATATATATATATATATATATATATGGAAACCTTATTTCCTAGGCCCAAGAAAATAAGGTTTCCAAATATAAATACAAGGTTAAAGAGTTATATATATATATATATATATATATATATATATATATATATATATATATATATATATATATATATGACTATTTATATATATATACTAGCTGACCCGGCAAACGTTGTTTTGCCATACACAATAGGAAATGTTTTTAAAAGTATCTGACGCTATAAGTGTGTGGGAATTTGAAAGAGTAATGAAGCGTTGTAGACAATTGAAGCATACTTTATTTAAGTTAATATAGTAATCTTTATTAAAATACCAAATATATTAAATTACAGATTTTGATAGCTTGACACTACTACTAATTATTATGGCATTTAAAAAATAAACAAAGATTATTCTCTCAGCGCAATGCAGTGTACAATATTTTTGGTCAGTCCGTCTATTACGGTTCATGAGATATAGCCTGGTGACAGACGAACGGACGGACAGCAGACTCTTAGTAATAGGGTTCCCGTTTTTACCCTTTGGGTACGGAACCCTAAAAACCGCTGTCGATGGAATAGCTACTTCAACATCATAAAACCCCTTCATAAAATAAATTTATTAAATGTCTTGAATTTTTTGTTCAATTGCAAAGTGAGTCCTAAAATTGAAATTAACACTCTCATAAAATATATTACTCATTTTTTTCGCTGTTAGAATATATTTATTTCAACCCTCTCTTTCAATTTGGTAACTCAACTCCTTCAAAAGTTAACGTTTAAAACAGATAATTTGGATAAATTTTATTTAGCAAAACAACTGTCCATCACTTTATTTCCACAAAATGTTAAAGTATAATAAATTACATACCTAAAGTAAGGGCGTTGTTGGTACAAAATAAATGTCTATTATTAATTATTAACTGAACTGAAGTAAATTAACTTGAGAGGCGTATCAGTTGAGACACAATTAAAACAAAAAAACTATATTAAAAACAAAACAATACAGGTTTCATCCTGTCTGAGTACTCCATAGAGTTGATTTGATACTTGCGCAGGCGCGTATAACCCGTGTATGTGGGGTTGCGGTTGCGTTGCTGTACGGGAAATTCAATTCAAAATGATTTATTTATGCGGGACCGCCAGCTAAATCAATAAATATTTTTAATAACATAAAAGAACAAAAACAATTTTCTTTAAAAAAAAACCTGAAACTAAATATGTAATACCCGATTTTTAAGGAAATATAAAAAAAATGTGGTAGAAAATAAAAAAAAAGTAGTTTACAACGGGACTCGAAAAAATTGTAAATAACGTGAATAATACAAAAATAGCTATTAAAAAATAGGGGTTGATGGTAGAAGGGTGAAAATTTAGGGTTGTATGTATTTTTTAATGCTGAATCGTGAAAAAATAAAAACAAACAATTTTGTCCAAAAATTAAAAAAAAAATTTTTGGGGTGAACCACCCTTAATTTTTAGGGGTGTGAAAAATAGATGTTGGCCGATTCTCAGACCTACCCAATAAGCACAGAAAATTTTATGAAAATCGGTTTAGCCGTTTCGGAGGAGTTTGGTAACAAACACCGTGACACGAGAATTTTATATATATATATATATATATATATATATATATATATATATATATATATATATATATATATATATATATATATATATATATATATATATATATATATATGTATATATATATATGTATATATATATATATATATATATATATATATATATATATATATATATATATATACAACAAATTTCAATTCCGATAAGGGGAATTGCTTCAAAAGATACTTACTTAAGATACAAAATTTGACACCAAGATACTAATTATCTAACATACAAGTGAAGTTAAATAAAAGCTTCTAAAAAATTGTAGTAACTGATTTCTTTTTCAGTTTTGACATTTTCTTTCACTTTCTGTAACTAGTTAAGAAAATTAAACCAGCCATTAGTAAAATATTTATATATTTATAATTTCACACAACTTTTACCCCGCTTACATAGTACACGGGTTGTTTCACATTCGTATATTGATCTGGGGAGTTCGCTTACCATAAGAGATAAGGAAATGTTTAAATTAAAAAAGTTTAAAGCTAATTTGTTACAAGCCCAAGAGCGTCAGCGAACAGATTCCAGCTATTAGATCAGTAGAAAACTAATTGTCCAAAACACTTTAAATTTAGCAAAAATCAAGTGTTGAACTGGTAAAATATTGGTATGAATCCAAGACTACGGCCTAATAAAATAGTTAAAAAATCAGCATGAAAAACCAACTTATTAGATTAACTTCAAATTTTGCGCGAGCAAGTGATAAACTAGTAAAATTGTGGGACGAATTCAAAATGGCGGAACAAAATGGCGTACCAATTAAAATTAAAAAAAAAAGATTTCTTGCTCACCAAAATTAAATGTGATCTAGGAATAAACTGGTAGGAATTCAACATGACAGAGGCTATTGGGCTTGCAATAAAATTGCGTAAAACTTTTTTTAACTATTTCTCCATCTCTTGTAATAAGCGAAATCCCCGAAGAAAGATCCGAATTTCGGACACACTGTATAGAAGTCTCCCCTGCTTATAACAGTATACAGAAATTCGTCAAGAAAAACGAAACAGTTATTGACAAAGACCTTAGACAGTAATGTCAGCAGAGCTCATTAGTGGTCGGCTGAGACCGCAGGCGGATTCCTGCTGGCATCGACCTTTGCTAAATGTCACATGCCGCTGCTATTTTGATAATGGGGAACTGTTGATATTTACTTTGTGATGGGAATACGAAACTGTATAGGTTTTAATAAACGAGATGTTAGAAGCGACTTCGGAGATTAATTATCTATAAAATTTATTTACTTTGTATTTCTATGGAAGGCATACCGATATTTCTTTCTGCTTGGCCAAATGGCTTTTATTTATCACTTGAATAATTTATTTCAATAATGTTTAATTTTTTATAACAGATTCGTTGGGACAATAAAAGGCCTTAGTTTTCAACATTTCAATCTAGGAAATCATGGTTTTTGGGATCAGACCGTGTCATATTGGAATTACTATCCGACGTTTCGCCTTCGATTTCACGAGGCATCTTCAGGAATTTTAATTCCAGGAGATCTGAACACTGAAGGAGTTTGGAGAAATTCAGGCGGGCTTTTATACCCGACTTACGCTCGCCGAACCCTGACCCTGTGTTAAGATCGGGCTCCTCGTGTGATGTGAACCATAACCCGTATCTCTATTGAAGTTTATTTTATATTTAAAAATTTCAATAGATTCTCTAATTTTTCGTTTATAAAATCCTGGAGCCGATGCTAGAACGTTGGTTTTCTTTACATTTGTCATATGGCCAGTGGTATGCTGGTATTCAGCTACATCAGATTGAACAATTTGTTTCTTTTTAACACATCGTTCATGTTCATGTTAAGTCTAGTTGATATTGAGCGTCCCGTTTCTTACACATACAGTTCTCCACAGGAGCAAGGATTTTATATACTCCTTTTGTTTGAAAAGTACAATATTTTTCGAAAATTACAAGCATTGTCCATCTTTTTATGTGTATTAAAGATTGTACGTATGTTGAACCCCCAAGGTAATCGACCAATTTTGTCTGTAGTGGTATGTATGTAGGAAAGAAAAATACTACCTAACGGTGGCTTCTTATCATTCTCAAACCTTCTCAGAGCTTCGGTCAGTTTCGATGTTTACGATGCTAGAGAATCTTGGTCAGAAATCGAAATAGTTCTAAATACTAGTGAGTTAATAACCGATTTCTTTTGGGCTGGATGATGTTCAGAATTGGCATTTAAGTATCAATTTGTATGCGTCGCACAGTGCTTCGAGTAGTAGAGATTATTGGACAAAAATAATACCACTTACCTCTGGCGGTCATAATACAATTTCTGACAAAATTGTTATTTTTTTACTTAGGCGAAAACATTTTGCACATAATTTTCTAAGTTAATCACATACAGGGTGTCCAGAAAAACTTACAACTAAGATTTGTAACATTGACATAGAGGGTCAAAAAGAAAAATGTGCGTTTATAAGCCATTGTAACTTGTTTTTATTATAAAACACAAAATTAAAATTTAAAAAACACTATTTAAACTACACTAACACTTAATTACTAAAATTTTTAAACTTAAAATAAATAACAAACGTTAAACTCAGAGCTAATTATTAGTCCGAATCGCTTTCATTGCTTAATATTTCAGAAACGTTGAATTCCAAATTTAAATCTTCTGAAACAACTAAATCATTTTTTTTTTAGATATTTATTAATTTCATTGTTATATTTGCTAGTTTTCTGTTTCATAACTTTTCGGTTTATTGATAGTAAGGGCTCTGATGTCAGCAATAATATGTTCATCAAATCTTTGTTACAATTAGTTCGTGATGATTTGCGGGTGTGAGATAATCGGTTTTTCCTAACTTCCTTGTGCCTTGCTTCTAAGGCGTCTTCTGACAGTTGTCCAATAGGTAAGTCGAAAGCACTTATTATCTCACACCCATGAATCAAGACTTTGTGGACAGTTGCAGGCATATAATAGCAACTGTAAGAATTTATATACAAATTACGAGTTTCCTGTAACAAACTCCGAAACTTTTCTAATTCAACATGGTACCCGCTAGCCAATATCCTAAGTATCAACGAAAACTTAACAATAAGTTCCTTGTCGATACTTGTTATATCCGAGCTGAGATCGGGATTAAAAAAAAAAACGCCTTGCGGTGTTTCCATCATTTGTGGAGCCATATCCCGGTTTTGGCTTATCCACAATCAGTCCCATCTTCGATTTAAATTCTGACTGGATACGTTTTTTATTATTTTCTACTATTTTTTTATTTTCATTTCCTTCAACCCGCCATACTTTTATTGGGAGTCTATACGCAATATGCAAAAGGCACTCAAAAAAAACGTATCCAGCAGTGAAGTGTGGATAAGCCAAAACGAAAGTTTTCCCTATTTACAGACCGATTGACAACGTTTTCGTGGTTCATTTGCTTTGGGGTGGCTCCACAAATGATGCACTTGGATGCTGAGTTGGTGCCGGAAAGAATATTAGTTACACTACCGTCCATCATAGTGAAAATTAATTCGAAAGTTATATTATAAGTTTGATTGTGCATATTTATTGTCGATACTTTCAGCAAATTGATATTTTTTATCATTTTTTGCTCTTCCAATCGCACTAACTCAGCATTTTCCTTAGCAAAAATAAACTTTATTGGTCGACAAAACAAGGTCGAGGAACTTGTCATATTTACCCATACATCCTTATTTGTGCAAGTATTAATCAATTTTAATGGCACTAGTGCAATTAGAAAGATATATTCATCCGTATGTTGGTCATTACTGAACTTCTGCTTATATGTGCTATGGCCACTACTGCCATCAAAGCCCCACTTACAAATTAATTTTAATTCTTTCCCACTCGGTACGCTTGAAACATTTAGAATACTTTCTGCGGTTTTATCTAGAAGATCTTGTAAATTTACTTCAGAAATGACTTCATCAGTATTAATTTGAGAAGGCAAAGTGCTTTTTTTGCAATGTTTAAAGCGTACAAACTTGGAAAGCAATCCTTGTGCAAAGCATTAACTACTGACCTTAAAGCTAAGTATTTTCTTTCGGATAAGTCTAGGTCCAAGCACAGGGCTAAAGCCTGATGTGGTGTCAAAACCTTATCTAAGGAATCTTGATTATTAGAGCTACCAGCCAAATTAGCAGCAAAGTTAAGCTCAGCTTGAGATCTGCTTTGTATTAAATCTAAGACGCGTCTTTTTTTTGTTTTTGTAGAAGCTTCCTCAAAAGGGATGGTGGGTCTTCCTCGAGATTGCCTTGATCGTGGTTGCAACGCCAACGGTTGTAATGGTTGCACTTGAGGTCTTTTAAAAGCCACAAAATCTTTTGATGTGGCTACCGGTTTGCTTAGCCAACTTTTGTTGCGCTTTATAAATCTTTCTCGAGTTCTAGAGTTTTCCTGCCACAGTTTAGTCATTTTCATGCAAAAAATTCTACCCATCTTTGAAATTCGTGCCGATAATTCTTCCGAACAATCTGTTAAATCAAGTATTTCACATATTTTGTTAAATGTGTTTTGCTGGCGATGACTATGTGAACTAGTTATCCAAACATCTACCAGATCAGCGTTTTTGATATAAATACAATCTGAAATAAAATATCTGAAATTACCTGTGGTGGCAGGTAGGGGCAGAATATCGATACAAAATCTGAAACCTTATATTTTCTCCTACTTAACTAAAACAGTATCAGAAAGAGATATTTAGAGATATTTTGTAAACCTTTACCAAAGTTTTCAAATATAGTTGTGTTAACAACTAATTTGTTATTGCTAATTGAAATATCAGGTAAAATCGTACATTTGGACTCAACAATTAAATATATAGTTAAAATTTAATAAACCTACCTGGAGCTTGATAATCCATAGCGATTTTCTTTTTAGAGTGAACAGTTTCAACAATAACTCGTTAATGAAAACTCCGTTCTAAACGCAAGCAAATTATTGTTAAACTGACAGCTAGGCGTTGATCGAAATTCATTTGTCTCTACAGTGCTAATCAAGGATGACCTGATTTAAATAAACTTTGTAATGCGTGTTTTGGATACTTATACTTATATTGATGTTATAAAAATATAAATAATTATTACTTTGTTTTGTGATTATTGTCCATTGCTCAAAGCACTGTGCGTCGGTTCTCTATACACATAATGTCCTAATGTACCATTTTCTTTTTTTTTGAACAAACACATCTAGAAGGGGAATCGTTTCATTAGATTCAACTTCCTCCATTGTGAACTTACTATTATGAAGTTGTTGATTAAGTTGGTCCAGAAATTTGAGGAGATTTTCCTGTCCATAAGTCTAAACAACAAAAGTATCATCTACATATCTGAATCAGTGTTTTGACTTTAGTTGGAGCGGATGTTAGAAGAATACCCTCAAAGTTTTCCATGAAGATATTCGCTACCACAGGTGATAGAGGAGATCCCATAGCTCCCCCTGAAGTTTGTTCATAAAAAGTTCCATCACCGGAAGGGATTTTGAAAACTTAATTGACTGGATTGTTATTTGATGAAAATCCATTATGAACAATGTAAATAAAACACTTTAAACTATTTTAGATTTCCACTTTTATCTACAACTTGTGACATATGTTTCGGTAGCACTGTAGCTTCGTCAGACGAACGGTATTTAAACTAACACTTTGCTAAATGAGCTAGATTTTTATTAAACATATTTCTAGGTAGACTGTTATGACCTACGAGAGGCCTTAATAACATCTGGACGGAAATTCCTAAAAGAGGTTTATAATATTAATAATTATTCATATCTAAATGGTCGTTTAAGAGATACTGGGTGTTTTTGCGTTTATTAATTTCCATAGACTCTAAAAGTGACAAATTTTTACTTTTGTTTATTGTATGTAAGATTTCAACGTAAGCATGGTTATTATTTAACAAAAGTTAGGCGAATGTTGAATCTGTTTTATTTTTAATAAAGCTTCTTTTATGCTCTGCTAATCTCTGTTTAAAAGTTCTCCCAGTCTAGACTATATACACTTTTGGGCATGATCCACAGTTTAATCTATAAACTCCGGATTTATAATTTTTATTTGTTTTGTCTTTGTTATTTTTTATAAATTTACACAGATTATTATTTGTTTTAAATGCAATTTTAATGTTCTTTTTACGTAGGATAGAAGCCACCTTTTCTGTAGGTTTACCGATATAAGTAAGTATCTTAAATTTATTTCCTTCTTCGGGTGGTACAGGGTAAATTTCTGAAAGTGATTTTTTAATAGTTTTTTGATTTAAAATATTGTTAATTATTTTGGCATCATATCCATTGTTAACTGCTATTTGTTTAATTAGATTTAATTCTTTTTGAAAATTATCTTTGTTTAAAGGTATATTAATTAATCTGTGCATATTGCTATGAAATCCCGCTAGTGTTTGTGCTAATGGGTGCATTGATTTATTATTATTATGGTTATGTTAGTATGTGTAGGTTTGTGAAAAAATGAAAATTTGTTATGTTCAAATCTAAAAATTTATAGAATTATTAGTTTCTATTTCGACAGTAAATTGAATATTTTTGTGTATGGTATTTAAACCTTTTAAAAATATGTTAAGCTGTCTCATCGTGGTAGTAAAACAGACCAACATATCGTCGACGTATCTATACCAATATAGACATTTTTGAAATATAGATTTATTTTAATTTTTTCTTCTTAATTATGCATAAATATTTCAGCCAAGAGTGGACTTAAAGGGTTTCCCTTCCTTGGCTGAAAGTAACTCGTTAAACTCGAAGTAATTTTGGTTCATGCGTATTTTTAAGGCATCTATAATTTCTGTTTGCAGGTTAGGATTTGTCTTGTTTAGAATAAGATAATTTTTTATAATTTCAATTGTGCCTGTTGGTGGTGTCCTTGGGAAAAGGTTTGTACATCAAACGATATAAAAATTGCATTATTTGGCCATTTTATATTTTAAATTTTGTTAAATAAATCAATAGAATTTTTAAAAGAGTAGGTGGATACAAACTTGGTCTTTTCTGTAACAATATTTATCATTTTTTTTAGAAAGTTTAAAGGTAGGAGAAGTCACAAATGAGACTACCGGTCTTATAGTGTAAAGTTTAATAAAAGAAAACAGTTTGGGTGGCTGTAGATACATGACTTTAAGAAAAATTTATCTTTTTCTGAGAAAATTGTTTGTAAGTTTGTTATATTTTGTCGTGTCTAAACAATCTAGAGTTTTTTGAGAATATTCTTCTTTATCTATTACGATTATAGTTTTTCCTTTATCTGCTCTTGTAAAAATCGGATTATTTTCTGTGGTTTTTTGTTGTATTTTTTTAACGGCCATGTTTTCATGTATATTTGTTTTTATGATATTTATATTTATATCGTTTATTTCTTTAGCCAATAAATATTTTGTTTCGGTTTTGTTTTCCTTTATTTCTATGGCTAGCTCTGTTTCTACTCCCAAATATTCTAATGTTGTAATGTTAATTGCCGTATTAAAATTGTAATTAAAACCTTTTTCCAATACTTCTTTTTCTTTTGTGTTAAACTCTACGTTAATTAAATTTATGAACCTATCATAAAAAATATGATCCAAACAGAGCTTATTATAATTATTATTACTTTTAGGTTTATTTAATTTAACAATTTTGTTTTGTTGCCTAAGATATTTACTACGGGTTATTTTTTTAACTTTACATCTTGTATAAAAATCAATCGAATCAAACTCTAATCTATGTAACTTAAATGTTAATTCTGAATGTACTGCCTTAAGATAATGGTTAACAAAATCCCTTTTGTTGTATTGGTGTTTTCTATCTTTGATAGTCCATTTTCCCATCCCGCTAGTTATTCCTTGTTGTGTGCCCTGCTTCTGTTTTTGGTTTTTAACTTGATATAATTCGGGAACACTTGTTTGTCTGAATAAAAGTTAAAATCAAAAACAGTTTAAACTGTTTTATTTACACTTAGATTTCGGTAAAAAAAAGGTTAATTTGATATTTTACTCTCATTCATTTTTCACTGGTAAACGGTGCCCATTTCAAGTTATTGCTTAATAAATATTCTCTCTCTCTCTTATGCACAGCTTTCGAATAATGGATAATTCCTACGATAAACGGGCGTCTGAAAAACTTACAGTTGTTCCGTTGGATTTTTACCCATGCGTTATCATTCGTAATGGTACGAGTCAAATATAAAAATCGTGGATTAAGTCCACATTTTGTCGACGTAGATATAAATATAAGTAATATTTATAAATTAAATGACTATGATACAAATAACAGTACTGCCATATTATCAAAAAACGCAGTATGTCGATTTTCAATGATTTTGAGATTCTGATACAATCAGATTTATGGAAACTAACATTTTTCATCTAATAATCTATTTTTTTTAAAATAAAGTTTTTTCTTATCAAAATATTCCAAAAAAGTTTGCAGCAAGCTCATCGCGTTAGTTAAACATCACCCGTTACTACAAAAAGCAGTAACTTTTCGTTGCTAATACAAACCGCAGTGAAGTGCCAAATTAACTGCAATCTCTTGGTATACGATCACGAAACGTCATCATATACTTACCAAAAAATCCAGTAAATTAATATCACTAGGCTAAAGAGCAGTATCTGTTTTACACATTGCTAAGATAAAATGCAGACTGGTTTATATCGATGAAATTTAATGTTTTTTTTTCAGTAGAATGGTAAGCATTAGAAGGCAAATTTAATAATAAAGGGCAGTAATATTTATATACAAATTCGAAGTTCATCATGGAGATCTTGAAAGCCATAAGAGATATAAGGATGGTTAAATTAAGGCAAAGTTGCGCATTTGTGAGCCTAACAATATGCTGTTAAGAAAATTTTTAAAGTCCGGAAAAACGAAATTTTGCGAAATCGTTTTAATTTTTCCCGAGTTTATTTAATAAGATATTTTGAAATAAAAATCACATCAGTGTAGCCAATTTTTCCCCTGTACTTACGTTTCTAAATTTAAGATCCGACTTTCGTCTCCAAGCATCATCAATTTCATTTTGTGAAATGCCGACCTTGACTTTTTATTTAATTTTAGTACAATGATGTATCACATTTATCTAAAACAGGCATCATAAAAGAAATCGCCATAAAGAGCAAGGTTTTAAAGACTACAACATAACAACATTTTTTCGGCAAGTGGGATACATTATTGTATTTGGGAAGTCATAAGCTTCTAAAAATGAAATAAAAAATCCAGGTCCGTGTTTCAAAAAATGAAGTCGAGGATAGCTGCTCGGAGACGAAATAAATTCGATAATTAGTTTTTTTAGTAATAATTTTTTAACAGGAAGTTTAACGGCCATTCGGACAAATAATTCTGCCTTTGATAAGCTAATTCAGGTATAGGGTCCAAATCTCATGGACCATTATACCGACAAGCCTTTAAGAATTTTTCATCATCTCTACCGGCACAATAGACGTCGTTAATTGTGCTGGTAGAGATGATGAAAAATGCTTAAAGGCTTGTCGGTACAATGGGCCATGAGATTTGGACCCTATACCTGAATTAGCTTATCAAAGGCAGAATTATTTGTCCGAATGGCCGTTAAATTTCCTATTAATTTATCTACGGACGTTATTTACTCTTTTGTTCTTAATTTTTTAACGTTACACTAAACCGCCATCTTGTTCCGGCATATTGGATTTTCACCAAAATATTACCACGTCTTCCCCATATGAACTTTAATTTTTGTCCAAAATTTGAAGTCAATCTTACGACTGCTTTTTAAGCTATGACTCGAACTGACAAACAGACAGACAAACCGACAGGTGGACTGACGGAATTGATAAAACATATTTTTGGCATCTAGGTATGCTAAAACGACAAGATATGTGAAGCCTGCTAGGGTGACTGATTTTTTCAGATTCCAAAAATTTTATTTGTTATTGAATTAGTACCACAGTTTTACTCATTCATCTCTATACTACAATTAGTTATGGCATACAATTTGAAATCAGTTCATTAAGTAGTTTTTTCAGGCCTAATTTCTAAATATTTTATTAAGCCGCCATTTTGCTCCACCATCTTGTATTCGTACCAAAATTTTACCTTGATTCCTACATAATAGTTGATTCGTGTGCAAATTGAATAACTCGTTTTTTAAGTAATAATTTTTTTAACGTTTCATTAAACCGCCATATTGTCCCGACATATTGGATTTTTATCAAAATATTACTAGGTCATTCCCATATGAGCCTTAATTATTGTCCAAAATTTGAAGACAATCTGATGAGTAGTTTTTAAGCTATGCCGCAAACTGACAGACAGACAGACGGACCTACGGAATTTATAAAACATATTTATTGGCATCTAGGGACGCTAAAACGCGAAGATATGTAAAGCCTGAGAGGGTGATTTTTTCAGATTACAAAAATTTTATTAAGCAGCCATTTTGTTCTGGCATCTTTAATTAATATCACATGTTTACTAATTGATCTCTATACTACGGTTAAATATGGCACACAATTTGAAATCAGTTCATTAAGTAGTTTTATCAGGCTGAATGTTTAAATATTTTATTAAACCCTCATTTTGTTCCGCCATCTTGTACAAAATTTGAGATAAATTGGATAAGCACATTGTTAGTAAAAATTTTTTTGTTTTGCCCCAATGGATTTTTACTAAAATATTGACCCTCATTTTTTGACCAAAATTTGAAGTCAGTCGGGTAAGTAGACAACAGACCGACAGACAGACCTACAGACCGACCGACCGGCCGACAGACAGACAGACAGACGAGAAAACATATTTTTGGTCATCTAGGGACCATGAAACGTAAAGATCTGAAAAGATCTCGGAGGGTGATTTTTTCACTATTACAATTTTTATGAGGGAAGTAAAAATAAGGCTAACATAATTTTCATTATTTCTATTTGTAAGTAGCTCTCAGTGAGCTTTAATATCAAATGAGAGAAGGATTTTTTGGGAGAATATCCAAGAAAATACCAATGTTAGTGATATGAATACATCTTTCGAGTGATTATTTTGCATATTCAATGTATGTATGATTCAATGTATTTCAGTTAACCTTTCAGTAGTCGCATTGAAAATTAGAACACAAGTGGTCGCTGCGGACTGCCAGTCCGCATTAACAAAATAACCAGTTTTTTGTCATAGTAATTAACTTATATTATTATTATAGTAAAGTATATGTAATAAAACAACTAATAAGTAATAATTAGATTATTTAATGGTTTTACAAACAAATAAGTCAAAAATATTAAACAAAATCAAAATCATTTCAACTAAAAAAAATTGAATTAAATATAAATTCGGTTCGCACATTAATTTAAAAATGGCTTAAAAGGATTACAAAAATATTCATTTATAAATTACTATTCCCAATTCGCTGTCTCAAAACATTCTGGACAAATCATGAGAGCGTGTTCTAAACATACATAAATGTGACATTTTTTACAAAAATAACGAGAAGGACGATTCTTTTTTCGGTCGCACATAGCACACCGACCTCTTTGATTTGCTGGGGGTTCTGGAGCCTGTTCAACAGGTTCTATTCCTATAATCTCCCTAATCCTGAATTTCAGCGACCTTGGTAAATTTGATAAAGTGGAGCGAATTCTCAACTGGTCGTTCAGTAGTTCAAAGGCTAGTTTGCGTAAAAAATCTCTTAGTAGAAGATTTGCATCTATATTATTTGCCTTGAAAATTACCAAGGAATTTATGCCCGCTACATTTAGCATGGAATAAAAAATAACCACTGGCCACCTCCGAGTTCCACGGGCGCAGTTATATGCAGCACAGAGCTTATCAACTGTGTCTACTCCACCCTTTGTTTGATTATAATTTACTATCATATCTGGCTTTCCCGTTTCACTATCAATAATGTCATCACGGTGCAAACTTGACATAAGCAAAACATTTTTGCCCTTTTTTGGAACATATGACAAAAGCGTGCAATTCTCATGAAAGGCAAACATAGAATATTTTTCAGGACGATTTATGGGGCGAGAAAATTCAATATAAAGTTCCCTTTTGTTCTTCCTGAGCGTTCCCAAAAGAGTTAAGTTGAAATCCTTCTTTAGATTTTCTATCAGTTTGAAGCTAGTGAACCAGTTATCCGTAGTCACGTTTCTACCAGTTCCCCTTATAGGTTCACACATCCTTTCCACAACAGCTTCTGGAGAGTTATTCACTTCCCATGGACCTGGTGGTTGCTTCCCAACATATACTTCCATCTTACAGGTATAAAATACTTTTGGGTCACAAAGAGCAAAGATTTTAATACCATATATTTGGTTTATTTGGAATGTATTGTCGAAAAACACATCTGCCCCTAAATGCTTCTAATTTTTCATCAATAGTAACATATTGGAAGGGAGTAAATGCTGCTTCACAATTTTGCACAAACATGTCAAACAAATCTCTAATAGGTGCCAATCTGTCTAAAGCCCTTCTTGCTTCGCGGGTTTGAAGATCGTCAAATCTCAAATGTTGTAGTAGAAATCGAAATCTTTGTAGAGACATAAAGTCTGAAAATCTCCACCCCAGTGCCATCAACTCCCCATAAATCCTCAACATTCAAGCGACCGCTTTTCAATATTCCAGCCATATATAATAGTCCTATCAACGCTTTAATTTCGGTGACATCAGTTGTGCGAGCATCACGTTCACGCGAATATCGGTGTTGAGATGCCTGAATGTGTTTATTTGTATTTTCCACAATGATTTGTAGCATGTTGGCAGGAAAAAAGCATTGCCATATTGACAAAGGAGTTTTCAGCGATTTAGCAATGCCTTTTGGGCCAGATAAGTGGGTAACTATATTTTCAGAGCGTGTTCTAACATTTTTTGGGGGACAGTGTTTTCGCCATTTAGTAACTTGGTCCTTACCGAGGAAAAATGGACCAACAGGTTCTGATAAATTATTTTCATCGTCGCCCTCACAGTCTGAAATCTCCTGCTCACTATCTGTTTCATGCCCTTGTACTTCTAATCTTCTTCCCCTTCTTCGCACTGGTCAAAAGGTGGTTCCTCATCCGATGACTCCAAACACTCTTGCATCAAACGCGATAAACGCGCTTGCTCCTCTTCATATGACGCCATTCTTTAAAAAAATTAAATATATCATAATATATGTAAATATAAATGGAACTAAAAATACCAAAAAACAACTTACCTTTAGCAAATAAACACTAGTCAATGACTAAAAGTTTTAGGCACGTCACTAGTCGCTGCGGACTGTCAGTAATCCAGAATAAATTAAAAAATTGACAACCTTTTCACCTAATTGCTCAAGCGTATACTGCCGAAGGCTATTGCCGAAAGGTACCAAAGAGCGCGATGAGCACGGGTGGAGGGGGTTAACACAATTGGGGAATAATGTTAGTGCGGACTAGGAGTCCGCGCGCGACTACTGAAAGGTTAACTGCAATATTATAATTCACCAATGATTAAAATACCTTGTACTTTTTTTATCTTTATATTTTTGGTTTTGTCACTGCTGTAATTTGTGTGCATATTTTATAAGTATTCAATATTCAATCTAGGACTTTCATTTCTACTATCTAGTATTTTTTATATGTTAAAAATCACCCTTTCTGTCATATAACCTTATTAGTATACAAAATAACTCACAAAATAATTCGAATATAACTTATACGTCATTGGTAATAAATTAAATCAAAACAGTCAGTGTCATTTTTCTCTAAACTGACTTTTCGGGGATAATGCCACGAGTGCTTAAAAATATCCGATAATTTTTCACGAATGCGTGTTTTCTTATAATTTAAAAATTATCTGGTTATTTTTAAGCACGAATATTTAATTCCACGAATCAAATACAGGGAAACTAAGCTTTATTAACTGAATATTAAATACATACCTATTTCAAGTTCAGAAATTTGAATTTTGTAACAAATTGAACACAAATTGAATAATAATATAGTAATAAAATTATTTGTCTAAATATTGAAAAGTAATATAATATAATGTTTTTTAAAAGTTGCTCTACTTTTTGCCACTACTGTATATATATATAAACTATAGACATATATATTACATAATTACATAATTAATATATCAGAATACAATAATTGCTTATTTCTAATTACATCCTAAATATATGTATATTCTACAAAATAATGCCTTGGTATTCTTAGTTTTTTAATTAAGTTGACAATAAATAATTTTAGTCAAGCAGCAACATAACAATGGGTATTGCCTAAATAAGCTAATTCTTTAGTTTACAGTAGTTCCAATTATGTAAACAAAGGTGCAAATATTTCATAATGTTCATAAATATATGTGGCACATGCCTTCTTAAATTTTGCTTTATTTTTAATTTCCCTAATCGTAGTTGGAAGTAAGTTGTACGTTTTGGGAGCCAGACAGGAGAAATATTTTATGTTAATATTTTTAAAATTTAATGGAATTGAAATCTTTTTGTTTGTTTTTCTTCTAGTGTTGTACATATCGTCGTTGTTTTGGCTATTGGTCGTATCTCAAATTTAAAAAAATATCCAGGAGGCGCATTATAAGATTTTTAGTAAAATTAAACACGTATTACTGATAAATGTTTAAGTAAATTGGTTTGTTTCCTTTGGGTTTCTGTTGTATTTTGACTAATCTAAGAGCTACATACATTGCAGTTTCTGTGGTTTGATGTTAAAGACGTTTTTTTACAAGTTTATTGGAGTTACGACCATTAGCCAAAAAATGAAACAGCGGAAATGATTAATTACGACTTACAGCCAAAAAAAAATTATGTTTAGAAATTGAAATACATTTATTTTAACATTTATTAGTAATTAACAACAATAAAAACTGTTTAATCAACATTATATAACACAACAAAATATGATTAGGTATTGAATACAATGTGAATAATAAAATCAATAATTAGTTTTGAAAAGGCAAATTTTAAAAAAATATTTTGTGTTCTAAATTTCTTATAACCGGCATGTCTGAAGTACAAAATGAATTTAAATCCCTATATTTTTCTGCAGATATTTTATTTGGACTAGTATTGAGAGGTGTTAAGGGGATATCTGGCAAACAGACATTTCTTTTTAAAGTTAAAGATCTGTATGTGTCGGTATTATGGCAACTTTTGAAGTAAACTTTTTGTAAATTTTGTTTTGATATTTTCACTTCTTTTATTTTTGTCCAATTAATTTTTTCTTTTTGATCATCAGTCTTTATATTTAGCAATCTTACCTCCTTTGATAATTTCTTAAAATCTTTGAAGTCAAAATAGTTAAGCTGGTTCACAGTATACGGGTGTTTCCTTCTTGCGAGGCGAATTATAGGTATGAGTTGAGACGGTGTGAAAATTTCTCCACATTTTTTTAAGGTATAAGATATCGCACTGAGGGCAGAATCCCCTTCATTCTGCCCATGGTATGGTTCGAAAAATCTTAAGAATATCTCGTCTATATAAGTGCTTTTTGCAATGAAATACAGTAGCATTGAAATCATAATGGTATTTTTTGCCTGACCTGCACAGCCATCACAAAAAAGATTCACAGTTTGAATGCCATTTTTGTCATTTTCTTGTAAAAATAAATACACTGCTGTAGATATTTCCGAGGATCCTCTCTTACTTTCAGCTTCATGCCAGACAAAACAGTTACATCCTTTTGTGCCCAAATTGTAAATTGTAAAGTTGTAGTTACTTAGTCTATTCTTATAGAATACCTTGGAATTATTAGATATAGGTAAATATATTACTTGCTGCAAGTCGAAAACAGCACTTATTATTGTTGGATTATTTTGTGAGTCCTTTTTGCATTTATTTTTTATATCCCTAATTTTTTCTTTTTCTTTTATATGAGTTGTAAATCATTCTTGCAGCTTTTCTTTTTCACTATCTTCGGCCTCTCTGTAGTGTAAGCACAAACTACACTGGTCTTTTTTGGGTCGATTAAATGACAAATTAAATGATTTAAAAATTTTATAGTAGGTACTATAACTAGCAACTTCTCGTCCTTCTATCTCGTTCTTGTACATATCGTACGTTATAGACAATGATAAATCTCCATGGAGATATTCACGTTTAGAAGATGTTCTACAATAATGGGATTCTTCTCTAGGGAACCTCTCAATATGATGTTTTACATCTTTATATATTCTTGCGTCTCGCAATTTCTGACAACTGGATCGGCCTCCTCTATTATCTTTTTCCAAAATACCTGTATCTTTCACTTTTTTGATTGACCTAATGACCACTTTTTCTGAAATTGATAGTGTATAAAAAAAAATTTCTTGCAAACTTTTCTTAAAGGCAAAAAGTACTTAAATGAATTTTTTCTTCTAGAATGTTGGTTTCCTTTCGTCTTTTGTTTAGTTTGAGAACGTGAGCAGTATCGAGTAATGTACTCTCTTTTTAACTGAGTTGATGACAAACTCCAATATCCTTTAAAAATATTTTCTCTATCCAGTCTATTGAACTCACCGCAACATTTTCCAATTTTACTACACTGCAGAGTGTTACAAATTTCATGTTCCTTTAAAGTTTTAGCTGGAATCTTCTTATTTGTATAATAACTTGTGTATTCCTGTCCTTCCATTCTTAACTTACTTACAAGCTTCTTTTTATTAGTTACATTTCTTATTATGTGTTCCCTTCTGCTACCTTCAACGCTATATTCTTCTGGAGTTCTGTCCATTATCAAACACTGTGTAAATGAAATGACATCAGGTGATAATATATCGGGATTTTGATCGGATTTTCCATGTAACGCACACGAGGTAACTTCTTCCAAAAAATGGTCGTAACACAGGAGAATGAAGCAAAGATGGCAGCTGCTGAACACTTCCACAAGGCAGTTAAAAGCCTCACAATGTTGATTAGGTACTGGTTGCGACAATTCTGGTTTCCTTAATTTTGATATATATAGTGATAAAGGTAAATTATCATCGCTATCGCTATCGCTTTCCATGATCTAAAAATAGTAAAAAAAAATAAGTAGGTATCTGGTTCACAACCGATCTATTTCAGTAAACTCAGTGATCCTTTTTCAATGTTATTTTTAAGTCCGTAAAATATCCCAAGTGATTTTAGTGCATAGATAATACATTTTGAAAAAAAGTGGACTTACCTGCTTCACAATGCAGCTGCTATTTTTTAAAAGAATAGAGAATTTATTTTGCATAACAAAAATGAGACGTCAAAAATGACAGTACATAAAAATAGTCCTTGGCTGCCATAGCAACAAATCACTTGTTTTGTTTAGTCCATGGATAACCTGATTTTCATCTGAGTCTTTGGAAGCTTAATTATTGTAGATATCAAAAAAATTGTAATTAGCGAAAAAAATGTATTTCCAAACATATCTACGTGTATCTCGTAAATAAACAAATAATTCGCAATCAATTAATTTAAATGGTCAACAATAATTAGGCAATAACAGTGGGTCACTACAAAATAAATCCGCACAGAAATTTTTTAGTGTTTTCTTTTTAAAAATAACCGGGCCAATGATATCGTTAAAAACAATAATAATAGATACCGCTTATTTAGACACATTGGCGATTTTCAAGTCATTTTTAAGATGGATATAACGCGAATTTCTCGACTCAGCACGGCTTCCGTTATTAAACTAAATAAGACAGCATAATATACAATATATATACGAATTGCAAAAAAATATGAGATACGACTTATAGCCATAATATCAAATGTCGCAATATTAAATACGACATTCCAACATTTATATTTTATTTCATCAGTAATTTATTTTTTCCAATAATCTTACCAGCATACAAAGTAGGCAGTTTTAGGTATCCACTGAGCAACCTAACTCAATTTTGAAAAAAAATGAGATACGACCAATAGCCAAAACAACGACGAATTATGATCTAGATTATTCTTTAAAGATTCATGAAATTGTATGTATATGCAAATTGTTTTAATGTATATTGTTATTATATTGCACGTTTGTTCTGTAAATAGAAGTTCAGATGATTATAGTCTAGGTTTCTTGTAAATCACTTTTAAAATGTATTTCTGCACTATATTAAGCTTGCATAAAGCAGTGTTGTATAGACCACCACATACTAATATACCATATCTTATTAGTGTTTCTATAAAGGATTTATACATTATAACTAATTCTTTAGAATTCAAAAATGTGCGTATTAAAAAAAACTTATATACTAACTTTCTAACTCTATTAGCCAAATAGTCTATATGTGCATGCCATTTCAGATGCTGATCTATAACAAGTCCTAAATATTTGGTTTGTGACACTTCTTTTATTATATTATTTCCTAGTACTATTTGAGAGAAGTTAGGTCTATTGGCCGCCGTTAATGAAAATGCTATATAATTAGTTTTGCTCATATTCAGAGTTAATTTGTATGTTTTTAACCAATTTATTATTATATCCAAACCCTCCTTAGATTTTTCAAGGACTTTTTCCCATCTCTCGCTGCTAAATATAAGTGCAGTGTCATCAGCAAAGGAGACAATTGAACCGTCAATCTCCAGTTTTAACAATTAATTTTAAGTAGATTATAAACAGTATTGGACCCAGTACTGTACCTTAGGGATTCCAATTTTAATGCTTCTCTTTGTGCTTAGTGTACCTTTTATTTTTAATATTTGTTGTCTGTTTTCAAGATAGCTTTTCATTAAGTTCCATACAGTTCCCCTTATTCCATAATGTTGAAGCACTTCCAGAAGCTTATAGTGAGGCACGGTATCAAAAGCCTTTGCTAACTCGAGGAAAATCCCAATACATTTTCTACCATTATTTAGGTGACTGGTTACCTCTGATGTGAACCTGTATAAGGCGTCAGTGGTGCAACTTCCCTGCAAGAATCCATATTGGTTTGGTGATAAAATGTCATTTTTATTGAAAAAATCCATAAGTTTGGCTTTAAAGCTTTTCTCAAAAATTTTTGCAAAGCATGTAATGAGACTGATTGGTCTATAATTTCCTATGTTTGTACTAGGACCTGCCTTATGAATAGGTGTTACCACTGAAATCTTAAAGTGGGAAGGAACTTTGCCTGTTCGAAAAATCAAATTAATTATATGCAGAAGTGGAGTCATAATTTCTGTATGAGTCATCTTTATCATTTTAGCTGAAATTTCGTCAATGCCTGGCGAGCTGTCATTCTTTAAACTGTTAATATGTTTAATAAGATCATTCCTAGTAACTGGTGACAGAAACATTGAGCTCGTGTTAGGGTTATGCAATTTGTGTTGATGATTAGGCATTATAATTTGTTTTTCCATATTGATTCCAATATTCACAAAATAATCATTACAATAATTAGCCATTTCTGTATTATTTGTAAATTCACTATTGTTTTTATCACCTTTGAGTATTTTAATCTGAGTCTTTCGAGTGGTTTTTTCATTTGAAGCATCTATACCATCTTTACCTCATACATTTTTTTCATGTCATTTTTATTGTCATCAATCTGTTTTCTGTAGAAGTCGCGTTTTTGTTTACATATTAGTTTGTTTAGTTGATTTCTGTAGTTTTTATATTCATTATATAAATCCATTGTGAAGTTCTTCATTAATTTTCGTTTTAATTTATCCCTATGCCTGATTGAGTTTATAATACCATTGGTAATCCATTTCTTTAATTTTGTATGGTTCTTTTTTACAATCCGTTCTGTTTCAGCATCTTTCATTAGAGTATTGCAAATATCTAAGAAGGTATTCATAGCCACTTCTGGTTCATTACTATTAGTTATCACATTCCAGTCTTGTTCTTGCAGTAAGTGTTTAAATTTATCAAAATTAATAGTTTTTTTTAGATTTAATTTGACATTTTCATTGCTACTATCATAACCTAATGAGTTTTTAAAGCTAACATTAATCATGATAGGGTAGTGATCTGTAACATGACTGTCCAATATAAAGGATTTAAAGTCTAATAAGGTTTTTCTACATTTTACAAACAGATGATCTAAATTTGTTTTAGAGTCAGGTCTAATAATAGAGTTAATGTATGATAAGTATCCTAATTGTGACATACATACTAAATAGCTATTTACACTGTTATCTGTAGGTTTTAAAATATCTATATTAATATCACCTATAAGCATTTCAATATCTTGACTATTAATAGTTTCAATATATTCTTCGATATCATCTATAAATTGTTCTTTTATTACAGGTTGTAAACCGCATTAATACCTAAACTAATATTATTCTTTTTACAAATTATTCTACTTATGGTTGTTTGTGTTTTGCGTAATACAGTTTTCGAATACATGGGTTTTAAATCCGATTTAACATATACTACAACACCATCATTTTTATTATATTTTGCATCATTATAAAAAATGTCATATCCTCCAATATTGAAGAAATCGGTTGAGGTAAATTGGAAAGTCTCAGTTAATACTATAATGTCTGTATAATGCAAATTAAACATTTGTAGAGATAAAAGTAAATTATCAAAAGTTTTCTGTATACTTCTTATATTTAGATGTACAATATTAAAAAGTTTTTTATCTGTTAAAGGTTACCATAACCTTTAATTGATCGCTGTCCACCATTTGAGCTTGAATAATGTCTCTATCCATATCGTTCAAAATATCGTCTTGTTGTAGAACTACCATTAAGTGCTGTAATCTATTTTAGTTCTTAAAATGTCCATCTGGTATTTTGTAGAAGGGCAGCTTTCGTCTGAAGTTGTATGTTCCACATTGTAGTTGGTCTTGAAATTTTTGTTTGCTAAGTAACAATTTATGCACTTTTTAATTTGAGAGTTACATGAATTTGTTTCATGCTCTGCACCACAGTTACCACAGAGCGTTTTGTTTCTGCAATTATTGCTTTTATGGTAAAATCCTTGACACCTGAAGCATCTTGTAATTGCAATATCTTCATATACAGGGTAACGATTCCATCCAATGCAAATTTTCTTGCTGTTCATTATCTTTTTAAATGTACTTGGTGAACATTCTATAAAAATAGTAGAATTATTTTTCTTCTTATTCTGTTTGATATAGGATACACTAATCGAGTCTTCTTCAGTAATCCATTGGTTTTGTTGTCTAATACATGTTTCAACATATGTAACATCATTACTTCCAGTGTGTCCAACTACTTTCACTCTTGGCAGTTTCTTTTTTGGTACTAAGGCCTCAACTTTATTCTTTAATTGCGTAATATAAATCTAAATATTCAATTTTAATTATTGATTGTATAATAAAAGGTACAGTTCTGATAATAATTATTAACCACATTGTTGTTTTGCGACGACGTAGAAGAGGCCGTCAGACCACTACTTGTACTTGTGCTGGGTGATGCTGCTACAGGGGCTGGATGCACGTGCTGTTGAGGTGGTTCTTTTCCAGGTTCCCTCATTTTTTCAATAATTTGTTTGTGGTGATCCGGATCCATTTGCAAATAACTTGATAGGGATTTCGCATTCGAATGACCTGTAATTTTTATCAAGTTTTGCTCCGACACTCCGCTTTTGGCCAGCTTGGACACGGCAGTAGCTCTGAGGGAATGGTTGGTAATTTTTTTTGTGGTATTGAGGCCTGATTTCTGTGCTTGTTTTTTTGTCCAAGTTGAAATCTCGTTTCCTCCTACTGGGCTGTTTTTGAACCATTTTCCGGAAATTTTCCAATGGGGATTTGGCGTCAAAAATAGTCGAGTGTTGGAGATACTTTTCCGTTTATCTTGTAATTCTTTATAAATTCTTACTGGGCAAAAGCTGGGACTTCTCTCGTTTCTCACCAACCACTTCGAATCGGCGAGTTTTCGGCCACCACCTTGACATGTTTTAGAAAAAATAGGGTTGTATTGAATTCTACCTGTTTTTCCTCCGAAGTTGTCAGTTTCTTCTTTGAAAAAAGTTGTTTCGGCTCTTGCACCTTCTCCTCCTCTCCAGGCTAATTCATAGGACAACAGAAAAAAACACTTCTTTAGTAAACCCTCTGGAGTTTATTCAACAAAAGCTTCGATTGATTTTTTAATTCATTTTATGTTAAAAAAACGGCCGATTCTCTGCGTTTGCCTTCAATTCCTCGCAAATGTCTCCTTTTGGCATTTTTTGTGTCTCGGGCCGATTTGAATTCGATCTGCTCGAAGGGATTTATTTTAATTTTGTATTCATTGAAATACCTTTCCATCAATAATTTCGCCGTCAGATTCCAATTAATTTTTACCGTGCCTTCTTTATATTCCTCCCCGTTCATTTTTCGCATATTGTAGGCCCAGCTTTTCAAAATCATTGCTAGTTGGGATACTGGAGTATCTTGGTCAAACGTATAGTTTTTTTCATCGCAGAATGACATAAACTGTCTCCAGATGCTCTTCTTGGATTTAACGGTGTTTCTTGGTTCGCTTCCAATTATATTTTCATCAATTTCCTCGTCCTGAACTAGCCCAAAGCGATTATTCATAAGATACTTAAAAAAAATCAGTTTTTAGGGACTCTAGTGTCTCTCAAAAGCAGGTTTCATATTGTCAATATTCATCAGAATATTTATAAGCAACAAAAGATACAGCAAAAGTAGTTTCCTAAAAGGACAGACTTTAAGATTAAACGGCACGAGAATTTATAAATATACAAATTTAATACGAATACAATAAAATGACCATAATAATAACCTCAAAACAAATTCTTGACTTTTGAAGCTTTGACATGAAAAGACTGCATCAGACAAAGATCCAACGAAAAAACTGCAGGGTAGATACGGGCCCAGTGATTCTGTGCACTGAAAAGTGCCTGCCATGCTAAATCTCGACCCAACACCTTCTGATGGGAAGTACCAAAAATCCATCCGCCTTTACCACTGCGTCACCCAGTAATGAATAAAAATGAAACGAGTACTCAAACTCGATGTGAAACGTAACGTGTATTGACGATTCGAATATTTCGTTTCTTGAACGGCGATGCATGGCATTGTAAAAAGCTGATCTCAGATCTGGATTGCGTGTAATTTGGGCTACCGCGGTTTCTTTCATTTTGAGCTTTGAAATTTTCCAGATATTTGGTGTGTTCATTGTTTGTGTTTATTTTGTGCAAGAGAAAGAGAAAAGATAAGTAGTGCAAGGAAAAATTAAATTTTTTGGTTTTACTAGGACCTGTAATTCTGTAATGTATTGATGTTATGGCCTGAGATAACTAATATTTAAAATGTTTTGGTTTTAGATTAAGAAAAGTTGGCTAAGGAAAATTGATTTAAAAAAGACTGGTTTATATCGAAAATAAAATAAGAACCACGCTCTTTGTTTTTGAAAATAGTGGGCTCTTAATAGTGAAATTTCATCTCCCAGTCTTAAATAAGGGGGAGTTTTAGACAGATGAATGATCAAAATACAAGAGTTCTAACCACACTACACCACAACTTGTTACGTTCTGGACGCGCGTTTCGCTAACCAAGTTAGCATCATCAGCAGATGATATAAACTAAAGTAACTTATCCTAACCGAGACTATTTATAGGTAAATGTGGTCACACTTGGTTGCACCCGACTGCACCGTTGTCAAGTAAACAATAGAGGGGACTATAGGGAATAGGCCCTCTGTCTTTATTTAGTGCTTTCTTACCACATTTAACTATTTCTATACTCTCAAATGCATCCAATAATCTATTATTAGATACATTTTTAATCAACTTAAGATTATTTATTCCTATTCGGTGATTGTTTTCCAAAGCATGTTGGGCAACGCTTGACTTTTCTGTTCTTCCGTATCTTCAATGTGCCATGTGTTCTTTAAAACGAATGTTTATGGAGCGTTTAGTTTGCCCAACATATTTTAGATCACAATCATTACAGCTAATTTCATAGATGCCACTCCTCTCCCTCAAATCGACTTTGTCTTTGGGGTTTCCAAGGAGATTTTTTAAACTATTCTCCGTTTTGTAGGCTACTCTAAAACCTACGTTTTTAAATACTTTTTCTAGACCTCTCGTATATCTGGGATCATATGGGATTACTATGAATTTATTGGAAGCCTCAGGTATTTGAAGAGTAGTGGCATCTTTTAACATTTTCTTATGCTTATGCCTATTTACTAGTTTATGAACAAAATTATCGTTATATCCATTACTTTTAGCTATATTTTTAATCCGATTCATTTCATTGTTAAAACGTTCTTTACTTAGTGGAAAATTGACTAACCTGTGAGTTAAGAAATGGAATGCTGCCATTTTGTGTTGACGGCAATGAAATGAGTCGCATGTTATATATCTATCAGTATTAGTAAATTTCCTATAAATATCAAATTCTAATTTATCGTTATTTCTAATAACTAACGTGTCGAGAAAAGGTAATTGCCCATTGTTCTCCTTTTCGTACGTAAAATTAATGGAAGGATATTTATTGTTTAATGTTTCTAAGAAAGTGTCCAAATTTTCTGTTTTAGTATCAAAAATAGCAAATATATCGTCTGCGTATCTATACCACACCCTTGGGAAATACTTGAGTTCTTTTTTGAATTGGGTTTCTAATCTGCCCATAAACAAATTTGCAAGGAACGGAGATAAGCAATTGCCCATCGCAGTTCCCTCTAATTGTTTATAATATTTATTGTTGTACTGAAAAAAATTTTTGATTCATACATAATTTTGTGAGAAGTAAATACTCATCAATAATTTCTTTCTTCAAATTATTGATTTCAAGTAGTTCCTTTAGGTACTCTAAAGCTAGTGGTATGGGTACACTAGGAAACAATGAGCTTACATCAAAAGATATTAAAATTTCACCTTCTTTTAAGTGAACATTCTTAATTTTATCTAAGAATTCTAACGAGTTAGTAACCTCAAAGTTATCATACGAGATATTTAATTTGCCGAATTCTTCTACTAACCATTTTGAAATATTGTACGTTGGTGATCCAACAGCTGAAACAATAGGTCTCATGGACTTCGCAGGTTTATGAATTTTGGGAAGGCAATACAGTTTAGATAACTGTGGATTACTATGTGTTAGTTTGAATTTTAGTTTATCGGACACAAGGCTTTTACACTGTTTTAAAGTACTTTTTACTTCTGTTATCATTTTTGATAACGGGTTTTTCTCAATTTCTCTCAGGACAGATGAATGAAACAAATCATAACTTCGTATCCATGAAAGTTAAATATCTAAAAAAAAGTGTAGGACCAATGCATTATTGCATATAACATATAACTACTTTTTCTTCTGCCTTATCTATATTCTTCTTATTATGACTAGCTAAATTCCAGACATGGACGGCTTGTTTACAGTAACACCATTTTCTTATTACTTCCCGATTGAATGCTTTCTTTAAAAAATGATGACGTCGTCATTTTTCGATATTTCTTCCATTCTTTCTTTAAACAATAAAATTTGGTAACTCTCTGACTTAAATTAATAAATTAGAGGTAATTTTGGTGTAATTTGGTGTTTTGATTAATTTTTAGTGATCACAATAGTGGTTTAGGGAAGGTATTTTGGTTGGACGATGGTCAATAAAACGCACTTAGACAATCTAATGCTGCAATTAGTCGACGTTTCGACTTCTATGAGGTCATCTTGAGGACTACACAAATGTAAAAATTAACTATATACAATTTGCGGAATATTATTTAGATGGTAGGATTTTTCATATATTGTTCGTACCGTTTAGTATAGAGCACTGTATACAGGGTGTTAAAAAAGTACGCTGCCAAACTTCAAGGGACGATTCCTCGCATTATTCTAAGACAAAAAGTTTATATAAACATAGTTCTGAAAACGAATAGTTTTCAAGATACAGGGTGTTAAAATTCTAAGAAAAAACTTGTTTTTCTATTATAGCTTTTATAACACTCTAGGTATGTTTATCAAATTTGGTGTGCATCTTTTACCCATTAAAGGACAGTGTTTGATGCAAAAGGTTTTTTTTTTATTTTTTCCGGTGGCGTCCCTACGGGGTTTGAAATTAATATTTTTTAAGAAAAAAAAGATACGCCACTGCTTCTTTTGAAAACAAAAATTATTTTTGAAATCTCCGTTTAATTTAAAGAAAATTTGGTCTCCAGACTTACTTTTGTACGACACACGGTTTTCGCGTAAAAAAATAAAAATCATTGCAATCCAAATGCAATTTTGCAATGGTAATTTTATGTAAAATCCGCTTCTGTTTATTTTTATTAAACATATTATTTGAAAGTTGGCACGCGTAATGCTGTTAGTAGTACCCATAAAAAGAAATAATTATAAATTTGGAATAATCTACCGAGTGACTCTGGGTCATGTCCCCTTTTATCTCCCAAACTTTTTTACGCCAACACTTGTGATTTGTATTTGCCATTCGCGAGCTTAATTTTCCTTTTTTTAATTTATTACAATTCACTATTAAACCCTCATTTCTAAATGTATTTTTTTTAATAGAACTAACAATTTGGTAGGAAAATTTAAGAAACAAACTGCAATTTAATTCAGTAGTCAAAGAAACCTAAATTGTCAAGGTGGGTTTTGCTTTGCTAAACGACAGTTCTTCGTTTGTTTATAACAATAACATGACAGTTGTCAAAACTATTAATAAAGGTGCACTTGTGTAATTTTTAAAAGTTTATTTAATTTTCTTTCGGTAAAAATGGTTCAGTTTACAAACCGTGAAATGGCAGACATGCATTTCGTGTATGGAATGGCTGATGGTAATGCTCGCGCCGCTAGACGGATGTATCAAGAAAGATATCCTGACCGTCCACTACCTAACAGACAATTTTTTGCAAATATTCACTCCAAGCTTTGTGAAACGGGTAGTTTTAAGAAGTCTGCTGCCCTTATAGGGAGACCAAGAACAGTAAGAACGGTTCAGATAGAGGAAGCTGTCCTAAATGCAATTGATGAAAACCCAGAAACTAGTACGAGAAAAATTGCGACTGAATTAAACATTACTCACGTATTAGTATGGCAAATTTTAAAGGATCAACAACTTTATCCATATCATTCGCAACGTGTCCAAGCTCTTTTGCCAAGAGATTTTCCGCTGAGAGTGGCTTTTTGTAGATGGGTAGGAAATAAGTTAATGCAAAATCCAAGGTTTTTATCTCAGGTGTTGTTTACGGACGAGGCATGTTTTTCCCGTAACGCAACCATAAACTTTCATAACAATCATGTGTGGGCCGATGAAAATCCTCACGCCATAATTGAAAATCATTTCCAAGAGCAGTTTTCTGTAAATGTTTGGATTGGAGTTGTAGGAGATTTCCTTATCGGGCCTCACTTTCTGCCTAGCAGGCTTACTGGTGAGGAGTATAGACAATTTATTGAACATGTTTTACCTGAACTTTTGGAAGATGTTCCACTAAGGCAAAGGCGTTCTATGTGGTTTATGCATGACGGTGCTCCACCGCACTTCAGTTTAGTGGCACGTCAGTACCTAGATCAAAATTATACCGATCGCTGGATTGGGCATGCAGGACCACAATTTTGGCCACCCAGGTCACCTGATATTAATCCGATAGATTTCTTTCTCTGGGGACACCTTAAAGCATTAGTTTACACAACACCAGTTCGAAGCGAAGACGATCTACGAAATCGGATAGAAGAGTCCTGTGAAATTATTAGGAACACTCCTGGTATTTTCGAAAGGGTTCGCCAGTCGCTAATAAGGCGTACAAACGCATGTATTGAAGTCGGGGGAGGCCATTTCCAGCAGTTACTTTAAAATTAAATTCTGTGAAATTATTATTTGTAAGGTTGGTTAAGTTATGTTTGGTTTACAATTATTTTATTAATAAACGTCTTGGTGTTGTTTAGTTTTTTTTTATTTATTTAATGTTTTATTCTAACCACAGCATTACGCGTGCCCACTTCCAAATAGGTATGTTTCATAAAAATTAAACAGTAGCGGATTTTACAAAAAATTATCCTTGCAAATTGTATTCGGATTGCAGTAGATGTATGAAAATTGTTTTTATTTTTTTACATAAAAATTGTGCGTCGTACGAAGGTAAGTCTAGAGACCAAATTTGCTTAAAATCAAATGGGAATTTCAAAAATAATTTTTGTTTTTAGAAAAAGCAGTGGCGTATCATTTTTTTTTTAATAAACATTCTGTCCAAACTCCGTACGAACGCCACTGGTAGAAATTTAAAAAATACTTTTGCATCAAAAACTGCCCTTTAATAGGTAAAAGATGTACACCAAATTTAATAAAAATATCTAGACTGGTATAAAAGTTATGATAGAAAAACATTTTTTTTCATAGAAATTTAACACCCTGTATCTTGAAAACTATTCGTTTTCAGAACTATGTTTATCTAAACTTTTTGTCTTAGAATAATGCGAGGAATCGTCCCTTGAAGTTTGGCAGCGTACTTTTTTAACACCCTGTATATGTATGCTATATCTATCTATAAGATTTAATAGAATCTATGATGTTTGTATTATTATTAAGTATTATAATTATTTTGTTACAGTTATTAAGTTTTTTTTATTAATTATATACTGCTAAATGTTCATGCAATATATACATATCACATATATATTATTTTTCAAATTAGAAAATTGAGGTTTTAAAGTCTATTTGTATCTAAGTTTAATTTGTTTGGAAATTTCGAATGAAAATTTGCAATATAATATTTTAAATTAATTTGTTGCGAATTATTTAAAAAAAGAATGTATATTTTATAATGTTCCCGATATTACCTGTATATTACTATGGCAGTGCTCCTCACCTCTGTACAGTACATTGTATTGTTCAATGTATATAAAAAATATATGTTTAATTTCTTTTCCACGTTATAATCGGTTCTGACTGAAGTGAATACCATCATCTTTCTATTTATCTTTATAGTTGCCGTTCTCGTTACATTTCTTGCGCCTTAAGCTTAAAGTCGTGGTAACTAAAACAACGAATCTTAAAACGAGTACTCGAGTAACGTATCGGAAGTAACGAATACTACTCAAAAGTAACTGAAAGTCCCACCACTATAGATTTGGTAATCTACCAATCACAATATTTATAACTCACTCTTTTTTTGGTTATATTCACTACTAAATACGAACATTTTCTTATCTAGTTGTAGAAATTCCAAAACATGCAACGCCTCGGGTCCTAAAAATTGATCGGAGCACTTGCAGTCATTCCGGCCAACGGCAGCGTTGCGCTTTCCCAAAAAGGACAATTCCAAATAAAAAGCTTATTTGTTCCGGTTGTAAATAGCCGGGAATTTACTTTTATGTCCCGACTATTATAACATAAATTGGACTTTGCGCTGTAAATGTCGCTGCGAATCTCTGAATCTCGAGAAAAATATCGCCGCCTTTTCTTTTCTCTACCTACTTGTGGAGGGCACCGTCAGACCAAGCAGGACAAAAGTGTACTTAGTTTCAGCTCAAGCGCTAGAGATAGTGTTGCACCATTTTATTTAAAAAAAATGTTATCCTGGCATGTCTACCAATGTATATAAAAATATTATTATACATTTATCTTTTCCAGCTAAGAATTTTTTATAAACAGCGCTGAGAGCGCATTTTCATCGATTTTAGTATCTACTCCCCGCATAATACTTTGCCAAAATACTAGCAGAAATACTGCAGCCAGAAACCCACGGAGCCCCAATAGATGGCGCTAAGTGTTACACTCAGCATTTAGTACTGTTCCAGACTGATTGACAGTTCGTATCCAACTTTGAAATGTCGAGCAACCCCCAGATCTCCCTGGGTGCAAGCCTGTCTGATAAAGGTAAATGCCTAGAAGACATGAACGCAGGAAGGTACAGTGTGACTTAATCGGAAGCAATTTTTGTTGTAGGGAGTTTTGCATGTATATCTATACTTCTATACTAATATATAAAAGACTTAGTTGTTCCGATTTTGGGAAAGGGTCTAAAATTTCCAGTCTAGTGATATGTCACAAGTGCATTAAAAATTTTAGTTTCATCAAAATATCACACTCCGTAAATTAGGTTTCAATGTTTTTAAAGGAGGCCATGATTTATTTGTCACAAGATTACATTAATAAGTAAGTAATGTATTGAACGCATTGAATTTCCAATACAACATGAACGTAAATAAACTTAAAAAATCTAAATGAGCTTTAACTAGTTTGTAAGTGGGTAATATTAATTTACAAATCTGCAAAATGACGTCCATTTGCATCGAGACATTTTTGACAATTGATGACTGTTTTTCGTAAAACCCTGGTAAGTGGATTTCGGTTAATATTTCTGAATGTGTCCAGAACTTTTTGTCTCAGGGTTTGTATGGTCATGGGGGGATCAAATTTATAGATTTCATTCTTCGTGTGACCCCAGAGGTAGAAATCCAAGGGCGACAGGTCAGGGGATCTAGGAGGCCAAGATATTGGACCCAACAGTCAAGGGCGACAGGGTCGGCCGGGTGGTACTAGAAACTATAAATTATAAAGAGAAAATTATCTTTATTAAAAAGAGAAGAGAAAGATATTTTCATTCCAAAAATAATTATCGAAACATCCCGTAATGAATGAGCTTGGATACAGTTGAAACCTATTCAGCTTTATTATGAAAAAGAAAAACATATTTGGTTAGCGGGAAGTAATAGCCGTAATAAATTATTTTGTTGGTATTGCATATTAATTTCGGAAATACTAAATCAATTTATTTCAGTGATATAATAATCTTAAGAAGTACACCGTGCCTTAATAAAACATAAAATGTCAAAAGAACAAACCCTTTGCGCTTTAAAATTTAAATTATTTGAAAATACAGCTGAACGCCTTTCTATAAATCATAATGAAAATCGAAAAATAATTCGCCATTTGATTAATATGGTATTTTTTTCATAACGCATGTACTAGGCTTCCCGGGTAATAATAAATCATTCACAAATTCAGACAATCAAAATAATTTTACAGAAATAGCTAAATCTGCAGAAAATTTAGATAAAGTGTTAATAAATTTATAGAACCCAATTCTATTTTTATAGGTTCTTCGAAACTACAATACGTAATAAAAAAAAATGTAATACAATATCAAAAAACTAAGTTGACTGACTAGAGTAGAACGTTTTACTTTTTTTTTATTAGATTATACTCTTTTAGTATCATTAAAGAACTAAACGAAAAAAAAAAGATTATTATTTTACGATCATTTGGTGCCTATTTAAAAAAGATTGGTTACTTTAACTTACCAATGATCCCACACCAAATGTTACTTCCAAATCTGATCTGTAGACGTCTCTGTGCCAATGATGACGGTTGTACCTACTAAAGCCCTTGTACTATTAAGGGTTTGTATGGATGGTACTTACTCTTTTTTAAAACTCTCTGAACTGTTGATTTTAGCACATTAGTTTCTTGTTCTGCAGCTCTTACCGATGCACTAGGGTTTCCGTTGATAGCTTGTAAAATGTTTCTGTCTCGATTTTCATTGTTATTATTGTATCCGCTTCTAGGTTGTTCGAAGGCACCATGGTTAATTAAATTAACTAAGATTTTCCTGAATTGGGTTTTATGAGGCTGCCGTCGTTCGGCAGTTCGGATAACTTGCTGAGGTAACGTCGGCGTTTCTGTATGATTGAAAGTACAGAGCTAACATGTCAACCTTTTCATCATTTGAATACGAAATGCCGGCCATTTTCTATAAGTTTTGACAATTTGTGTGTCAGATTTATGATTTTATTGGGATAAAAGCGTACCTACTACTTATTAAAATACAGCTTTAATACTTTGAACCATTTTAACTTAACGTCAAAGACAAAAACCAATTTTGTTACAGATAAACCATGGCCTTCTTAGAAAAGCATTGAGAGCTAACATTACTTTAAATCATGGCCTCCTTAGAAAAAACTGAAACCTAACTTTGCGAAGGGTAATATTTCGATGATACTAAAATCTTTAATGCACTTGTGAGATATCACTAGACTGGAAATTTTAGGCTCTTTCCAAAAATCGAAAAATCCAATATGGCGACCATAAGAAAAATGAAAGTTGAGGCGGGTTGCATGTTAACCAAAAACAATGAAGACGTGTCGTATACGCCATTTTATTTGTCTTAAAAATGTTTTAACAATTTAATAAATTTTGAGCTTTATAATATAATATGTAAAAAATTATTTTTACAGTCCATTAAAAAGCAAAGTACCAGAAAACAAGAAATCAAACTTGGTATATTCAATTCCATGCTTAAATTGTCCTAAAAAATATATCGGAATGGCAACACAATATTTGGAAAACAGAATTAAAGGCCATAAATGTACTAAAAATGCTTCTACAGCCTTACATAAACATGAACATACAACAAAACATGAATTTAATTTTAAGGGAAACAAGATTTTAGCACAAGACAAATATTATCATAGATTTAAATTCAAAGAAATGATAGAAATAAAAAAAGAGGTTTTAGCAGTTAATGACAAAAAAGATATATGTGGTCTGAGCCAAATTTATTTTAAATAAATAATAAAAAAAATCGAAACTCAAATTCTCAACTCTTCCACTCCCCTGTATATATTTTTAAAATCCCCGTATATCCAATAGAAATAACAATATTTATTTTCGCAGACACCAAACAAAAGATAAATGCTGCAGTTTTTATAAACAAAAAATTGTACAGTATTTAAAACCAATCAATCTAATATCATTCATTACATAAACTATCCAGAATGAAGATCGTTTCTATAAGGTACCCAAATATGTTTTCTAGTCAAATCCAGATATTTTATTTTACCAAATCACAAGTACTATTTTATGCTATTTGTCACCAATAGTATATAAGATATTTTAAACGAAAAAAAAAAGAACTAGGACATTTTATGTATTTGATGCTTATCGTTTACGTTTATATGTATGTAATGTGCTATAATTTTATTGAAAAAAACAAACATTTTTAGATAAAAAGGAAACTCAGCAACAATAAATCTTGAAAAAGCTCAACACAATGAGTGAAACGTTGAATTGATATGAAAAATTTGTGTTTATATAAATAACCTTTACCGAAAAATATAAAGTATATATATATATATATATATATATATATATATATATATATATATATATATATATGTAGTGAAAACTATATTTTGTACCAAAAAACACGTTTTACTATTTTTTTCCTGCAGGTGCTCATGGTATCTTTTGTTCAGAAGATCAATCAAAAACTACAAAATATGGTTAAAAGCAGTACAGTTGGAACATCTTTCAATATTAAAATATTGAAAGACTGTACATACTGCAAAATCAACAAAAATCATATCTTTGTCTATTATTTCTTTGAAGCTTATGCTGCCTACTTCAACTGTTGCTAAAGATTTTGTTTTAATTTTCTTTATTACTTCTATGTTTATTTCAGACTTTTCCAACTAATAATTAAACTTTTTTTTAAATTCTCTTTTGACATCAATTCAAAAATATTTATTGTTGGTAGTTTTCTTCCTTTTTGCTTCACTAGATAATTCGAACCAATTATGTTCTTGATTTCAGATTTAATTTTTGCTACTTTTCTTTATTGCAATTGTTGTTGCACCGTCTTTTATATTATAAATTTTTTATCATATCTACATTTAATTTTGATAAAGTAATATTTTTGCATATATCGTTTCCAGTTAATTTATTTTCTTGAGAATTATTGCCTTAATAATTCTTCCTCTTCTCATGGTGTCTATCCTTTTCGGATATTGGCGAACATCATGGCAATCTGGACCTTGTTTACTGCAGCTTGGAAGAGATCCACAGTTGTTGCATTGTCTATATTCAAAGGTTCTTCTATAGAGTTGTAAAAGAGTGACAAAAAAATGATTTTTTCGTTCAATAGAATGATTTTTTAGGTAATTCTTTAATTACAACGTCGTTTGAAGATATTATTTCATTTTTTGCCTTAATAATCTTGGGATGTAAGTTATTTGTTCCAAAACCATCATTTTTAGGGTTGACATTTTCATTTATCTTTGATAGCATCATTTCATGTATCATTTTGCTTGTTATTATTTTCAACTCCATATTCACTAACTACCACACCAACAATATTTCGATTTCTCCTGATCATTGATTGGTTTATTCAGTGGTTCTATATTTTTGAAACTGATTCAAAGCCACAATATTTATATACTGATAGTTGAAGCAAAATTACACATTATTACAAGTACTTTACCAAATAACACTCCCCAAAACCTAAACTTTTGTTTATTTTGATGATTGATGTTGATGATATTACTATTATTCATTTCCCCTTTACGTACATTTTTCTGATAAAAAGAAGGAATCGTTTTTGCCGATTATTTAAATTATCTTCATCTCAATGCAATCCCATTTCAAATAACTTTTATCCCTAAAATTGTCCATTTTCAATTTACAGTATACACATCCAGAGGGCGAAAAACGACCACCGCCGTGCCAGCACAACTAAATTTATTAAAATTCAAAGGGTCGCGCACTATTACGAGACCGATGTTAAAATGCAAATCGAGACCCCCGTGAGCCGGCTTTCCCAAATAAACTGCATGTTTTTTAACGTCCCAGTCGGATATGTGCATTTTAAACGACAAGTAGGCTTTTGTCGGCTCTTTTTTTTTCGTACCGAATAGAGGTGTACAGGGTTTTCCCGTATATTTTTCAACCCAACTAGAGGGTTTATTTGAATAGATACGGAAATATCGTAAATACAAAAGTTGTTGGGTTTTTTATGAAGATTTAGAATATTATATCATTAGTGCGAAAATATTATTGGAAATGTGAAATTTTGACAGGTTGTCAGTTTTTTAAATGAAACACCCTGTATATTAAATCATATTCTTGAAGATCTTTTTTTCTAATTTCAAATATATATACTTTTAATATATTCTGTCCATTAGTTTTGGATATATAAGAGTTTAAACATTAAAGAAATGGTAAGGTAATTTGCGCTAAAACATAGTGAGCCATGGTCAAGACAATTGTAGTGAACGGCACCTTTTTGACGTTTACTAGTCAGAAGTATCTGTTTACGAGCATTTTTAATATCTAATACGTTGGACGATGGGTTATTGGGAAGAAGAGAAACTCGACATGGTAGAATTACATGGTAAAAAATAATCGATAGCTCGTAACGAATATCATAGACGGTTTCCAGATAGACCAACACCGACTCGTAGCATAATATTAAGCATCGCTAAACAATTGAATGAAAGAAAAACACTTAAGCGAAAAGTTAGAATAGTGGAAAGAAACAATACCATAAAAAATCAATAATATAAAGTATGTAAATAATAATAGTAGCTTAAAGAACTAAGTTTTGGTTTTCTATATAGCCTCCTTGGTTTATAATGCATTTCTGAATATTTCTTCTAAATTTCCTGTGTATGGATGTGTAGATAAAATAAGATGATTGGGTGTTTAAATAGTCGATTGTTTGGATTATATTTTGCTCTAAAGCTTGAATGGTTCTTGGTCTATTGTAATATATCTTGTTTTTCAGATAACCCCACAAAAATATGTCCAATAGAGAGAGATCGAGACTGTTTGCTGGCCACTTAATGGTCCATGTCTTCCAATCCAAAATTGATATCTGTCATTTAAACAATAGGTGACCGGCTGGACATTATGAGGAGGGGCACCATCTTGTTGCCATATCAAATTAAGATATGAATTAATCGGTAGTTGTTCTAAATGCCCCTCGATTTCGTTTTCTTATAACTCCTGATACCTTTGTCCGGTTAAATTGCCATTTAAAAATATAGGTCCAATAACATTATTGTTAAGAACGCCATACCAAGTAGGGATCTTCTTCCCCGAATTTTGATCTCCTGAAGAGCTCGCGGGTTTTCTTTTGACCAAAAATGCTTATTTTTCCGTTTAAACATGCCTCCAGTGGTAAATGTTGCCTCGTCAGTGAAAGTTATATTTGACAGATTTAGTTGCTTCATCATAAAACGTCTTTCTATTTCTTGGCAGAAGTGTAATCGGTCTATTTTACTTTGATCGGTTAATTCTTCAGTAGGTAAAAACTTATATGGCTTATATTTATAATGTTTTAGAACTGAGAGGATTTTATGCCATGATTTCTTAAAAAAAGTGGCTGCATCGGGAATTGAGCGCTCAGGATTTTCTAAAACAAGAATAAATTAGATAAATAAATTATTTTAATACAAAAGTTTAAAAATTTCCTTCAAAATATTATTATATATTTAAATCTTCTTCAGCGTTTCTTTCCACTATTCTAACTTTTCGCTTAAGTGGTTTTCTTTCATTCAATTGTTTAGCGATGTTTAATATTGTCCTATAAGTCGGTGTTGGTCTATCTGGAAACCGTCTATGATATTCGTTACGAGCTATCGATGCATTTTTACCATGTAAATAAAATAATTCTATCATGCCGAGTTTCTCTTCTTCTGAACAACCCATCATACAACGTATTAGATATTAAAAATGCTCGTAAATAGATACTTCTGACCGGTAAAGGTCAAAAAGGCGTCGTTCATTGCAATTGTCTTGACCATGGCTCACTATGTTTTAGCGCAAATTACCTTACCACTTCTTTAATGTTTAAACGCTTGTATATCCAAAACTAATTGACAGAATATCTAAAAAGTATATATATTTGAAATTAGAAAAAAAAGATTTTCAAGAATATGATTTAATATACAGGGTGTTTAATTAAAAAAAATTGACAACCTGTCAAAATTTGACATTTCTAATAATATTTTCGCACTAATGATATAATATTCTAAATCTTCATAAAAAACCTAACAACTTTTGTATTTACGACATTTCCGCATCTATTCAAATACACTTTCTAGGTGGGTGGGAAAAATATACGGGTAAACCCCGTACAGGGTTAGCCAAATGAGAAACCTGCGAGCATGGACGTTAATAGTTTATTTAAAACAATATCCATTTAATAAAAAAAAATTACATTTAGTGTTGGTGACTGCGACGCTTCCTTTTATACCCCCACTAGGGGGTATTTTCCGGATGGTGCTGTTGTTGTTGCGCTAATTGTGCTTGAGTTTTTGCGATTTTAGATTTGTCGATTATTGTCTTCCATACTGTTGGTAGTTTTAATGATTCGTCCCTTTTTTCAAATCACCCTGTTTTTCAATTTCTATGGCTTCTCGGATTATTCTGGTCTTATAATGTTCTATATTGGCAATCTCCCTACACCCATCGAAATTTATTTTATGGCCGGTTTCCTGATGATGTAGGAATAAAGCTGAGGTTGTTTGTTTATTTCTGATGCTGAGTTTATGCTCTTCCACTCTTGCTGATATTCTCCTGTTAGTTTGCCCCACGTACAACTTTTCACAGTCCTGGCACGGAATACTGTATACTCCGTGGTTTTCCAGTTTCATTTTATCTTTTGGGTTTCCAAGTAGTTTACCTATAGTTGTTTGTGGCTTGTGTATTGTTTGTATGTTGTGTTACCTAAGAATTCTTCCGATTCTGTCTGTTGTGCCTTTTACATATGGTAAGACTACTCGTTGCTTTCCCGATTCATATTTTTTTTGTTCGTTGTTCGGGAAACTTGTGCATTAATAGCTTTCTCTATGGTGCGATTTGTGTAGCCATTTTTCTATAAAACACTAGATATTACCTTAAGTTCGTTTTGTCTCGTCTGTGTTTCAGTTAATCGCACGGATCTGGATATTAGGGTATTTGCCATAGCTTGAATTTGTGCTGGGTGATGATGTGATTTTGCATTTAAATATCTGTCTGTATGTGTTGGTTTTCTATGCACGGTGTAATCGAAATGTCCGTTATGCAGTTTTGTGACCGAAACATCTAAAAATGGTAGTTTGTTGTTTTCCTCTAACTCTAGAGTAAATTGTATTCTGGGGTGGATTGAATTTACGTGAGTCAGAAATTTTTCGAGCTCTGTATGACCATGTTGCCATATAATAAATATGTCATCCACATAACGAATCCATAATTTCAGCTTTAAACTTGCTTTCTCAAGAGCTTCTTTCTCGAAGTATATCATAAATAAATTCGCGACTACTGGTGATAGCGAGGACCCCATTGGAGCACCATCCATTTGTTTATACATTTGCCCGTTGAATGAAAAATAAGTATTTTTGAGGCAATGCTCCGAGAGTTGTATTATATGTGCCTGGAAATCCTCGTTCATAGCAATCTTGTCCAATGCTTCGTCGATGGGAATACTGGGATATAACGATTTGACATCTAGGCTTGCTATGATATCGTTTTTTTCGAGGACGATAGCTCGTATAATTCGAGTGTAATGCTCCAAGTTTTTTACAAAAGAATCAGCTTTTTCTACAGTTGGTTGCATAATTTCAGAAAGGTATTTCAAACCATAACAGGGATTTCCTTAGGGGATATCGCCAAATTAAAACCCTTACTCAGTACGGATTTTTTACTTTCTGAGAGACTTTCTGTGATATTACGTACTAATTTCTCGACGTCTACTGATGATCATTGTGGCTGACTCGACTTTCTCAGAAGATTGTCATACTTTTTCGAAAGTTTATCAGTCTTAATATTCTTATTTGATTCTGTTCGCCAAAAAGCCAAAGTTTCTATGCGATTCCACAATAAAGGGTGAATGATGTTACTTAGTTTAAGGTGTAACTTTAAAAGTTCCTTCTCTGTCTCGGCTAGTTGTTTTCTAGTTTGATGGATTTGTTCTTTTAATAACGCCTTACTAGCATTTTGAAGTATGGTGTTAGTTTTCCTAGTTTTAGTATGATAAGACAACCGTGTAAAAGTAGGAAGTAAATCGCTGTCACGACATTTAATTTGAAAGGTTAGATCACATAAAAGATTAGTTTTCTTACCTCTCAGTTTCTCATACGTCTTGATTGTCTTGAAAATCTCCTCCCCGTAGAGGTGTATATTGTTGATTTTTACTCCTTCACGGATGGAAAATAAATATATATATATATATATATATATATATATATATATATATATAAATGCAAAGTCAATTAAATAACATTTAAACATTTTATTTGGCCGCCATTTTGTTTTGCCATCTTGAATTCAAACCACAACTTTACCAGTTTAACTCGATATCACACTTATTGCTTGCAAAAACTTTAAAATTATTGTTATAAGTTGACTTTTTAAATATTTTACTACGACGCCATTTTGTTTATGTTGGATTCATCCCAATATTTTTTTGTGGGAAATTTGAGGTATCATTGTCACCAAATGTAGCAGGGACAGTATCATATCAGCTCTTGAACTGTTATATGATTTTTCCTCTCAGATTATGAATTTTAGGTTAAAGACAATGAGTTTATGCAGTATTGAATTGAATAGCTGCCAAAAAGTATGTTTGGCAGCAACAGTTGTACTTATTTTCTATTTAATTTTAATTTTGTCTGTATAAACCAACTCCGATTCCTCAATTAATTTAATTTTTATTTTATTTTACCTGCTGTATAAACCCACTTTTACTCTCACTTATGAAAAGTAATCCAATCACACATTTTTATGCTTTTCGACCAATAAAACTCTAATTACCAATATTTTTACCGTAAAATTAAAAAATATATTTTAAAAATATAATCTAACCATAAACTTTCATAAAAAATTAGACCTAGTTCTTTTTATTTACATAAACTAAAACTTAAATAAATAACTTAATATTTTTTCATGGAACCATTATGTTCAATAACGTTGTGCAATCTTTGAGGCATGCTTAAGACCAAGTCTCTTCTACATTCAGGGATTCTTTCGTACCAAGCTCGAACGATTGATAGTCGAAGATCATCTTGATTACGAGATTGAGGAAAACTACAAAAACTTTACAATAACACCAATATCCTTAATATTGAAAAATATATTTACGAAAACTTACCGTTATAACCTTGTTTATACATAGATTATAGTCACACTTAGTTCATATAAAGTTTAATAAATGTGATTAAAGACATATTAATAATTATTACCTTCTCTTACGACTATTTCCTGAGTATGAACAAAAGAAAGAGAGAGAGAGAGAGCTGTCTATAAAATAAGAAGAGGTCGTAAGACATGACGTAACCTAACCTAGGATTCTTCCAAATAATTATTCATGTTGCACTTAAATTTTTATATATTTAATAATAAGTGGTACGAGAGAAAGATCATCAAAATTTAACTATGTTAAGTATCTCAGAAACAAAGTAGTGTGGGTTTTATACCAATTTAACTTAAGTCAAAAGGCTACAAAACTTACATCATTCAAGTTTTAAGTACAGTCCTTGTCAGTGATTTAATTACATTCGAAATAGGCCTATTTAATCCAGTTTGCAAATAAAAGTGCAAATTCATAAACCAACAGTGCGGTGTACTGAGTGTTATTCGTTAAAAGTTACAAACTAGAAATGATTTAAAGTGTTTCGTTAAAGTTCATTATATATTAATTCTGTTATCAAAATGGAATTGGCTCTATTTGGCACATAATAACACTAACAGACAATCAAGCATGTTCCCAAGACAACACACACAGATCAAACCTTAAGTTGATTATATTTGATACGTAGAAGAGTCCGTCGAGGATCTCACAACAGCATCGAGGATGTACATTGCAGGCCTAGTTTCATACAGCTTAAAACATGACTCCTGAGGGACTGCAAGCAAGCTTCAGAGTGACTGTGCTACTGCTAAATTTCATCAGCACACAAGAACATTGGACCAAAACACCAAATAAAAAAAGGCCTACAAGGAACAAATCAAGCAATAGAAGAAAGTTCGAGAAACCAAGGTAGGTAAATTATACATTTTTGTTTTAATAATAAATATTTGTGAGAGAATGATAAAAATGAGACTTACCAATGATATATTGGCCTTTTCAAAGAGTCAAGAACATGTGTCTTGGAATGAAAAATGGGTTTCTTCCACTAAAACTCTAATTTTAACTCAGTTAGCATAGCTATAGGACACTTAAACGATAAGTCACCCAAAATAATTAGAATGGACCCATTTTTCGAAGAAAAATCGGCACAAATGCCCTAAAAACAACCAAAAGTTCCAGAATATGGTCTGCCTTTTTTTTAACTCTCCCGGTCACTTTTTCTATCTCCTGTTGGAGAGAAACCTGGAGATTTTTGATACAACCCTGATGTTGATACTATTAATTGTCAATGAAGTTGACAGATATTTCAAAATTGATTTAAATTTAGATAAATTTTATTTTTGTTTTGAAATAATTAGGATATACCAAAATGTTAGTTAAAATTACAATGGTAAGTTTCAAAATGAAGGTTTTTGATCATATAAATTTTCTTTACTCTGATTTCCTATTTTCCTAATTCCTAACCTTATTGTTTGTTATTGTTTTTACTAAAGTTTATGTAATGTACTTTCTCTTAATTTCAAAGGGGCTTGATGCTACTGAAAAACAACAAATACAGTAAGAGCTAATGAGAGCTATCACCAGAATACAGGGTAAACTTTGATTTCTTTTACTTAACTTAGCCTAAAATTGTCAACTCCATAATCGTGTAACAAATTTGTACCTAAAATTGCTAATTTTAATAATTTGTTTTAGATTGAGAAGAATGTGCCTATGGAGGTCTCCACCCCTTGGTTTATTGTTATAAAGTTAACCTAAGATTTCTGAGATTTGATTTTGAATTAAACGATAAAAAAGCATTAAATATGTGTCTTCTTTCAACTATGAAGATTATAGGAACTGGTAAGCATATTTTATAGATATAATTTTAAATAAAAATATAGCAAAATTCTAAATTTCTGTTAGGAAAATATAACCCGTTACAACATATTTCTGAATAATGGTTTCTTACTTAACAAAATGTCAAGCGTTGCTATTCATAACCTAACTTCACAGTATTGGTTTGTAAAAACGCCCCTCCACTGGCAGATGCTTTTACCGAAACAGCAGAATTTCATAACAAAATTGTGACATATAAGAACCTACCATTTTTTAATAGAAATTTCGAAAACCTTTTAATAAAAACTGACATTATTCTCCCACAATATACAGATTCTCCTGAGATAAATAATAAGTATGTTTAATGAGATCGTTAACTCTTCATTACGTGCCACTCCAATTTATACCGATGGTTCCAAAGGACTGGAAGGTGTAGGTTGTGCATTTTCTGTACCTAGCGAAATCACTATTGGATCATTTAGAGTTCGTCCCATTTCCTTAATTTTTACTGCCGAGAGGTATGCTATCAGGCAAGTTTTAAATTACACTCTCAGACCAAGTCCTTTTCGCACTATAAAATATTGACAGACTGAATGTCATGCCTAAAAGCCATTGAAAATAAAATGAAAAATGCATACAAAACTCCGCTAATGTTTGAAATTCTTCAGAATATCAATAATTTGGCACAATCAAATGTGTTTTGCTACCCAGACAGCATTTTACAACATATATAAGGGCAATTTTTGATCATGGAAATTTACGATATATGTTACACAAAATGAATTTAGCTGACAGACCCTTATGTTTTTGTGATAACACCAGCATTAATGATATGAATCACGCGCTATTTGGATGTTTAAATAATCGTCGAGCAGCCGACTTTCTTCTTCTAAATTTAGCAAAAATAGCTATGCTACCATTTAGCGCAGATAATTTTGTGACACTGACTAAGGAGGATAACAGATGTTTAAGGATTTTTCTTTCCTTTATGGCATTGTGTAAGAGAAAGCTATAGGACTTCGATTTCCTTAAGACCATTCCTTAAACGTAATACCCTAATCGTATTATTCCGTTGGTCTAGTATTGTTTGTCTTACTGCTTGCCCAGACAGACCCCTGGGCGTGAAGCATGTGACCCTGTCATTTTATCTTGTTGCGCATTTATGGTTTTCGTCATCAGTTCTGTTTCAATTCAAGGGCTGTATCTATTTTGTTTCGAATGACTGGAATTTAATGTGAATGTGTTCTGTTATTAAAAATAGCAGTAGCTGTATGCACTAGATGTGCAAAGCCAAAAAAAAAATTAAGATTACTTTTTTTATAATAATTGTTATCTTATATTTTTGTTAATAGATGTTTAAGTAAAATCTTTTATTTCAATAAACCACCTCTTTGTTAGAAGATCTATATTCAAGAAGAAGATACAAAGGTTGTTGCAGTTTGCTGTGGTTTGAGATATAAGTGGCCACTAGGGTGCAGCGTTAAAATGTTTTTTGGATTTTGGAATGCTAACAGGGTTCAAAAAGTGGGGTTTATTTTTAGACCTTCAATACAATTTTTTGTTTTTTTTTTATAATTAATTTTTCCACCCCCGCAACCCCCATAAATTTTTTAAATTTTTTTTTACTTTAAAACTCTAACAGGTTTTAAAAAGTGGAAGTCAGTTTTAGAATTTTATTACCATTTTTTGTTTATTTTTCCACCCCCGCAACCCCCGAAAACTTTTTCCTAATTTTTTTTATATCGAAAGGCTAACAGGGTTCAAAAAGTGAGATTCAGTTTATGTATGGTTAGATACTATTTTTGCTTTTTTATCTGTTTTATTGTTTCACCCCCGCAACCCCCAGAAACTTTTTGATTTAAAAAATAAAATAATTTTTTTAGCAACCCTAACAGAACTTAAATTTTTTTTAATATAAAAATAGATCGATATTTTAATTTTATTCAAAAACCCTCGCAACCCTCTGTTTCTATGTTACAATAAAAATTGTACTGCAAGAACATCTAAATGAGATTTTAACTTTGTATCACCTTGTAGAAAAATAATAAAACAATGATAATAATAATCTTCCAGAAACAAAAAGAAGCAAAATTCTCGCTAAAAATAACTTGTCAGCTGCTAAAAAGCCTAAATTTAACATTAACTTGCGATCTGGAACTAAACACCAAAATTAGATATCGCGTTGGTGCGGATTAATGTCGTCCTTCATTTCAGTTCTTAAACTTCTGCTGCTTTTTTTTTTTAATGTATAAATAGGATTCCCAGGTTTATGTACAATTTATAAATTATAATAGCTACTCTCTACAAACATTCTGGTCTTTTTTTGTAACTTAGTGGTTGTTAAAAGTTTTAAATTGTACTGGAGTTAATGTTTATTGTACTGTACTTTGAATCATTAGTTGTAGCTGTAATTTTATTTTATTACCGCTGTTTTTGTAACTCTATTTTTTATAATTTATTTATTTCTTTTTACGATGGCATTTAAGATAGGTCATGTTAACACTAGGTCTCTAATAGCAAATTTTGCTCAGGTTCGGAATCATATTTTGCTAAACAAATTTGATATATTTGGCATTTCCGAGTCCTGGCTTAACACTAATATTGACTCTGATATGATTGGTATCCCTGGCTACAGATTGCTGAGATGTGATCGGGCAGATAGACGGGGAGGTGGTGTTAGATTTTATGTTAAAGAATGTTACACAGTCTCTATTTTGCTTACAGAAAATTTGGTCTTTATTGAGCAATTGTGGGTCAAAATTAATATACATAAAAAAAAATATGTTCTTGGAGTCTTATATCGACCGCCAAATAGCAGTTTTAATAATTTTCTAAATAACTTCGAAAATAAACTAATTGATATTATATCGGAGTACGATCACATAATCGGAATGGGCGATTTTAATATAAATTTTTTATCGGTAAATTGTCAAGTGCTTAATAATTTTGAAAGCCTTCTGGGCACATTCAATTTGAAACAGATTATTAAGGAGCCTACACGTATTTCAAACAACAGTATATCTTTAATCGATATTATTTTCTCAAATTTAGAAACAAATAATACAAGTCACTTGTATTATTTCACTTCATGTAGCTTTCCTATTTACTCAAATTCTAAACATTGTAAAACCTATACTTATAGAGATTTTAGGCCTATGAACTTGGAGAGTTTTGAGCGTGATCTCGAGGCTATTCCTTGGGATACCGTGTATGCCATTACGGATATTGATCAGAAAGTAGAATTTTTGAGCGGTAATATGTTGCGTATTTTCAACTATCACGCCCCTACTAAAGTATCTCGAGGTAGAGGTAGGCATCCCTATTCCCCGTGGATAACGGAGAATGTCAGATACATGCAGAAAGTGAGAGACAGAGCATTGGCTAAATTTAAAAAAACCAAATCACAAGCACATTTCGAATACTACAAACAGTTAAGAAATCTCACTTCTTCTACTACTCGCCGAGAAAAAAGTGCTTATTTGAGTCAGAAATTCAACAGAGGCACTCCTAAAGACAAATGGCAAGAGTTGAAAAGGCTTAACATTGTTGTTAACAAAATGTTGAGGAATTAAATAGGTATTTTGTAACTTCCAATCTTAATAAGAGTAAACCTAAGGAGGAAATTCTACATTTTTACTTTGATAAGTTGAAAGCAGGAATTCACAGTACGTTTAAATTCTCACCTATATCTGACTTTGATCTTTACTATATAATTAAAAACATACACTCGAAAGCATTTGGAAGTGATGAACTTAATTTAACAATGATAATACTCTGCTGTCCTCTTATTGTCCCATATATTAGCCATATTATTAACGAGTGCATAGTGATGAACTATTTTCCTAAAAGCTGGAAACACGCCAGTGACCTGCCTCTCCCAAAAGTTAATGAACCCATAGAATTCAATCATTTAAGATCCATAAGTATTTTACCCATTCTATCAAAGATCCTCGAAAAAGTTTTGGAAAAACAAATACGATTGCATTTGGAAAGGTTTCAGATTTTGCCTAAAAAACAGTCTGGTTTTAGACAGGGTTATTCTTGCGCAACTGCTCTTACTTCTGTAACTGACGACATTCTTCGTTCAATTGACCAGGATGAGATGACTGCGCTTGTCCTGCTCGATAATTCAAAGGCCTTCGACCTACTAAATCATGAAATATTAATTTCAATTTTGCATTACATTGGCTTTGAGAGGTGTGCCTCTGATCTCATACTCAGCTTTTTGAGTAATAGAATTCAACAGGTCAAGATTGATGGTAAAGTGTCCTCTAGCCTTGTGGTGTCGCAGGGTGTTCCACAGGGAAGTATCTTGGGTCCACTCCTATATACAATTTATACTTGTAGTTTTGATTCCTTTTTGGAGCACTGCAATTACCATATGTACGCTGACGACACACAACTTTATTTGTCATTTCAGGGTGATGACCCTACAGGATCAGCCTTGAGGATTAATCAAGATCTGAACAACATACTTAAAGTATCCGAAGACCATTTATTAAAAATAAATTTAGACAAGACCTGTGCTGTACTTTTTGGAAGTCCTCATTCTAGAACAAATATTATAAATGACTTAAAATTGAGAGTGGGATTTTCTCAAATCAATTTTGCCGACAGCTGCAAAAATCTTGGGCTGACTATTGACAACAATCTTCGTTTTAAACTACATATTTCCAACATACTAAGAAAAGCATATTTCTCTTTAAAGCTCATTTATTCACAGAGGCACTACTTAAACTTTCAGACGAAAAAACAACTGTGCAAAGTTTTGGTGTTATCACATTTTGATTTTTGTGGTGGGGTGTACGGTCCCTGCTTGGATTCGCTTGATAAAAAACGCATTCAAAAGGCTCAAAATTGCTGCCTCAGACTACTTTATGGCATTAAAAGACCTAACCCTATTTCTCATAAACTTGCATGTGTCCAGTGGCTAAACATGGAAAGGAGAAGGGAATTACATTTCGCTTGTTTCTGCTTTAAACTATTAAAGTTTAAACGACCATCCTATCTACATGAGAGAATATCATATAGAACAGATATTCACAATTTGAATCTGCGTTTTAGAAATTCAATAGCTCTGCCGCGCTATAGAAAGACAATTTTTCGGCGGTCTTTCTCTTATTATATTGCAACCTGCAGGGAACTCGGAATATGCGATGTATCTGACTCTGTACAAAAATTCAAAAAGAATTATAAACAAAAATTATTCAATGAACAATGTTGGTAATTGCTGCTTAGGGAATGTGCTTTGTTTCCACACAAGTATGTATTTGTTCTTGTTACGATATTAAAATGTTTTTGTGCTAGATAATGAATAGTTATGAAATATATATTTTTTTTTTGTTCTCTTTATTATAAACTCAGCTCTTGTGATGTATGAATATTCAACAAACTGTCCATGAGGAAGAATTGATGCCTGTCATCTATCATGGAGCATTTATTAACTCAACAATAATGTTTACTTTATAAGTGTAAAATTTATTGTATTATTGTATTTTGGGTTAATAATAAATGTATTATTATTATTATTATCATTATTATTAATACTAAAACATAGTTTTATTTTAATAGCAAGCAAAATAAGAACTAATTTGAATTAATAAAAAAAAAAAAGATTAATTTTCATTTCGCTGAATAACAGGATCAATAATTTTTCTTACTTCAAGCGGTAGGTATCTTGAAAGCCCTATTGTGTTAAATAAATGTTGCGCGCCATAAATACAGGATGATTGTGCTCTTATAGAAAACCACATTGAAGCATATACCTTCATGACAAACTCAGCAAGAATTTTAAGATTTTCCAGCTTTCAGTTGAAACATATAACCTTAGAATTCGATTAGCAGTTGTAAGCCATCGGGAGTGCACTAATTTTCCAGGTTGTCGTTTAAGTAAACCTTCCTCACAAGTACCAGTAGACACTAATTGGCAAATATCAAAGAGGTAGACCTGATCTGTACTTAGATTTTCTCTAGGAATGTTTGGCAATGTCATATGTATTTTCATAAAATCAACTCTAGGAAGATGTTCGCAATTCTGAAGCTCTCTTCCTAATATCCCTAACAAAACATTAGGTCCTTGGGTATTTCCATCTAGATGTTGGATTAAATGGCGCAATGTCAGTGCATTTGCATGCAGCTGACATACAAACCAGTGAACGGGGGCTCGAATATATTGTTCCAAACGTACAATAATTCCATTTTTATTACCTGTATTCGTAACGGTTCTATCACAACCAACCACTTTTATATTACGGAGAGTATTTGATGAAGTATCGAAAAAAGTTTGCATACTTTTAAAAATATTTAAAGCACTTGGATCAAAACAATGTGTTCCTTTACAGTAGTTGTTCTATGCCTCGAGTCTTCCGACAAAGAAATGGTCTTGTCCTTACGACCATCAAAATACAACCCTTTAATGGCGCTTTTCAATTCTTGAGACTGAAGTTCATGTCTTTTTTTTGTTCTTGCCCTTCTTATTTTGCTTTGGTCTATGATCTGTGAGTTATCTAATGTACTTACCAAACCTGCATCGACCAGAGTCGCAGAGGCAACTGCGGCTCCTATCCTGTCCGAAATGTTGTACCTATCTAACTCAGTCGGTAAAGCATTAAGTTGCATAAAGTTTCGGTTTTGTTTATTTATATTATCGGATGTGTCAGGTTGAGTAACAATATTGGTTTCAGCAAAATTGTCGTCAAGATCAGTTTTCCGCTTTTTGGTAGGAGACCCGATATTTCCATCTTCTTTAAATTGTTGACTGCGTTCAGAGAAAGGACTATGTGATTTTGATTTTCCAACATCTTTTAACATGCCTTTTTCGAGTTTCTTGTTATACTTCCTATCAAGGCCACCAATCTTCATATTGCGACAGGTCCTTTGGTCTACTATAAACTCGCGTTCTATTGGCGGAATCTGTAAAGAAATAATTTTTTTTCTACAAGCGTGAGGAAAATGCAATTTTTTGCACAGATTTCAGTGTGGAGTGGTTTCCAAAACTAGTGCAAAAAATACTTTACGCGCAGATTTCAGTGTAAAAAATTAGTTTTTCAGCACTAGTGCGGAAAATTTTAACATGACTGTTGGACATTGGTTATTTCCACACGCTTGTAGAAAAATAAATGTTCCTAACGCGTGTGGAAAATGTGTTTTCCGCACTCAACTGCTTGTCTTATGTTAGGAAAATATTATTTTGAATCACAAAAATCTATTCCTCGACTTTTTTTTGAAAAACATTTATAGCTTCTTGTTTTTTACAATACGTACCTTAAAATTTTTTTTCACAACGACATTTGGAATAATCAACACATTTGCAGGCAGCAATATCAAATAAAGATTTAGTTGACTCTTTAATAAAATCTGCTAGTGTCGATTGGAAACTTTGTTTTTGTGCATCACGTTTAAATGATTTAAGTAAAGCTAACCTTCGATTTTGATATTGTTTAATCAAAAATGCAATTCTTGCCTTTGAAACAATGAGAATAGAGGCTCGATTCCAGATATCCTCTAATGTATCTACTACAATCGTCAGTGTTTTTGAGTTCAAAAAATTCTGATTTACTTTATCTTGAACTAGGTTTTGTTGAACAATTGAAAAGTATTTTAAACAGTCTTCTATCGTCGGTAACGTATATCGACAAAGTTCTTGCGGTATAAAGTTTTCTTTAGTGCTTTTTTTTATATTTTTATGTTTGTTAAATGACTCTTAAGATCACTAAGAAAAACTATTATAAAATCGTAAGTTCGACTCGGCTAGCTGACGTTTTAGAGCAACTTAATAAGATCATAATTTTAATGTAAAATACTCCGGCTAATTGAACTTAGCAAACGTTGGAAAAGTTTTTTTATAATTTGGCTATGGGCGCCAGAGCTATAGGAGCTCGAAGAAGAAAGATATACAGATATAAAATAAAGGAAGAGAGCAACTTAAAATAATTAGATTTAGATATTTAATAAAAAATAAAGATAAAATATATGCTAATGTGACCTAAACTAAATAAATGAAAAACAAAATCACGTAACTACCAATTTATTTTTCCTTGGACTGTGTTTTTTTTTGAATATTGTTTTCAATTTTTACAATATAAGTACCTGACATACGTCAGTTTATAAATTTCCACATATATAGATTAATAACAATTTAGAAGTGGAAGTGAAATTAAATTTCTCTTACAATTGAAATGATTATATTTTATATTTTGGAAAAGATTTGGTTATTTCTTTTTTTTCAATATATGCATAAAAATCAATTAATTATTAAATTAAGGTTAGAAAGTACATTTTCTCATAAAATTAAGTTAAAATATTCAAACGATTCAATTTAACAAAGATAATAAATTACGATTTAAGTCAGCAAGGATAAGAAAATCATATAGATCTAAAGAAATTAAATGCGTTAAATAAATTTAGTTGGTAATTAGATTTTTTTAATATTTTTTAAGCAGCTGATCGTTTATCAGTATGATTGAATTTTATTTAAGTGAAGTTCTTTGTGAACAAACAAACAATGAAACTCAATTATGTGTTCGGTTGTTGATTATCAATTAGTTAAGCAGCTGATCTTTTATCAGTTTAATTTAATTTAATTAGTAGATAATATGAAGTTCTTTTCGACAAACAAACAATGAAACTTAATTATGTGTTCGGTTGTTGAATATTAATTAGTAAAGTAGCTGATCTTAAATCAGTTTGATTTAATTTAATTAGTTGATATTATGAAGTTCTTTTTGAAGAAACAAACAATGAAACTCAATTTTATGATCAGCTGATATTTGACCTTATGCAAAATTTCTAAAATGACAACATGACTCTAGATAATTCTAGACGCTTTTAAGCAAATTTCTTAAGTAGAAAAAATTTAATCATAAATAGTCAAGTTATTATAAATTCAAATTAAGATAGAATAAGAGAAATTTTAATTCAAAAAGTCCAATTTGATATTAGAGGAAAATTACAATAGAAAAGAAAATCAAAATTTCAGTTCCATAATCTCAATAAATTTACCGTAAATAAAATGACACAATCTTAAATTTAAATTATTGAAATATCAATGGTACTACTCACAAGTATGATACCTTGATTTAATATACACTCACATAATTTATAAGAAAGAAAAATTTTATACCTAATTAGGATAAATGTAAATGTCCAAAACTCTTTAAGAAATTAATATTTTAGGGCAGATAATAATTTTTACAAGTAAATATACCATGCCACATAGACAATATTTATACACAGTGTAAGTATTAATTTATACCTACATTAAATTTGATATATTTAAATCAAGAAGATATGTTTAAATTGTACGTAAATCGAGACGAAAATCTGTATATATATTATTAATTAATAAAAAGAAGAAATTGAAGACTGAAGAGAGGTTTCGGTATGTAGTTTTCAAATAAGCATTAAGTAATTCCTAATGAATTAATACATGACCACTACCTCAATCCAAAGAAGCGAAAATAAGAAAATTATAAATCACTTATCGTTTCAACATATGTCCGGGAGTATATCCTTGCTATGGCGTCATTCCTTGTAGACTACCCAAGTCCAAAACAGGAACAATGACGCCCTGGAACTAGCCACACAGCACTTGTCCAGAAAAATGACCACACGGTACTAAAAAAGGACTTCTTCCTCCAGGAATTGAGAAGATTTACCACAAAACACTTACCATTAAATTTTCCTCGCCCAGGAATCACTTTTAATTTGAATTATGCAATAAATTCTTCATTTTATTGATTATTTACTTTTAATATACCATTTTCCAATTAATAATTAAAACAATTGAAAGTGGTAGAGAAAAAATTGTAGAGAAGAGGAAAAATGTTAGAAGAAAAAAAAACCTGAAACAAAATGGCGAAATGAGTCAACATGTTCACAATGCACAAAAATGTAATTTTTCTTGCCAGAAAACACTCAAAATTAACTTACCAGATGTTATGGCTTAAGAAAGCAGTAATCCATTACTGAATTGAGATTTTATTGGATTTAATCCAGCATCTAGGCTGACTAAGTTAAAATATTAACTAAATTCCAACTAACTTATCTCATGTTTGCTTTCAACAATAGAAATTTTGCAAAAGAGGCTCGAAACGACTGACCCACTCGGTTTTATGGAATCGGACTACATAAAAACAGTACATCCGTATGTCTCACCAAAACATGGCGCCAATCAGAATCTATTTTTGGCAGTTAAGATTTTTAATAATGAAAAACCCAAGTAACAGTTAATATTTGATCAATCTAAAACTCAGGAAATTTTCTCAATACAACTATCTATGTGATACACCTAATAAAGAATCAATTAGGGACCATTTTATAATAATATTCATGAAATTGAAAAGCATATGTATAAATTTTACTTTAAATGTAGCGGACGAAATCTGAATCTAGAAATTTCCTTCGAACGTGTTTTACAAAACGAGAATTTGCGATCTGTTGATTCGGGATCGATATAATAACTTCGGTGCCATGCGTGCGGTACTTAATATTCCAAGCAATTGTTAATCCAGTAAAATTGTGATTTGATGCTATTAATTAGAAAATTGTTACTATTATTTAGTTTAAATTGAATTTTGAACCAAACATTGTAACGAACGGAAAAGTTTGTTACAGCGGTTTACCGAAAATCGGACACGTTTTTACAACTCCACGCTAACACAGACATTATAAAACGAAGCGACGACCGACTACCTTATTCCTTCGCGACTCACTGAAAACTGAAGCAAGTTCAAGTAAGTTAAGCAGGCGCTACACACAACTAAGTATTAGAACTAGGGATGGTCTCAACAATCGATGATATAATATATCGATTTAAAAAAAAAACGTTCGTTGCGGAAAACATTGAAAGTCTAACATGAAATATGAATTTTAATGATTGAGTTCACCTTGGTCCAAGTATGGAAAAGGGGTTAAAGGGTGAATCATGTTTTTTTTTTAAATTTCGCTATATATATATGTATATATATATATATATATATATATATATATATATATATTTTTTACATATTTAAGACTCATGTTAAGCTAAAGGGGTGCGGGGGTGAAAAAAATTTGTTTTTTTTAATTTGCAAAAGTTTTTTGAGATCGTTGTTGTAAAAAGCAACTTTTGATAGGTATTACATTGTCAAACTAAAAACAAAAGTGTTTTTCCTTATATTGAACGCTGCACCCTAAAGGCCACTGAATTGGTGAGTAAAGATATTTAATAAATTTATACTAACAATTATATTTGACAACATTCTAAACTATAATTTACGAAGAAACCGACATAGTACCTGGGATTTTATTTGTTATATTTTAGTTAATTTCGGTAATGTGTTTTGATTTTGTTTAAGATCTATACCCCCGTGACCTGTGATCTGACACCGTATACTTATTTTGAAAACGACACTGAATTCTAGGAAAAAGGTCATATGTCTTTTTCATACGTTACTCACCTTCTATCTTTAAAAATAAGGGCGATACTCCGCAAAAGTGCCTAAAATGGGATACCCTGCACATGCTAATGACGCATCATGAACCTGCATCTAAACATTGTTGCTCCTCTCCTAGAAATGTTTCTAAGGGCGCCCATGTTTGGTTGTGCTTTCTACCGTAACTCCTCGCTGCCAAATGATTGCCGACATGTTTTAGTATAAAACGTATAATAAAAAGTATCTTCAATTATTTACGTGCTCCTACGTGCTCTTTGCCTAAATAAAGAAAATACGGTACAAAAATAATATTGCATTCCCGACTAACCGGCATACACGGCATCGATTCCAGATTTTCTATTCTGTTCAGGTCGAATCCAGTGAACCGAATGGCTGGAAAGTGTAGTAGCAATGCCTCGGTGTATTACTTGCCGGATGCTGTGTGATATCTGGCTCCCCCGAGGACCGAAAATAGTTTGAATTTGCTGTTTCTGTATTCTAGGGCATAATAGTTTCTTGATAAACTGGAGCGATCATGCATTGGGATACGAAAATTCTTTTGTGCTGTGGGTCGACAGAAATAGGCGAGTCTTGTTGGAATTATTTCGGAATGTTTATTTAAATTTTTGGCGATTTTTAACATATTTTTCCGTTTATATTGGGAGACTACGATCATAACAGATAGACCAGTGGCAGTAGACATTACACTTTGCCCTTCACTGATGCTTCTCTTCCATCGGACCACAATCTAGACAAGGCATGGGCAATCTTTCCTTAGCTGAGGGCGTTGTACCATATTAATTTCGTCACTACATTTTAATGCATAAAAATCCGTAAATCCGGTACTGTAAGTCTCCTATCGATGTAGTAGGTTACTCGCGGTCTCTGCTTAGCGAAATCTTCCGCTTCATATTGAGGCAATTTACTAGTTTTCATGTAGATGGCGCCTTAGTTTTGTTCAATTAGTAATTTTACTTTCTTCTCCTTTAAATATGTTTTCTTTCCTGTGATCCAGCTCAGAGATATGCTGATCTATTGTCCAGATTTGGTCAGTTTGATTTTAGTAAAGTGGCAACACTGACGGATTGTCTTCCCGCTACTGCTGCCTTGACCTGGTGGTGAGGTAGGTTAAGCTCCTTGTCTCTCTGGAAGGTGAAGGTTAAGTGTGAAAGTTTGTCGGCGAATTGATCCTGTTTTAATCCAGGCCATCTTTTGGGATTTACGTAGGCAACTTAGTTAAAAAGGCTCCTATGTGTATTTAATTACGTTGTACCTTAATATTTTTGGTTGAGGAACCTTTTATTACTCTCTTGTGAGGATTTAACTGCACTTGACCACCTACCATATTTTTTTGAAACTTTACGAAATGACTAATAAAAAACCCTTTACCATCAAATAAGGGTTTTTTTTCTTCTTCTCCCTCCTCTTCTACTTCTTGTTCCCGTTCTCCTAACCAGGGTTTGAACCTGGACGTGTCATTGTAAGTGGAGCAGAAGTCTGTTACCTAGTACTTAAGTGTACGTACCCCGTTTTCCTGCTGAAAATGTCTTCGATGACACTTATATCATAGACTGCTGATCTAAGTCACGGATGCTGATAGACACTTAGATAAGTATCTTAATTTTAACATCCCTTGTGCTGAATTGACTTTATTGTTTATTGCTGATCATCTTTATGACTTTTTCTATTTCTTTTGAATGTAAAGTATACTTTCTGATATAAAGTTCTAACTACTACTGGTGTGCATAAACCATGATTATTGGTGTTGTCAATAAGATTATTTTTACTTTATAACTCATGCTGATACTCAAATATCACATTATAAGTTTAGGACACAATAATCTATAGGTTTTTGTCAACAACATGACCGTATAGTAAGCTTTAAGATACAGAACATCACAGTATAAGTTTATGACACAATAGTCTATAGGTTTCTGCCAACATTTGATAGTATAATATACTTTAAGAAACAGTGTTGTTGTAAAGTGTGATCACATCTTGAAATTTTATCTTATAAGATCTAGTTAGTTTATACAAGGTATATAATGAGTGTTATAGACAGGTAACACTACTGGAATATGTGATGATATTTATGATTTATTGTATTTACTTGCTTTAGAAAGGTATTTTGATATAAAACAATGGTGTCAATTTGTTAGGTAATATTGGTGATTGGATTTGAAACTTAGTTATATACATTTTTCTTGTTATTTGCTTGCTCTTAGATTCACATAATACTCTTTTCTTTTATTCTATTATTGTTAATTGTATTTGAATTACTGAAGTTAATTAATTGCTTGATTATTTTGAATCTTTTGATACATTTTTACCGTTAGATCAAATTGTTCGGTAAATTAAAACAACTTAAAGATTTTCTTTATAAACATTTATAGATTTTGGAGTCTGTTACTTTTACCTGTCATTAGCTGATTGAAAATTTCTTTTTTCATCCGTGTTACTTAATTTTCAGGTTTTGTTGAACATTATCTATTTTCGTAAAACATTTATACAGTTGATCTAATATTTGGATAGTGATCTGATGATTATACTTTAGATTTTTCTCTCAGCATATGAGGTATGAAAGCTGATTAACATAGGATCATTACACCGTCAATTGTCATTTTTTTTTTAAAAACTTCAATTAAGGCCAATTTCTTTCATGTTATATAAAATAACTTAGAGGAGATACATATTTCTGGAAATATTTTGGGGAGCACTGAACTTGTTAATAAATGTTATTTATTGAATATGCTTCGTTTTTTTTTGTTACCATTAACTTTAATTAATTTTATCTTAGAGGTCTTGAGGAGTGGTACTCATAACATCTAGAGCGGTTAACAGTCAACTGGTATAGACTGTTGGCACCCTTATAAATAGAAATTGAACCAATCTCCCTGAGCAGTCTGTGATTTGCACACTAACTTTACTGCCTCTCTTTCAATCAACCACTTAGTGTAGATTTATATTATTTTAAAACAGATACATACTCTCTGCTATCAAACAGAGAAAAAGTGTGGCTTTCAGGACTAAATCAGGTCGCGGGCCGTAGGTAAGAACTGAATAAAAAAGCAATAAAACTTGAAACATTTTTTTATTTACTTATTATAAAAGCACAATCAAACATATGAGGAGCTCCAAATCAAAACGCAGTATTCGACCAAAATTCGGCTTCTGACTTACAGATCGCACTCGATACTTAAAAATGCATGTAAAAATTTGGTTTTAATGTTCTAAATCAAAACGCATCGTTTCACCTTTAAAAGTTCATTCGTTCTTGGCCGTTCAAAAAATCAATACGCGGTTTTTGACGTATTTCATTTGTTTCGAAAAGCATTATTTTTTCCGTTTGAAACAAAATGCAGTTTTTGTATGAAATTTAATGTACGAGCAGAAAGTTGTCACGTCAAAGTGTGGTTTTTGAATGTTGTTAGTGGGAATAAATAGTAAACAGGTGTTTTTACGGATCAGATAGAGAGTGAAGCGTTCCTATTTTACGATATTTTTAATAAAAAATTTAATCTGGATTTTGGATCTCCAACGGCGGATGTATGCACGTTTTGCGACAGGCTCAAAAATTTAATCCGGTTTAAATCGGAAAATAATGCCTCTAGAAATGCATTAATTGCTCAACTGAGACTTCATAAATTGTCCTCTAAACAATTCAATATAGCATTAAAAAATTCACCTAATAATAGTGTCTCGTATTGTTTTGATCTGCAGCAAATACAGTTGTTACCAAAACTTCCTATCCAAGAAGCTTTTTATGCTAGCAGTGGCGGCTATTCAGGTGAAGTTGGTGAAGTGCTACTTCACCAGGAAAAATAAACAAGCAAACATCTAACTATATTTATTATATATCTCTTAAAATTTAAGTTTTTACATTCATTTATTCACCTAATTGGCAAAAAATAAACTGTACATCTCGAATAAATATTTTACTTCACCGTTGGCGGCATGTCTTTTTAAAACTTTCAATCGAACTTTATTATAACAACTATAATAGTGGCGCAAACCGCTTCGATTTCGCTGGAGGTGCTATGTTTAGTTTACGATTTTCCTACTACGTTGCCATAACAACGCGTTCGCGATGACGTCGAACGCATGGAAGATTAATGTTAACCAGCGCCACACAACGCTCTTGGTGAATTGCTAACGTAGTACACTACACCCACGTGTCGTTCAGTTTGGGGTGGTTGTTTACTTTTATTTTCGCGTTTGGGTTTCTTTGCAGTTTACTTGACTGTTTTGTATTATATTTATTTATGGTGTTATTACAACTTTATTTGGTGTCGGGTTTATTAATTTACATTATTGATTAATCCGATCACGGATGTAGTTTGCATTTTGTGGGAAACTCCATTAAATCCATTGAAGGAACAAGATCAGAGTTTTAATCATCATCCTGGTTTTCGGCGTACAAATGGTTATGTAGCAGTCAAATATTACAAAAATTGTTTTGCAGGCCTTGTCTACTAGCTTCCAATAAATATTCAGTGTGAAATAAGGAAGGATTTGCAGGCATGTTAAATATATGAAGGTCTTTACAAAAACATGAAGACTCGGCGGAGTATTTAAAATGCAAATTAATGCTAAAAATATTTGTAAAAAACAAAGCACTATAGCTGACATTTTAAAGGAAAATGCTAATCTATATCAAATACATTTTAACGAAAACGTCCGATTAAATAGACTATTTATGTGTTTGGTAATTGACGCAGTTTTGTACCTTGCAACACAAGAGTTAGTCTTTCGCAGCCATAAAATAAATAGGGGGAATTTTAAAAATCTTTCAGGCTTATTAATATCGAAAAGTTCCCAAGAACTAAAAGATCATCACAAAAAAATTTAAAATGTATTTACTGTTGACTGGAAAACTATTCAAAACGAAATAATTAATTTATTAATTGAATTTAATTGAATGCATTTCTGATTATTTAAATGATCATGTAAAAATTGAAATAATCAACACACAGTTGTTTTCTGTGCAAGTGGATGACACCACTGATATTACGCAAACCTCCCAGTGCTCCATAATTTTAAGATACCTTAATTCAGAAGGTTCAGTAGTCGAGAGACTCTTAGGATTTTATAATGTCAGCTCCGATAGAACGTCGGAGAATTTATATTCTCTATTTGATCAAATTTTGGACCAATTTGACTATAAATATAAATTAATAGGGCAATGTTACGATGGCGCAAGTGTGATGTATGGCCATCTAAATGGCCTTCAAAAAGAAAAAGCGCCGCAGGCTGTATTTGTCCTGATGCAGTAAAGTTTAAAAATATTTCTAAATGTCGAATTTTTTTGCGAGCCTTAGTGGTATTCCCTCATGTTTTCATCACTCGGCCAAACGAACGTATACTCTTACATAAACTTACTAATTACAAAAACTCCTTGGTCTTCAAATTCGAAGTTAGTAAATGTGATTGTTCAAGTTGCGCTCTTCAAAAAAAATCGTTTGACATTCATTTTTGCATATCTAATATAAAACGCTGTCGTGAGGCGCTCCGTAAAAAAAGAAGTGAACTTTTTTGTTAATACCATGTTTGATAAAGCAAATTCTATTACAGAAATAAATCATTACAAACGTGTGCTTGCTAAGCCAAAGAACTCCTATCTGCACTTAACTCATGTAAAGATTCCTCTCCTGGACCTGACCAAATCCGAATTCCCTTTATAAAAAATCTCCCTACGGAAGACATTAATCTTCTCGTCATTCTATTCAATCAAATTTGGAGCAAAGGAAAATTCCCATCCTCCTGGGATCACTCCTCATAATCCCCATCCATAAACCAAAAAAATCTAAATCGTCAGTCACAAGCTATAGACCTATTGCTCTTACAAGCCACCTTTTCAAAATTCTTGAAAGAATGGTCAACAATAGACTTACTTGGTTTCTTGAGAAAAGAAATTTACTCATTAAAGAACAGATGGGCACCGATCACCTCATAAACCTTGAAATCACCCTTCAGAATAGCTTCATGAAACGCCTCCATACCACCTCCACCTTCCTAGACTTATCCTCTGCATTTGACACCATTAATAGATCTTGCATACTTAAATCCCTTATTGATTGGAATATCTCCGGAAATCTGCTCCATTTCATTTCTGCTTTTCTATCCGATAGAACCTTCAGAGTACGGATCAATAACCACCTATCCTCCTCCTTTCCTCAAACTAACGGACTTAGTCCCACCTTATTTATCATCGCAATAAACAACATCAAACACCACATTCCACCCCCCTCAACCTAAAACTTGTTGCTGACGATATCCTTATCTACCATTCCTCCTCCGACTATAAACACAGTGAAGAACTATTACAGAACTGCCTCAACAATCTTGCCAAATGGACAGAATCCAAAGGCTTGATTTTCTCCCCCTTAAAATCCACCAGCGTGCATTTTTGCAGAATTAAAAATTGCCCCAAAACATCTAACCTTTCTCTCAATCAAATCCAAATCCCTTCCCGACCAAACCACAAATTCCTTGGTCTATACTTCGACTCCAGCCTAAATTGGAAAACCCATATCAACTACCTTCGATCTAAATGCTTTGCTGACCTCAACATTATTAGAATGCTATCCGGAACAAATTGAGGCTCTCACAGATTGACATTACTGAACATATATAAATCTGTCATTCTTTCCAAAATCGACTACGGCTGCATAGCTTATTCTTCAGCTAAACCTTCACAACTAAAACGACTAGACCCTATCCATAACTCTGATTTAAGATACGCCCTTGGAGCCTTTCGTACTAGCCCAGCCATTAGTGTCTACTGCGAATCCGAATGCCCCTCCTTACATCAACGTAGAGAACTATTAATTATGAAATATGCCGACAACCTTCGATTCAGAAACTCCATCCCACATTACTCCTGTTTTTTCATAACACCCCCCAATATCAATCACATTCTATCTCACTTTCCCACCCATGGCGCCAATATCAGATATCAAAATCTCCTGCACAGGCTTTCAATCCCTAAACTTCCACCTCCCCTTTCTCCCAACATCTTCCCCTTTCCACCCTGGAATTCACCTCCAATTTTTTTCGATTACCACATGAAAAAATTTGCGAAGAACACCCTCCCACACATTTCAATTTTACAAATTTATCGCAGACACATTTCCAATTTCTATAATGACCACAAAATCATCTATATTTTATTGTAACCTTGCAGAAAAGTCATACACCTTACATCCTACATCTAGCGTCCTAACATCTGAACTTTTCGCCATCTATATGGCACTTCACTTTGTATTAACCAGTAACTCCCCTAAATATTTAATCGCCACCGACTCCCTTAGCTCATTAGAATCCATCAAATCATATTACCAAAGAAATCCACTACCGACTAGACCGGATATATACAAGAAACAAAAAACTTTCTTTTATCTGGGTTCCGAGCCACACCGGAATACCAGGCAACGATAGGGCCGACTACCTAGCCAAAACCCTTCCACTTTAACCATTAACAACATCTTCTGGACCAAGGACCTCCAGAAGAATTCCATATCCATATCGAAATCATTGATCCAACTGGAATGGGATCTAAATCTCAATGAAAATAAATTACGAGACATCAAACCCACTTTCTTTGAAAACCTCCTCATTACCAATCTTCCAAGAAAAGCAACTACTATCATGGCACGATTACGTATTGGCCATACACTCCTTACCCATAAACACCTTATCGAACGAACAGACCCCTCAACTTACCCTCATTGCAACACACCGCTTACAATAAAACACATATTTTTAAACTGCACTAATTATACACAATTATTAACCCACCTCCATCTCACTGGTAATCTTGTAACATTATTACATTCCTAAAAGACTCTGATTTATTTAACAAAATATAACCCCAATCAAACTAACACTTAGTCGCAACACTATGAGAGACACTAAAAAATCCCATGGGTTGGCGTGTCTATAATTAATATCTCTCTCTCTCTCTCTCTCTCTCTCTCTCTTTCTCAAAAAAACATTAACTGATATTTTGGCTGGTTTTCAAACATTTTCGATTGCTTTGGATGAGAGTATCGATTTATCTGACACAGCCCAGTTAGCTATTTTTATAAGAGGTGTTGATAAAGAATTTGTAGTCACAGAGGAATTACTGGCTTTACAGCCACTACAAGGGATCACTACTGGAAAAGATATTTTTGCCGAGGTGCAGGGTACTTTTGAGCAATATGGTTTGAAGTGGTGTCAATTAGTTGAATTGTGCACAAATGGTGTGCCATCTAGAATTCTGAAGGAAAAAGCAACCGCTATGAATGTGCAACAATGTGATTTAATAATTCTGCTTTGCATTATTCACCAGCAAAACTTGTGCTCCATTCGACCGAAGGACGTTATGGATTTGGTAGCACGTAACCATCGCCAGTTTAAAGCATTTTTGGATGAACTGTCTTCAGAATACGATGATGTGACACACTATTGCGAAGTAGGGTGGCGAAACAAATGTAAAATGCAGAAAAGTTTTATGACCTTGCCACACTCTTTCTCTGCTTGATAGCAGAGAGTACGTATTTGTTTTAAGATAATATAAATCTACACTAAGTAGTTGATTGAAAGAGAGGCAGTAAAGTTAGTGTGCAAATCACCGACTGCTCAGGGAGATTGGTTCGATTTCTATTTATAAGGGCGCCAACAGTTCTATACCAGTTGACTGTTAACCGCTCTAGATGTTATGAGTACCACTCCTCAAAAGCACTAAGATAAAAATATAATCAAAGTTAATAGTAAAAAAAAGCAGTTCAGTGCTTCCCAAAATATTTCCAGAAATATGTATCTCCTGTAGGTTATTTTATATAACAGATGAAAAAAATTGGCCTCAATTGAAGTTTTTTTAAAAAATGACAATTGACTGTGTAATGATCCTATGTTAATCAGCTTTCATACCTCATATGCTGAGAGAAAAATCTAAAGTATATTCAAATAGGGATCACTATCCAAATATTAGATTAACGGTGTAAAATGTTTTATGAAAATAGCTAAAGAATCACAAAACAACAAACTAAATGTTCAATAAAACCTGAAAATTAAGTAATACGGATGAGAAAAGAAATTTTCAATCAGCTAATAACAGGTAAAAGTAATAGACTCCAAAATCTATTAATGTTTATAATGAAAATCTTTAAGTTGTTTTAATTTACCGAACAATTTGATCTAACAGTAAAAATGTATCAAAAGATGCAAAATAATCAAGCAATTAATTAACTTAATTAATCAAATACAATTAACAATAATAGAATAAAAGAAAAGAGTATTATGTGAATCTAAGAGCAAGCAAATAACAAGAAAACTTTATATAACTAAGTTTCAAATCCAATCACCAATATTACCTAACAAATTGACACCATTGTTTTATACCAAATACCTTTCTAAATCAAGTAAATACAATAAATCCTAAATATCATCACATATTCCAGTAGTGTTACCTGTCTATAACACTTATTATATACTTTGTGTAAACTAAGTACATCTTATAAGTTAAAATTTCAAGATGTGATCACACTTTACAACAACACTGTATCTTAAAGTATATTATACTATCAAATGTTGACAAAAACCTATAGATTATTGTGTCCGAGACTTATAATGTGATATTTGAGTATCAGCGTGACTTATAAATTAAAAATAATCTTATTGACAACACCAATAATCACGGTTTATGCACACCAGCAGTAGTTAGAACTTTATATCAAAAAGTATACTCTACACTCAAAAGAAACAGAAAAAGTCATAAAGTTGATCAGCAATAAACAATAAAGTCAACTCAGCACAAGGGATGTTAAAATTAAGATACCTATCGAAGTGTCTATCAGCATCGGTGACTTAGATCAGCAGTCTATGATGTAAGTGTCATCGAAGACATTTCCAGCAGGAAAACTGGGTACGTACACAGTTAAGTACTAGGTAACAGACTTCTGCTCCACTTACAATGACACATCCAGGTTCAATCCCTGGTTAGGAGAACAGGAACAAGAAGTAGAAGAGGAAGGAGAAGAAGAAAAAAAACCCTAGACTAGTATAGGTCTGTTTAACAACTCAACACCCAGTATATCAAGTAAAGAAAATAATTCCAAACAAATATGTATGAATATTTCCCAGCTTCACTTCATTTAAACCAATTTACCCAAATTTCAAAATATCTTAAATCATTCTATTATAGAAATTCAAAATATTAGGCTCGTACATGTCTATTACGATACATAATATTATCAACTACAACCCCTTAACATTATATACAAAATATTACAGCTTACAGTGAATAGTAACAAGAATCCACCCTTAAAATCTTGTAGATATCAATACAAAATGTCATTACTCCAGTATATGTAAGCTAATATAAGATGTTACAGACAGAAAATGTAAATCACTGATACAATATTGTTCAATTTTGCCAAATTTGTTAAAGCAGATAGCGCGTATTTATATCTTATAAGGTTGTTTCGGTCTTCAAAGAAATAATGAAAATTAAAGTGATTTTTATAGATATATAGGCCTATTTTCTAATTATAACATACACCTGTAATAATTGTATGGAAACACATTTATTAAAGAAAACAAATTCTCCCCAATGTATTTACTATTCTTTACTTTATGCAAACTTAAATAACAATTGGCTTATGGAGGTTACAAATAGATCTTTTTGTATTGCATACATTGTTTGCTACACAAATCAAAGGGCAATCAAGAGTGTCCCCATAGCTCTTAATTTCAATAAGTAAAATAACTCTGTGGCCTTGTATTTACTTTTTAATAAGAGAACTAAGTAACAAAAAAAATAACTCCTTTTGTATAAATAAACAAAAAGACCTTAGTGATAGCCGAGAAATTATATCTAAGCTAGAGGTTAGAACATAACCTATAAAAAATAATATGGCAAAATACACGAAAATATGTACAGGGAAAATATATCACATTTTAGTGGATATAAAATTGGGTTATCTTACCTTATTTGATGGTAAAGGGTTTCTTATTAGTCATTTCGTAAAGTTTGTTAAATCCTCACAAGGGAGTAATAAAAGGTTCCTCAACCAAAAATATTAAGGTACAACGTAATTAAATACACATAGGAGCCTTTTTAACTAAGTTGCCGACGTAAATCCCAAAAAAAGGCCTGGATTAAAACCGGATCAATTCGCCGACAAACTTTTACACTTAAACTTCACCTTCCAGAGAGACAAGAAGCTTCACCTACCTCACCACCAGGTCAAGGCAGCAGTAGGGGAATGACAATCCGTCAGTGGTGCCACTTTACTAAAATCAAACTAACCATATCTGGACAATAGATTAGCCAATCCCTGAGCTGGATCACAGGAAAGAAAAAATATTTAAAGGAGAAGAAAGTAAGATTACGAATTGAACAAAACTAAGGCACCATATGCACGAAGACTAGTGAATTGCCTCAATATGAAGCGGAAGATTTCGCTAAGCAGAGACCGCGAGCACCTTACTACATCGATAGGAGACTTACAGTAGTGGATTTACGGATTTTTATGCATTAAAATGTAGTGACGAAATTAAAATGTTACAACCTTAGAAAAGAAATAGCTGATTTTATGGAAACGAAAGAGTAAACAAAGCTGCAAATTTGTGATCTAACACGGCTGTGCGACTTGGCATTCCTGGTAGACACCACAAAATGCTTAAACGACCTGAATTTGAAGCCTCAAAAAAAAAAAGCAATTGGTAAATCAATTGTACAGTCAAGCCTTTCAGCTTTTTAAAACAGAATTCGCTTGTGGGAAACACAAATGAGAAGTAAAAACTGTTTTCATTTTTTAACATTATCCAGTCACGAAAACATTGAATACGGTCGCTATGCTGAAGAACTGAAACTACTGTCAAAGTAATTCATTGCTCGGTTTTCCGATTTTAAAAATATGGATAATATATATACTTATGTGCAATGAAGTCTAACCTACAAATGGAGTTGATCGATGAAGAGTCATATTTGAAGTCTAAATTTGATGATGTGGAACTAAGCGAATTTTACAGGACGTACCTTGCCGAAGAAACGTATCCACAGCTGAGAGTTAACCCAATATTGATCATCTTGTTTCTCAGCTTCAAACTCATGTCTCTCATTAATTTTAATTTGATTTTTCTATCCGTTTTTGTGAATTTGTTTTTTATATGTTTGACTATGCTATTATAATTAATAAATAGAAAAAAAATTGTGAATATTTATTGCTTTTTTATTCACTACTACCTACTTATTTCTTACTTACGGCCCGCGATCTGATTGAGTCCCGAAATTACGCCCTCAGCTGAGCAAAATTCCAATATCTGATTAAGAGTATTATTTCCTTTACAGCTTCGCTGTATTACCGCTCTACTATTTCTAACAAGTTCAGTAATATCTGGTTAAGAACTTAAGTTCCACCTAAGTTTCACTAAGAAACAACATACTTGAAATAATATAGCCAAAATTGCTATAACAAAACACAAAATTGATTAAAGTATACCAATCCCCCTATTTTAATTAAACACATATCTCTTTAACTAAACCCACTTCTGCGAGCTCGAGTCGTTGGAGTTATTTTCCCCCCTAATTTTCAATATATATCCCTGCTCGAAAACAACTGACTAAAACTACTGAAAGCGTCAAAACTTTTGAGATCGACCAAATACAGCCAAAATCCATTTTGAGCCCCATAGATTAGGGGAGAGCGCGTCTGTTCCTAGCAACAAGTACGAACCCTTTTCATACTGAAATATGTAGTAAATTCGGTGAAATTGTCTGACCCTTTTCCAGGTGAAACTATTGTCTGAATTTCAATAGTCAATAGGTACACAGGGTGTTAATTACGTATATCAGGCCGTTTCCGAGATACAAGGTATTAAACTGTTTTTTAAAAATATAGATTTTTATTAATATTTGGAAAACCCCTTAACGTAATATTATGAAAGCTGGCTTCTAAATTAAGTGTTTAAAATGCTAGTTTTCCCAGATGACAGAAAACCGGCCGAACCACAGGCGTGCGCATACGCAGCCATTTCAATTTTTATTTTAGTAAAGTAAGAGTACATCACTGTTCCTTTCAAAAACTGATTGCATTTTCGTAATTAACAACCAAAAGTACTTAAAAGTTGTCCTTTGTGTTTTTCTTTTGGTATAATGGCCCATTTTCGAGAAAAATTGCTTTTGAAAGTGGTTTTCAATTATTGCGTGATGATCATTTTTAGCCCATATGCGATTCATTATGGAAAGAACACCGAGAGTTTGCGATCACAATTATTTTATTTTATATTTACGTGCAGAAAGCCACCGCTTTAGGAAAGATACTGGGAAAAAGAACTTGAACACCTTGATTGTGTTAAGAATAAATTTGGGCTTTCTTAAATTTTGCTATATAACTTTCTGGGTAATATTTTTTCTATCGTTAGTGGTGGGAAATCTTTTTACGGACATCAATGGCCTGATGCTAGATGGTAGTGTCGGACTCCTGCAGAAGGCCAACCAAAACCCACCCCGTGGTACTGAAGCTTATTGTGCCAGTGGTCATGGTCAACCCCACTACACTTTCGAGCTTACAACTCTGAGCAGATTTGCTCAGCTCCAGAATAGGAAAATCCCGTAGTTCCTCTGGGTCGACTTTCGGTTGCTAGAACAAATGCTCTTTGAGATCCAGTGTCTCACAGTAGAACACATTATGTACAGCTGTCTTATTTTCCCTACCACAGAATCTGCCTGTTAGGTAACCAGCGCATAGTGCGTTTAGCTTTTATAAGGATTAGATCACTTAGTTGGCCTTGATTTATCACTTGCTCAGGATATGTCAAATGGTGTCAGTTTTCTGTCAGGTAAATTCGAATATAGCTTTCTCACAAATGAACATTTTTATCAGTTATTTTACATTTTAAATACCTAATTTAAAAATTTTGTCACATGTTTTTACTTTGAATTTTGGTCAACGTATTTTGTGCAAACTTATTATTAATGAAAACTGTCCTTGTATATTGTCTTTTACGAAAATTTTAAAATAATTTTAAAGACATTATAGAAAGAAAAATATTTAACCAATACACCCGAAAACACCTTTTAATGGTTTATTTCAAACATCAATCTGAGGCATTAAGAAACGATTTGTAAGTAATTTAGCTGCGACTAACTGCGATTTTTTTTATTTTTAAGTTTGCCCTATGGATCCAATCAGAAATTCTGACCTTTTTGAACAATGGCTTTCTGCCGACGAAAACAAGAAGTTTGAGTGTGTTTTTAATGCAATAAAAGGGTTTTTGAGGCTTGGAGATGTTCCAGATAAAACTAACAGTGATCTGCAAAAATCTATTGAATATGTATGTCTCAAAATCAGAACAAAATGGAGGGAATATGGTAGAAAAAAAGACAATATCTAAAAATAGGCACAAACATTGGCTTGCGCAGGAAATTTCCCTTACAGATTCTGTTTTAAATCTAAGTCGCTTGCATCGTCAAAATCAGCCCAGTACTAGTCGCGGTAGGCCCGTAAAACCCCTTGATGAACTTTCGCATAAAACAAAAAAAAAAAGAAGAGTTGAACAACTTGTAGCTTCAAATTTGACGGCCGAGCTATCATTTGCGCCTCAGTTGTCAGTTTCGAAACGAAAAAATAGTTCTAAAAACTTAATGGAAAGTATTTCGCTAAGTCCTGCTAAAAGTTATAAAAGAAAATACGAAGTTTTAAAATCTACTATTAACGCTATTCATAGAATGTCTCCCAAGTGTGTTTACACTAAGAAAAACTAAAAAAGAGTTTTTGTTAAGTAAAAATATCATAACTGAGTTATCAGCTGAAATAAATTTACAGGAAATTTTGGATAAAACTGCAAATAGTATTTTACAATGTTTTGAAATATCAAAAAATTTAAATACAATGTTAAGGTGTAAATGGGGGTTTGACGGCAGTTCAGGCCATATTATTTATAAATAGAAATTTTCAAAGAATGGCAGTACCGATGAGTTTATGTTTTTGATAGTATTTGTTCCTTTATGTTTAATTAATGATGATGATGGAAGCAGTATGTGGATAAATATACGTCCCTCTTCAACATTTTACTGTCGTTCAATAAAATTTTATATTTTCCAAAGAAAATTCAGAGTTAATTAAACACGAAGAAACAAAACTTAATTCATTTATTGAAGAACTTTCTCCATATCTGTGTACAATTAATTCATTTGAAATAGAAGTGAAATAAAACATGATGTTTACAATGTTAGATGGTAGTGTGCGTAATATTTTATCTGGTTGCAATGCTACCATGAAATGTTACATCTGCGGTGCCACCCCTAAAGAGATGAACACAAATAAAGTAATGGAGAAAGTTCCCAATAAGGACCAATATCGTTTCGGCTTATCTACTTTGAACTTATGGATTAGAATTTTTGAATGTTTACTTCATATTGCATACAGATTGCCTTTTAAAACATGGGAAGTCAAAGGTGAAAACAATGAATTATTCGAAAATACTAAAAAAAAATACAGAGTGAATTTAAGTCAAAACTTGGCCTTATAGTTGATAAGCCGAAACCAGGATATGGATCAAGTAAGGATGGAAATAATGCAAGAAGGTTCGTTAGCAATTCCAACATTAGTTCAGAAATTACAGAATTAATGTCATTTTAATTGACAAAGTTTATACTGTCTACTGTTAATGTTAGCAAATTTGGTGATTTACTTAATGAAACTAGAAATCTGTATTTATGTTTATATAGCTGGTATTATATGCCCAGTAGCTTACATAAATTATTAATACACGGATGCGATGTAATTAATTCTTTTTATATTCCTATAGGAAAATATATCAGATGAATTTTAAGAAGAAATTCACAGATACAAAGAAAGCTTGGTATTTTAAATCTAATATTTTCTAAATAAATTAAGTTTTGCACAGGACAGTTGAAGCGGATCACAGTGGGTGAAGTGGATCAAGGACACCAAATTTCAAATATTGAAATAAGCGCGCTAACCGGTATACGTCGAGCTAGTGTCGCGTAAAAATTTCGGGAATTTGCAAAATCTGATAAACTATTACAGTTTTAGTAAATATATATAAAAATTAGTCCTTTTTAAACACATCCCTATTTCTGGTTTGACATTATTTTTTTTAATTTAATGTTGATGTTTTACCTAAAAATTACATTTTAGTTTATTTATTAATAATGATAAATATACTTTTAGTTACATGAAACTATAGCAAAATATGTTAATATTAACATCGGATCCTTTACTTGCTAATCTTAGGAACACAACAACTAAAAAGTCTAGATTTGTTAAAAGAAATGTTGATAGTTATTTAGTTAATTTAGATGCAAATGTAATTCCGCATAACTCTGATATTTTAACGAAAAGTTCTGATAATTCTGACAGCGATACTGATAATGCCAGTTAGTTAATTTTAAATAATGAATTTCCAAAACATGTTTCAATATTGTCTCTGTTTAAAATATTGTTATTCATTTAGTTTTAAATGTAACGGTTCGATGGCTGTTATATTGAGGGGAACTATAACTATACAAAAAAAAACAACTGTGTGAATTTTCTCTCTATTGCTATAAAAAAAAACACCAAAAAAACAAATAGGTATAAGATATGTGTGATATAAAAGAAACAATCACAAATTACTGTAAATATCTTCGTACATATTAAATTTATTACTACCCTAAATGTTTGGCCAAACGCTGATTTTACTTATATTTACTAATTGTATCCTAAACCAATGAAATGTTGAATTATATATATGATCCTTTATTAATTTAAAAATGATGAATTTTAAGAAGAAATTCACAGATACAAAGAAAGCTTGGTATTTTAAATCTAATATTTTCTAAATAAAACAAATTAAGATAAAAATTTAAAAAAAACGTTATCGTGTAGCTAAATAACAAAGCTATTGCTCATTTTTTAAAATGGGGTACTTATCTTAAAGGTTCAGTCACCAAATTCCTCAGACAGATGATTCTGTTATTGATTTTTGTCAATGACCTTCGGACTAGGTCAACGGCAAGGGTTAAATGACCTCCATCTTCAACACGTGCTTTGAACTTTAATTTACACTGGAAATGGAATTGAACTCCGAAACTTGAACTTGGACAATAAGAAAACTAGAACTGAAATTGGAACTGAAACCCCTAGCTGGCTTCACGAGCTTTATTTTCTTTTCTTCACTTTTATTTTAATGCTCTTTTCTTTAAGATTAAGATAACTTTTACTTTGGCTGCATGTGGCTAGACTCAAAATGTCCCGTTTGTCCTTTGCCAGCCAGTTTTTTTTTCCTTACGTTAATTTTTTTGTGGTTTATAACTAGGGATGGCAACGATATATCGATATTTTCAAAATATCGATATATCGGAAGGAAAATATCGATATGTGCCATCGATATTTAGGTCTCCGATATATCGATATATCGATATCGAGTTTTGTCGATATTTGTGCTATGTCTAAAACCTTTTTAATCGGGGATTCACCGCAATCATGTGTGTAATCTCGGCGAATATTTTGATTTGACATTTGACTTACGATTATGATTACTATGCGAATGTAGTTTATTTTTATTCTTTATTGTTATTGCATGGTGTTGTGACAAATACATATTATAACAGAGAAATTATGGCACCGAAGAGCGAGTTGTGGAAGTATTTTTTGAAATTGAGTAAGACAGAAGCAAAGTGTAAGGTGTGTGCAAAAACTATAAAAACATCGGGTAATACGACAAACTTAAAAAGTCATTTTAGTTTACATAAAATAGAAGAGAGCAAAAACAGTTCACAATCTAAGGTAAGCAGATTAGAAAATATTAATTCTTATATTCACTTGTAAAAAATATAATACAGTGTGTAACAAAAATACGGAATTCTTGAAATATCTTGGGTATAGCTCAGGTGCGGATCCAGGCCCTAAAAAAGGGAGGGCGGTTGGTTATATACAACGATTATAGACTAACAGGATGGCTTAGTTCCATTTAACGTACCTTGGGCATTTTTCGCATCGCGGGAATCGGCTCTGACGTCACCACCGGTGTTGAAATCGTTTGTTTACGTTTGGTAGCGCGTAAGATCGTGTTTTTTGACGAGCTGTTTGTTTTAAATCGTGATTTTGTTATATAGTTTGTGTTTTTAAAGTCGTTTTAATGTTTTAGTTTAAAAATGGGACAAATAAACACGACGGTGACGTCACAACGTGGCTTGAACTTGCCAGACAAATTCGGCAAACTGTTAGTCTATTATCGTTGGGTTGTTATATATACATGGCCGATCACTCAAATTGTAATTAAAATTCCTGTCTAGTGAGGGCAGCACAATGCAAAGTATCCAAGAGAAGGCCTACTATGGAGTATTTCGGCCGTATTTATTTATTTTGTACTATATTCAATTAGGAAAATAAATTTACTTAGCTGTTTTTTTTTTGCTCTAATCGTACAAAAAGGGGGGGGGGGGCGATCGCCCCCTCCGACCCCTGAATCCGCCGCTGGTATCGCTTACCCGAATTTTATGAAAAATTGTACAGTTAGGTATAAATTTTTGCATTGCATTCATTTCAGAAAAAACCTTCCACTCCCACTCTGCTGAATAATTTTCTCACAAATGAAGAAGTAGCGACACCAACCCCATCTACGTCTAAATCAACAATGGAAATGTTCGAAGCTCATACTTCCCAATATATTTCAACTATCTTAGTTGATTTAATGTTGTAACGGACAATGATGCTAAAATGATTAAAGCGGTACAACTAATATTTGGAAATAATAGGCACATTAGCTGTTTCGCTCATACGTTAAATTTGACCGTGGAAAACAGTTTAAAATGTGGAATAGAAGACCTTATTTCCAAGGTAAGGAATATATTCTTGTTTTTTAAACGAAGTACAAAGTCGAGCGATGAGTTGCGACAAAAGCAAAAAGAAAAGGGCAAAAAGGCTGGAGAAATGAAAAAACTTATTCTTGACGTGAAAACGAGATGGAATAGTACATTCTATATGATCGATAGATTTTTGGAATTGCTTGCCTTAGTTAATGATATTTTATTAACAAAACCCACCTCGCCGCCCATGTTGTCAGCTTTAGAAATTGAAACTTTAAAGGAGATTACAAATATTTTCAAAATATTTGAAAAATTGACAGTTGAAGCCTCTGGTCAAAAATATGTTACTATAAGTAAAATAATTCCCATGGTAAATTGCCTAAAAAAAAGTTTTCATAAAATTGAAGTTCATAGCGAGGCCGGAGAAAAATTAAAAACTGCTTTAAATGCCGAAATTGAAAAACGCTTTGGAAAAGTTGAAAGTGCTCACTTATTATCATTAAGTACCATTTTGGATCCTAGGTTTAAGGCCATTCACCATTGTGACTTACCAGCATTAGGAAAAACAAATATGTATTTGTCGAAAATGATTGAAGAAAACATTAGAAGACAAAATTTGCTACTGCAGGAAAAATCTATTGATGATGATGATGCTGAAGAAGATATGGAAAATGCAGAAACGGACATATGGGGTATCCATAAACAACTAGCCACCAAAAAAAATAACAAGGAAATACAAAAGGAATGTTCCGAGTTATCTTTGTATTTAAGCAATCCGGTTGCCGATTTAAAAGAAAACCCATTAGAAATTTGGGAAAATACGAAACATGTTTATCCCAATTTGTATTTGTTAGCTCATAAATACTTATCTCCGGTAGGCACATCTGTACCATCTGAGCGGCTTTTTTCGAGGGCTGGCTTGACAATAACTCAACAAAGAAATAGACTTTCAGGTGACGCTTTGTCTTATTTATTATTTTTAGGTTCCCTACCAGAATGTTATTGGGGTTAAGTAGTATTATTACTTATTAGATTAAGACTTGATTGAAGTATTATTTTATTTCTAACACTTTTACTTCATGTTTATGTTTTCACTGTTGATTTTTGTAATAAAAACAAAAAAAAATACTAAGATGATTTTTTTGCATTAACCATACTATATACTGTCATTACTGTCACTGGTCACTGTATGAGTGTACTGTTCATGTAATAAAAAAAAATTAAAATAAAAACTAAAATTACACCGATTAATATTTTTACCCAAATATCGATATATCGATATAAATGTCTCCGATATATCGAAGTATCGATATCGTCCTTACCGATATTTAGCGATATCGATATATCGATATTTTTTCAAAAATTGGCATCCCTGTTTATAACATGGAAAGTTCTGATTGGCCAACGCCTTGTGGCTATCGATATTGATCTCGTTTGCAACCTGCTTGATGGATTCTATCTCCGAGGAATTAAACTTTAGCACTTCCCGGATAGGTGGCGGTTTAGAGAGATGGTACTGGTTAACTGATCGTCAGCGTGAACCGTTGCAAACTAGTTTCATGTCATTACGAGTCAAATAAAACAGTTTTTAATCATAATTCAAATATATCAATATGCGCTTTTATTAAAAGCTCTTTTAAACGCTGAATATAACCAAAAGCAATTTTAATAATTAAATCTGATTACAATTTTCTCGGGTACTTGTATCTAGAGTTTTTTTCTGTTTCATTAAAGACGGACCCCTACGTCTGAACAACTCTTTATCTTCTACATCTTCCTATGATATTAGTTGCCCTTTTAAAACTTCCCGTACGGATCACATACTCGTGCGTGGAGATTAATAAAGGTGTGTATGTTAGGCACAGGACGTTGCAGAAATCTTACTACACAGTGCTTATCTCCCATTTTTTGTGTGTATTTAATCGTTTTAAAAATCAGACAAAAATAACTAATAATACATCAACAAGACTATTATTTTAAATTTTAAATGCTGATTTTTCACTGTGTTGTTTTCAAGGATCTATAAGGTATTTGCAGAGTTACAAATTTTTCTGAATTTCTCAAAAACTGCTAATTTTACCCAAAATATGCAAAAGAAAATTTGTATGTAATTTTAGTCGGTTATTACGAAAAAGCCATCAAGTTTTAAAATAAAGAATGGCGCCACGATTTTCGTACGATCGGAAAAAATTACACTTTAAACGGTTATTTTACATACCAATTTTCAATAAAATGCCTTAACGGATTTAGCAAATATTGATACATTTTTTGAAAACATTTAGTGGGACAACGTGCTCAGAATTTTTTATTTTTCTTTAAAATTATGCCAAAAATAAGTAAAAAAAGTAACTTTTATGTACTTTTATATAATAGACAGTAGCGTACCATACTTGGAAAAAGTGGAATTTTTAACACTTATTTTACATATCAAGTTTCAATAAAATACGTTAAAAATATTAACACAAATTCTAATTTTTTTAAAAAAGTTTAACACTCTGTATTTCTAGAACAGAACTTTTGAATGTTTATATTTATATGAACTTTTTTTCCTAAAATGAGCCCAGCAGTTTAGACCTGATATGGATTTGGATATGTACAGGGTGTTTCAGCGAGGACTGAACAGGGACCTATTTTCGACCTTCCTTGTATTTTGGAAAAATTCGAAATAGCCAATCGATGTATTTTTGCTTGTAGAATCCAAAAATGTCATCGAAAAAATATTTGAACCAGAAACAAAAGAGTTACGCTATGCATCAGGTGTTTTTTAAATGGAATGTATCGTTTTTTATACGATTTTTGGAAAGAGTGATTTTTTTTATATCCGTTCTGATTAAAAGATTTGATTTTGCGATAGCTGTTTATATTACATTTTAATGTTTTACAAACTAAAATTTTAGCTTCACCTGTTTAAAATATACGATAGGTTGGTATAGGTGATCAAGGTAAAACGACGTTTTAATGCTTTGTCAATAAAAATTGACATTATTTTAATTATTGTCGAAGTCTTCACCTAAAAAATATATATTTGACTCTAATCGAAATGAAATACTCTTTGGACGAGAGACTACAGATTGTTATGCTATTTTACAAGTGGCAAGAAAATGCAAGAGAAGCAAGAAGAAGATTTATTGCAAATTTTCATAGAAATATATCCAGCAATACAATTCTAAGGATAAAAAGCCTATTTGAGGAAAATAAAACTTTACATGATAGAAAAAGAAATTCAATAAAAAATAATTATTAAATAATAAAATAAAACTACTAATAACATAAGTTTTCAATGTGACCGCCGTTTTTCTCGAAACAACATCGATAACCCCTTTGTAGCCTTTCTAAACTTGCAGTTACAATATGATTTTCCTGGTTAAGGCGGTTTATTTCATCGACAATTTTTCGCATGATCTCTTGAATATTTTCGTTTCGTTGTCTGTATACGACGTTCTTCAAATGGCCCCAAAGAAATGTATCCAAAACTGAGAGGTCGGGGCTATTGGGCGGCCAAGCATATGTTCCATTTCGCCCTATCCATTCGTTATGGCGCCGATTTAAAAATTGAACCACATCATGCACGGCATGAGGAGGCGCCCCATCATGCTGCCAAATTAAATTCTGATATTCTTCCAATGGTAAGTCTTCCAAAAAATTTTCAATTTCGTTTTCTAAAAACTCTGTGTCCATTTAAAGTCCCGTTAAAAAATATTGGTCCCAAAATTTTATTGTTTTTTGTCCCACACCAAACATGAATAAAATTCCTCCCTTGAAATTTAATAGTCTGGAACTTTTTTGGATTTTCAACGGCCCAGTGGTGACTATTATGTCTGTTGAATACTCCCGATGTTGTGAAAGTAGCTTCGTCGGTCCACACAATATTTTTGAATAAATCAGGGTCTTCGTTTTCTTGCCGAATTACCATTTGAGAAACAAATTGGAAGCGAAGTTCTTTTTGTGCCGGTGTTTGGTGCTGAAGTGGAAAGATACGAAAAGGCCTAAATTTATGAATTTTCAGAGTCCTGTGAACAGTCCCTCGGGTAACTCTTCTGCGCCTTACACCGCCACCGTACTGAACTTCCCGAACTGCATCCGAAATAGATTTGGTTGGATTAACTTGAAAATATTTTATAATGGCCTGGTCTCGATTTCTTCTTCTTTGTATATTTTCTTTTTCTATCATGTAAAGTTTTATTTTTCTCAAATAGGTTTTTTATCCTTAGAATTGTATTGAGGGATATATTTCTATGAAAATTTGCAATAAATCTTCTTCTTGCTTCTCTTGCATTTTCTTGGCACTTGTACAATAGCATAACAATCTGTAGTCTCTCGTCCAAAGAGTATTTCATTTCGATTAGAGTCAAATATATATTTTTTAGGTGAAGACTTCGACAATAATTAAAATAATGTCAATTTTTATTGACAAAGCATTCAAACGTCATTTTACCTTGATCACCTATACCAACCTATCGTATATTTTAAACAGGTGAAGCTAAAATTCTAGTTTGTAAAACATTAAAATGTAATATAAACAGCTATCGCAAAATCAAATCTTTTAATCAGAACGGACATAAAAAAAATCACTCTTTCCAAAAATCGTATAAAAAACGATACATTCCATTTAAAAAACACCTGATGCATAGCGTAACTCTTTTGTTTCTGGTTCAAATATTTTTTCGATGACATTTTTGGATTCTACAAGAAAAAATACATCGATTGGCTATTTTGAATTTTTCCAAAATACAAGGAAGGTCGAAAATATGTCCCTGTTCAGTCCTCGCTGGAACACCCTGTACATAATCAGCAACCTAGTTCTACTATAATAAAAAAAAACTACTTCCAGTAGAAAAAAATTTCATAAAAACCAGGGAAATCGGTTTTAAATATTGTAATAATAGTTAGGTTCTCTTGGAGATGTCAGAAATACGCAAAACTACGGCATTTAAGTAATTCAGTTCAAACTCAAGCGGTGTTGTTGTTGTTGTTATCGAATTATGTTCTGTTAATTACATAGACACTAAATAAGCAAAAAATAATAAGTAGAAAGTAATATATAAAATAGAGTTATAAAAACATCCTTTAAACTAGCCTTTAGGGAGGGGGCAGAGCGGTAGCCCCCCCCTGATATGCCTATGATTCTAAAGACTAATGAGTAAATAACCAGCCTCTATTGTGCTGGATGGTGGTAAAAATTTGCATTTAAGAATCTATTTGTATGCATAGGTTTTCTATACACAAAATGTCCTAATGTGTCGTTTTCCTTCCTTTGAACAAATACGTCTAGAAAGCAGGGGCGTGCAGTCCATGGAAGCAAAGGAAGCAGTGCTTCCCAAAAAAAAAAAATGAAACGTCTTCTAAAATGTAATTTTTGAAATAGGAAACCATTAATTTAGTTTATATTAAAAACGCTAAAATATTATTTTAATTATCAAGCCCATAATAAATGCGGGCTTGACTCCGACCGAGCGACAAGAGAAAATGGAATAGAACTTATGCGGGCCGCTAGCTTCTCTGCAGCCAAGTCCTGTATGCTTGATTTCCTATGAATCGAGCCAGAGGTTACTGAACTTTCTACAGGCAATTTTTGCATTTCAGTCGCGTGCTTTAAGTGGTGGGGGAAGCTATCGTTGGAGTAGGTTCTTTGTTTAAACGGCTATCCGTGTGTTGTGTGATACGTACGTCGCGTCGTGCATGGTGCGATATGGAAGACAATAATACGGACGTGGATATGCAAATACCGTCAACTTCGGCTGTCGGTAATAACGTTGAAAATGTTGGAGAATTTAGTAAGAAGAGTATGTGTGAATGTCTTAATAATAAAGGGATTTCCAACATTAAACTTCGCTGATAAGCTTTAAATAATTTCCAAAGGAAGGGCAAAACCGCCTATGAAATATTTAATCACAAAAATGAAAAACTGTATTAGACATTTTTATCCGAAAAAGCAATACGAACAATTTAAATGGCTAACAGGGTGTGAAAATATAAGTAAATTATTTTGTTGGCCCTGTTTACTTTTTGAAAATGAAAAAGGTCTCTGGAATAAAACTGGTTTTTCCAAGTTAAACAATTTCCATAAAGCTGTAAAAAGACACATTATGTCCAAAGCACATTTGCAGGCCGTCATAAAAGAAAAAATCTTCTGCAAAACCAGAATTGAACACGCCCCTAATAAACAGTTGGAAATTAGTTACCGCCAACACAATGAACTAGTCGATAAAAATAGGCAAATATTAAAAAGACTTATCGATGTTGATTGTTTTCTCAGGCAGCACGAATTGGGATTTAGTGGTCGTGACGAAACAAGGGTTTCTTCAAATAGAGGAAATTTTCAAGATTTTTTTAGTTTAATGGCTAAATATGATGATTGCTTAAAAAATTATTTAGAGCAGTCTAGCGTTTTTCGCGGAACGTCGAATCGAAGCCAGAATGATTTAATTTCCGCTGTTGCAACTAATCACTGATTGAACTATTTGAGAATATAATAGAAAATAATGAAACTGGGAAGCAATAAATAGTTCGAGGGAGTTTTTGGACTGTTTGAAACGAGATTTTAATTTTAATTATTTGTTGAACATATTTTTAGAAATATTTCCATTCTCGGACAATGTTTTTAATATATTACAAACTAAAACAAATGATATTGCTTTTTGCCTAAAAAAGTGGATGATTTTAAGTCCATGTTAAGCCAAAAAAGAGGTGACTTTGACCTATTTTGGGAAAAAACGATGACGTTAAGTGTAGAGCCACAAGTCAAGCGTCTTAGAACAGACAAGGTGAGAGATGTTCAAACATCATACAGACGCCTCTTTTATGAAATAATCGATCAAATTCAGCAACAAATAAACTATAGATTTAATGGTTTAAATGATTTTTATATTCCTCGAGCTCTGCAATTTTGAAGCATTTAAAGGAAAAACTTTTCCAGAACATGCATTTAAACCTCTTCTTCTTCATTATGGCCCGTTCTTCGACCGAGTGTTACTGTGATCTGAAACTAAATGTGATTTCCGAAACTGATGACATTAGCGCAAAAAATAACACTAAGGAACTAATGCAATTTTCAAAAGACAACGGGCTGGAAGATGCCTACATCGAAGTGTCGAAATTGTGTGCATTAGTATTGACAATACCTTTACAATTTTTCAACACTTAGACGTATAAAAAATTTCATGAAAAATTCAACGGGGCAGGAGAGACTTTCGCATACATCGCTGTTGTCTATTGAAAATAAACTTCTCCAAAATATGTCGGAGCATCGACGTTTTTATGATGACGTCATTGACGAATTTGCAAAAAATTATCGAAGAATCGAATTACAGTACAAATAGGTAAGTTTATAAAAATTGCTTCCGTTTCTTAAAATTTCACCGTACGACCCTGCTAGAAAGGGAATTGTTTCATTAGATTGAAATTTCCATTGTGAATTGAATTATTATGACGTTGTTCATTAAGGTGTTGCAGAAATATTACAAGATTGTTATGATCCATTATTGGAAAAACTCCAACAATTGTTTCGCATATATTTTCAATAAAAAATAAAAGCATTCGTGCACATTGTCAATAAATTGAAAATATTTCCTATCCTTGGGATTCGGAAATATTTTTTTTAAAGTACATTTTTTGTACTCTTAACTTGTACGGAAAAATATACTTTTTGGCATTCTCGTAGAGAAACGTGTTTCTTGAAATTTAGAGATTCTAAAACTCAAAGACCTGCAAACATGTAGGAGGGCGATTTTTACGATAAAAATACTTCATTCTCTGAAGAAACTTGAACAGCAAACATTTCTTAAAGCTTAAAAATTTTGTTTAATATCAAAAATAATGTGACTATTTCATTTGACCTATAGCGCACAATTGTTTTTAGTACATCTAATTTTTGTTGCTTTCTTGTCTTATTTTAATGAGACACCAAAAAACATTTTTTCTGAAAATGAGCCTAGCAGTTAGACCTAAAGGTTTGGATATGTTCATAATTAGCAATAGTTCTACTCTAATAAAAAAACTATTTGGTAATGCAGAGTAAGCAACGTTTCTCCTTCGGTTGCAGGAGATACCTTCACGGATTTTTCCTCCATGAGATCTGAACACTGATTAAGTTTGGAGAGATTACAGATGTGTCGTTCACGACTGATCCGGATCTTTATACTGACCCACGGGAGCCGGCTCTTGAAAATATTGCGAACCGGATCACAGATCTTTGAAATAGAGACAAAGCAAAATGAAACGTTCAGTTGCGTGTGTCTATGGTTTGTTGTTGTAGTTATTGTTTATAGGCCTCGGGTCGAAAGACAAGCCGCGGAGCCGACGACCGACATTGCACGATTTTCGAACCGGTTTGATTGATAAGAAGAGCAGGATGATGGGGTAGATGGGTCGGGCGGTCATTAGCTTGTTGAATGCCGATTGCCATGAAATATGAATTTCTGTATAGCCACAATCTCGTGTAAAAATTTAATTTGGGGTTGATTCGCTTGTTGACTTCGTAAATCATCGTAAAAACATCATATTACACTAGTCCTTTAAAACTGTTGTGTGGATTATATAAGAGATTTAAATCTCTACTTTTTTGTGCGATGTGTATCTTGAAGTTCAGATGGTCTTATAATTAGTGATGATGATAGGACGATAGTTAATAAAAAGCAATATAAAAATCTGCATTTCGTAATAAAAAAACAAGTCAAAACATAGTTCATGTCTGTAAAATTGATTTTCTGAGAAATAAATTAATAAATTAGTAAATAAATAAATAAATACAAATGGAAACAAAAAAAAACTTCAACTTCAAAACCACTATAGCAAGACTCTTAAGCCTTGTTAGTTAAAAGTATAATATCTTTAAATATTATGTACTTATTACTTTGGATAGGTAACCAAACACAAAGGACCATCGCTACTTTTATTTCTAAAAAGAGTATAAAATGGGAATTGAAGAATAAAATCAAGGCATAAGCATATTAATTCTGTCGGGAAAACATATATATATAACTTTGGAAGTTGCGTAAATCACATACAAGTTTGTAAACAAAAAACTAGACTGAAGAGGCAGCCACTCATTCCACTCATCGCGAAAAACTAAAAAAATGTTCGGACAACGCTGTCTATAAAACCGATGTTGCATGCTTACAAAGTTTTCAGATGGATAAAGCTATGCACCCAATGTCGAATATGGCCCGCCTATTTTATTGAATTTAGAGAGATCCGAAATGCTGATCTGGGTCTTTAAACTGAATCAGATCTGTTGAACCGGATCTTTAAAAAGATCCAAATTTCCCATTTGTCTGTTTTACATTTATAATAGGGCCAGTGGTATGCTGATGTTCATTTACATCAGATGGAACAATTTGTTTTTTTTTAATCGTTTACATCGTTCATGTTCTTTAAGTCTAGTTGATACTGAACGTCCTGCGTATGTGGAAGACGCTTCTCTACAGGAGCAATTTTATGTACTCCTTCTGTTTGAAATGGTACAACATTTTTTGGAGATCGCAAGCATTGTCGAATCTTGTTATGTGTATTGAAGATTGTACTTGGACCGCCAAAATAATCGTCCTCTTTTGTCTCTAGTGCCATGTATGTAGGGAAGAACAAGACTATCTAAAGGTGGCTACTCATCATTCTCCTTTTTCGGACATAGAGGTCTGGGCAAAACCCGAGATCTCTGTGTATTCCAGGTTGAAAAGTAATAGATGCATATCGCACGAAAATATTACAAAATAAGGTATAATGTTTAAGTGAATTTTGTTTCATTTAAAATATACCTTTGACAATTGTTTTTGTTAATTTGTAATGTGTATTTTTGGCCCTTACTTAGCCAAAATAGTATAAGCTAAATTAACTTAGATCAGCCAATATTTCCTCTAGATGGAAAACCACTATTAATATAGTGCAAGGTTTTACGATATTTCCGATATATAACTTTTAAGCAACTCAATAAAAAACAAACTTACCTGTAAATTTAATCTCCAATTTTCTTCAAAACAAACTACTAATTAGAAAACGTCCAGCGCAAAAAATGCCCTAAAAAACCATAAACTTCCAGATAAATTAAATATTATAACGTTAGTTAAAATTGGATCAATGGTTTCGTCGGTGTTGTTGTTGTTGTCGAATTATGTTTTGTTAATTACATAGATAATAAATATGCAAAAATGATACGTAGAAATTAATATATAAAATAGAGTTGTAAAAACATACCTTAAACTAACCTTTAGGAGGGGACTGCAGCCCGGCATACGCCTATGGCTCTAAAGACTGATGAGTACCTAACCGATCTCTATTGTGCTGGATAGTGGTGAAAATTTGCATTTAAGAATCTATTTGCATGAATCGGTTTGCTATACACAGAATGTCCTAATGTGCCATTTTCCTTCCTGTGAACAAATACGAAAGAGAATTGTTTTATATTAGATTGAAATTTCCATTGTGAACTGAATTATTATGACGTTGTTCATTAAGGTGGTGCAGAAATATAACAAGATTATCAAGATTATTATGATCCATTATGTCAGGCATAATAAAAACTGACTCGTTGATAAGAACATTTGTGTATAGTAATTGTAGAGATACGGGTTACTGTCAACATCATAAGTGGCAACCGATCTTAACTCAGGGTCACGGTTTGGAGAGCACAAGTCGGGCATAAAAAGCCTGCTTAAATGGCTAATCATCAAATAAATTAATAATTACGGTTTTGATTGATTAAGTGCTACGACGGGTTCATACTGTTATACAGCTGTGAAAAATAAACCGTTAAACAATAGACTTGAAGAAAAGTAACCTCATTTGTAGCAATAAAATAGGCGTTGTGAATAATGCATGTCATTCCAAGCGTTATCATGAAAACATCCACGCGTTGCTTAAATACAAACAATAGAAAACAGCTGAAGTTAGTTTAATTCATTTTATTCTGTATACATTACTTAAAATAAAGCTTAATTTCCATTTATGTTTACAATATTTACTAGAAAAATACTCTAACAAAATGTAAGGCTTGAAACAAAATTTTTTTTTCGGAAAAACTCTAAAAATTGTTCACATCGTCAATGAACTGAAAATATCGCATATCCTTACTCTAATACTCAAAGACCTGCAAACTGTGGGAGGGAGTTTTTTTTACGATAAAAATAGTTCATTCTCACGAAGGAAGTAAAAGACCATCAAAATCTGTATAGCGGTTCGAAAAAACTTGAACAGCAAACATTTCTTAAGGCTTTAAAATTTTGTTTAATATCAAAAATAAAGTGACTATTTCATTTGACCTACAGCGCACAAATTTGTTTCTAGAAAATCAATGTTTCATTCTTGCCTTATTTTAATGAGACACCAAAAATAGTTTCACTAATGTTTTTTGGCACAACGAAGCTTAAAGGTCTTGGCAAACAAGATGGGTAATTGTAAAAATAGGAAAAAAACCGGATATGGGTCTGAAGGCACCACCTGTCGCCTCGAGCAAAGGCCATTAGAACTGATAGATGACCTGAAATAAAGCCAACTTTAGTAGCTGCACACTCAAGAGCCACGGCGACGGCCTGAAATATCTGCAGGGTTTATTTTATCCTTTATCGAATTCTGGTGTTTTAGTGATGTGCAATCGCAAGGACGGATAATGGATTTATAGTCTGGTTAATAAACGCAAACTGGTGTTAGTTCTTACTAATGTTATAAAAAATATGACTTAGGATGCATTGTAGAGTACATAAACAATTTTAAATGTTATTAACAAATTAAGGTTTAAATAACACAACAACTGTTAACATTTGAGATGTTTTAACAAAAAAAAAAATTCTTAAAGAGGAAGAAATTTCTTATAAATAGTTTCACTCCAGGCAATCCACCTCTACTGTCAATAATTTTAATTTTATGTTGGAAATAGAGCTCCGCGCGGCGAGAGCTAAGGATTATATGGCGGAATAAGATGGCGGCCTAGTGAAGCGTTAAAAGAATTATTACTAAAAAAACTAATTATCCAATTTATCTTAAATTTTACACAAAAATCAAGTATATATGTATAAATCAACTAGTAAAATTTTTTAAATGTGTTCAGATTATTTGTTGCGTTTAGATTGACAAACAAAAATCTTTTTTGGCTTTTTCGAAGATTATATGGCAACTGAATAAGAATATTTAACTTTAAATTAATTGAAGTAGATATTTAATATAATTACATACCTCAACATGTAGACTAGTCAAATGTTTCGATACATAATATAAATACTATTAGTATAAGAAATTATATCATTTACCCTAAAAAAACTTAAGGTAAATGATATAATTTCTTATGCTTGCTTGAATAATATTATTTATATTATATATCGAAACATTCCGTAGACAGACTAGTCTACATGTTGAGGTATGTAATTATATTAAATATCTACTTCAATTAATTTAAAGTTAAATATTCTTATTCAGTTGCGAAAAAGCCAAAAAAGATTTTTGTTACTAAAATTTTGCTACGAAAAACATGTTTCTCGATTCCGTCGGTCTGTCTGTCGGTCTATCTGTTTGCGGATTTTCATAAGCGATTTATTCCTAACCTTCAAAAACTGCCATTATCTGTTCTTCGCTGATGATTTGAAAATTTTCAATTCCGTATCAAATACAGACGATTCTTCAACGAGACATAGATCATTAACTGACTGGTGCAACGATAACAAAATGGCGCTTAACACCACTAAATGTAAAGTAATTTCATTTTTAAGGAAGAAACTGAATACTATCATTTATAATTACTGCACCAACGATTCGGCGCTTCCTCGAGTCACTTGTGATGACGACCTAGGCGTTCTTTTCAATAGATTCATCCAACATATTAATAATATCGTTGCCAGAGCCTACAGAGTGGCTAGTTTTGTCAAGAGGCAGTGCTGGAAGTTATTCTTTTCCTGATTTTTATATACGCCCTATCCCTAATCTTCAAAAACTGCCACTGTCCTTCCTCTCTGCAACGAGAGATGATCATTTAATTGATTGGTGCAACGTTAACAAAATTGTGCTTAACAGCACTAAATGTAAAGTAATTTAATTTTTAAGGAAGAAACTGAATACTATCATTTATAATTACTGCACCAACGATTCGGCGCTTCCTCGAGTCACTTGTGATGACGACATAGGCGTTCTTTTCGATAGATTCATCCAACATATTAATAATATCGTTGCCAGAGCCTACAGAGTGGCTAGTTTTGTCAAGAGGCAGTGCTGGGAGTTATTCTTTTCCTGATTTTTATATACGCCATATCCCTAATCTTCAAAAACTGCCACTGTCCTTCCTCTCTGCAACGAGAGATGATCATTTAATTGATTGGTGCAACGTTAACAAAATTATGCTTAACAGCACTAAATGTAAAGTAATTTTATTTTTAAGGAAGAAACTGAATACTATCATTTCTAATTACTGCATCAACGATTCGGCGCTTCCTCGAGTCACTTGTGATGACGACCTAGGCGTTCTTTTCGATAGGTTCATCCAACATATTAATAATATCATTGCCAGAGCCTACAGAATGGCTAGTTTTGTCAAGAGGCAATGCTGGGAGTTATTCTTTTCCTGATTTTTATATACGCCCTATCCCTAATCTTCAAAAACTGCCACTGTCCTTCCTCTCTGTAACGAGAGATGATCATTTAATTGATTAGTGCAACGTTAACAAAATTGTGCTTAACACCACTAAATGTAAAGTAATTTCATTTTTAAGGAAGAAACTGAATACTATTATTTATAATTACTGCACCAACGATTCGGCGCTTCCTCGAGTCATGACGACCTAGGCGTTCTTTTCGATAGATTCATCCAACATATTAATAATATCATTGCCAGAGCTTACAGAATGGCTAGTTTTGTCAAGAGGGAGTACTGGGAGTTATTCTTTTCCTGATTTTTATATACGCCCTATCCCTAATCTTCAAAAACTGCCACTGTCCTTCCTCTATATAACGAGAGATGATCATTTAATTGATTAGTGCAACGTTAACAAAACTGTGCTTAACAGCACTAAATGTAAAGTAATTTCATTTGTAAGGAAAAAACTGAATACTATCATTTATAATTACTGCACCAACGATTCGGCGCTTCCTCGAGTCACTTGTGATGACGACCTAGGCGTTCTTTTCGATAGATTCATCCAACATATTAATATCATTGCCAGAGCCTACAGAATGGCTAGTTTTGTCAAGAGGCAGTGCTGAGAGTTATTCTTTTCCTGATTTTTATATACGCTTTATCCCTAATCTTCAAAAACTGCCACTGTCCTTCCTCTCTGCAACGAGGGATGATCATTTAATTGATTGGTGCAACGTTAACAAAATTGTGCTTAACAGCACAAATGTAAAGTAATTTCATTTTTAAGGAAGAAACTGAATACTATCTTTTATAATTACTGCACCAACGATTCGGCGCTTCCTCGAGTCACTTGTGATGACGACCTAGGCGTTCTTTTCAATAGATTCATCCAACATATTAATAATATCATTGCCAGAGCCTACAGAATGGCTAGTTTTGTCAAGAGGCAGTGCTGGGAGTTATTCTTTTCCTGATTTTTATATACGCCCTATCCCTAATCTTCAAAAACTGCCACTGTCCTTCCTCTCTGCAACGAGAGATGATCATTTAATTGATTGGTGCAACGTTAACAAAATTGTGCTTAACAGCACTAAATGTAAAGTAATTTCATTTTTAAGGAAGAAACTGAATACTATTTTTTATAATTACTGCACCAACGATTCGGCGCTTCCTCGAGTCACTTGTGATGACGATCTAGGCTTTCTTTTCAATAGATTCATCCAACATATTAATAATATCATTGCCAGAGCCTACAGAATGGCTAGTTTTGTCAAGAGGCAGTGCCGAGAGTTATTCTTTTCCTGATTTTTATATACGCTTTAACCCTAATCTTCAAAAACTGCCACTGTCCTTCCTCTCTGCAACGAGGGATGATCATTTAATTGATTGGTGCAACGTTAACAAAATTGTACTTAAAAGCACTAAATGTAAAGTAATTTCATTTTTAAGGAAGAAACTGAATACTATTATTTATAATTACTGCACCAACGATTCGGCGCTTCCTCGAGTCACTTGTGATGACGACCTAGGCGTTCTTTTCAATAGATTCATCCAACATATTAATAATATCATTGCCAGAGCCTACAGAATGGCTAGTTTTGTCAAGAGGCAGTGCTGGGAGTTATTCTTTTCCTGATTTTAATATACGCCCTATCCCTAATCTTCAAAAACTGCCACTGTCCTTCCTCTCTGCAACGAGAGATGATCATTTAATTGATTGGTGCAACGTTAACAAAATTGTGCTTGACAGCACAAATGTTAAGTAATTTCATTTTTAAGGAAGAAACTGAATACTATCTTTTATAATTACTGCATCAACGATTAGGCGCTTCCTCGAGTCACTTGTGATGACGTCCTAGGCGTTCTTTTCGATAGGTTCATCCAACATATTAATAATATCATTGCCAGAGCCTACAGAATGGCTAGTTTTGTCAAGAGGCAGTGCTGGAAGTTATTCTTTTCCTGATTTTTATATACGCCCTATCCTTAATCTTCAAAAACTGCCACTGTCCTTCCTCTCTGCAACGAGAGATGATTATTTAATTGATTGGTGCAACGTTAACAAAATTGTGCTTAACAGCACAAATGTTAAGTAATTTCATTTTTAAGGAAAAAACTAAATACTATCTTTTATAATTACTGCATCAACGATTCGGCGCTTCCTCGAGTCACTTGTGATGACAACCTAGGCGTTCTTTTCGATAGATTCATCCAACATATTAATAATATCATTGCCAGAGCCTACAGAATGGCTAGTTTTGTCAAGAGGCAGTGCTGGGAGTTATTCTTTTCCTGATTTTTATATACGCCCTATCCCTAATCTTCAAAAACTGCCACTGTCCTTCCTCTCTGCAACGAGAGATGATCATTTAATTGATTGGTGCAACGTTAACAAAATTGTGCTTAACAGCACTAAATGTAAAGTAATTTCATTTTTAAGGAAGAAACTGAATACTATCATTTATAATTACTGCACCAACGATTCGGCGCTTCCTCGAGTCACTTGTGATGACGACCTAGGCGTTCTTTTCGATAGATTCATCCAACATATTAATAATATCATTGCCAGAGCCTACAGAATGGCTAGTTTTGTCAAGAGGCAGTACTGGGAGTTATTCTTTTCCTGATTTGTATATACGCCCTATCCCTAATCTTCAAAAACTGCCACTGTCCTTCCTCTCTGCAACGAGAGATGATTATTTAATTGATTGGTGCAACGTTAACAAAATTGTGCTTAACAGCACAAATGTTAAGTAATTTCATTTTTAAGGAAGAAACTGAATACTATCTTTTATAATTACTGCATCAACGATTCGGCGCTTCCTCGAGTCACTTGTGCTGACGACCTAGGCGTTCTTTTCGATAGATTCATCCAACATATTAAATATCATTGCCAGAGCCTACAGAATGGCTAGTTTTGTCAAGAGGCAGTACTGGGAGTTATTCTTCTCCTGATTTTTATATACGCCCTATCCCTAATCTTCAAAAACTGCCACTGTCCTTCCTCTCTGTAACGAGAGATGATCATTTAATTGATTGGTGCAACGTTAACAAAATTGTGCTTAACAGCACAAATGTAAAGTAATTTCATTTTTAAGGAAGAAACTGAATACTATCTTTTATAATTACTGCATCAACGATTCGGCGCTTCCTCGAGTCACTTGTGACCTAGGCGTTTTTTTCGATAGATTCATCCAACATATTAATAATATCGTTGCCAGAGCCTACAGAGTGGCTAGTTTTGTCAAGAGGCAGTGCTGCGAGTTTCAGAACGTGGAGACCTTAAAATCTATTTACTCTGCTTTAATCAGAAGTCACTTGGAGTACTGTAGTCTGGTCACCCAATTCGGGAGGATAGAATGGGTAAAATTTTGGTATGGATAACATGTTTCTCGATTCCGTCAAACTCTCTGTTGGCGGAATAACCAAAAAACTGCTTATCAGGTTGATTTAAAATTTTCTTTATTCTTTTCTTGATTTTTATATACACCCTATGATCATTTAACTGATTGGTGCAACGTTAATAAAATTGTGCTTAACAGCACTAAATGTAAAGTAATTTCATTTTTAAGGAAGAAACTGAAAACTATCATTTATAATTACTGCATCAACGATCCGGCGATTCCTCGAGTCACTTGTATTGACGACCTAGGAGTTCCTTTCAATGGTGAGCTCAGATTCATCCAACATTGATAATATCGTTCCGAAAGCCTACAGGCTAATTTTGTTATAAGGCAGTGCTGGGAGTTTCACAACGTTTCAAGTTTGTGAATTTTCTTTTGTTCAGATTGAAGGTGGACAAATCTCTCCTGGCCTACAGAGAACATCTGATTTTGTTTAGCATGGATAGCCTGGAACTGCGTAGAATAAGGCTAACATTATCTTTTGGACATAGGCTGCTGAATAATTTCATAGATTGCCCGGACCTACTAAGTTCACTTAACTTTCGGGTATCTTCTCGTCCAACTCGGCAAGCACTCGCTCGTTAAACCACGGTGTTTAAATCGTTTCCTTCCTTTTGACTTTCTTTGCTTTATCATTTAAGAATAAAATTAAATCTTTTACAATTATTGATATATATATCTTTGACGGTCAAAAATATTCTCAGGTGTGTCTAGTGTAACATACTGTATAGATAAATGCATATTTAAGATTTTTGTTAGTTTTATTACTTCATTGTAGAGTTTATGTGTGTTTGAGGTCGACATTATTTTAATTGTTTATTCAAATTGAAATTCAAATCGTGCTTTATTGCCGAAAGAAATTATCTTATTGACAAAGCTGAAAAATTAAATCTTAATAAGCCTAAAATGAATGCTCACGATACAAATTACAATAAATAGGTAAATCTTAAACTAAAAGTTGTGTTAAGGACAAAAATTACAAAAAAATATATACAAAAATAAATTAAATAAACACACATGGATTCAAACAAATACAATACAAAATTTATTAACTATTTTTTTTTAATTTTAACTATACAATATTTGATTCAAAAAAACTCCTCCACTGTATAGAATGCGTGGTTTAAGAGAAGTGGTTTTAGGTGTTAGGGTTTTAGGGACGTTCTTGTCGAATGCCTCTCAATCTTAATGGCAGATGATTAAAAATGTCTTAACTGGTATATATTAGAGATTTTTTATTTGGGTAGAGGATGGGATAGGTAAAGCAATTGTATTAGAAGATCGAGTAGTCCTGACAGATGCAGAGTGGATTTCATTCTGAATTTTTTTTGTGAATTAGACATGCAGACTCCAGGATATAAATACAGGTCAATGTCAGCAGTTTATTCTCAATAAATAGCGGCCTACAAGAGTCTCGAACACTGGCTTTGCACATATACTTGACCGCACGTTTTTGAAGGGTGAATATAGCATTAAAAAGTACAATTTCCCAAGAAGCAAATGCCATATCGTAGATGCGCTTCTATTAGTCCAAAATAGGAATTCCGAACAATTGACTTATCAAGTTGCAGGCTCAAAACTCGAAGAGCATAGCAGATAGAAGCAAGTTTATTTCTTAAATTTAATAAATGGCCTTCGAACCTTAACTTATCATCAACGAACAGTCCTAAGAATTTATTTTCATTTAGAGATTATGTTATCTAAACTCATATTAAGGTACATTTAAAATTCATAATACCAGTTTTGTTCATATTTAATGTTAGTTCATCTTCAACACACCATTTCTTAATTTTGTTGAGATCCCTATTACCTGATTCATTTAGAGTCAGGGGGTTTTTGTCGTGACATAAGACTATTGCACCATCAGCAAAAAGAGTGAACTTGCTCTTGATATCTATCAAAATAACTAAGGTCGTTAATATATAGGAAAAATAGTATGAACCCTGAGGAACCCCATGTAGTATGTCTTGATTTGCTGAATGGCAGCCATCCAAAGACACTCTTTGAACTCTTCTCGAGAGATAAGACCTAAACCATTCTAGAGCCACACCTCTAATCCCATAAGTTTCCAGTTCCTGAAACAATATTTGATGATTTACACAGCCGCAGTGTCAAGTCGCAAAAAAACTGCAGCAGCCAAGTCTCCCTGATTCAGATTCAAGTATAGCGATCCCACGAATGAGAAAATTGCATCGTCTGTGTTCTTGTCTAAGCGAAAACCAAACTGAGCGTCACTCAGAATATTATGCTGATCCATAAAGGCAACTAAACGCTTCTTCACAATTCTTTCAATAATTTTTGACAATATAGGTAGCGGAGCAATTGGGCGAAAGTCTGATGGGGAATTTTTATCTCCACCCTCAAACAATGGAATTACAATTGCCAACTTCAAACATTTAGGAAAATCGCCAGATGCAAAAGATAGATTTATAATCTCACTAAGGACACTCAAAACAAGTCTAGCAAACACTTTTATAGCCATGTCATTCCACCCCGCGGAATTCTTTTTTCTCATGCCACAACTAATCTGGCCAAGTTCAATTGCGTCAATAGGAAAAAGAAAAAATGAATCCATCACATTAATATGTTGTTATGTAAGGCTTGTTTCGAGATATACCCTTGGCATTTTATTTTTTGAGATTAGCTTGACTTTAGTTTTATAGTGGAAGTCAGAGATAAATTTATTTATTTTTATTTAAGGATACGCAGGTGTAGTTGTACTATATTGATTTCAGATGTTTTGAATAAGCCATTATAAAGTCCAGATATTCTATTTGGATGTATATGGCTGTACCAAGTGAATCGTTGTTGACCCTTTCTATGCATAATTGTATGTATTGTTTATATTATAGCCTAGCGATAGCTATTGTTATGTATATTGCCACACTTGAATTTGGGCATATATAAAACTAATTCAATAAATAGTTTTTGCATTGACACACATTTGTTGCGTTATGTTGAATTCGGACCAGTGTATCCCTAAATTTCATTTAATTTTTTGGCAAAATTTAGAGTCAATAATAATAAGATTTTTTTACGTTGATTTTTTAAAATGTGTATGTGGCCGTCAACTTTACCAATTTATATTTGTATTAAACTCTATGCCTGCGCAAAATTTGAAATAATCTAATAACCAGTTGTTTCAGGCTGATTTTTTAAAATTTTATTAGGCCGCCATTTTGTTTTGCTATATTGAATGCAAACCAAAATTTTACCAGTTTATTCCTACGTAATGTGCGATTTTTGTACAAAGTTTAAAATAAGTATGATAATTAGTTTTTTAGTAATAATTTTTTTAACGTTTCACTAGGTCGCCATCTTGTTCCGGAATATTGAATTTTTACCAAAATATTACCGGGTCATCCCCATATGACTGTTAATTTTTGACCAAAATTTTAAGCCAATCGTATAATTAGTTTTTTAGCTATGTTGCGAACGGACAGACAGATGGAATTGAGAAAACATGTTTTTCGTCATACCCTCATAAATTCTCAATGTTTGACTCAAATATGAAGATATGTAAAGCCTGAGAGGGTGATTTTTTTCACAATTAAAAATGTTTTATTGGCTGCCAATTGATTCCGTCATCTTGAATTAGTACCACAGTGTTATTTCTAATTTAAAAGAAAATTTATTTGTTTTTCCTACTTCTATATATTAAGCTTTCTGATCTACTATTCTATTTTCCTTCCTTTCTGCCTTTACTTACTTCTATATATTATTTTTTCTTATAATATTCTATTTTCTTTCCTTTCGGTTTTTGTAAAACTTAATAACATTACTTATAATTCCCAGGGACTGTTGGTTTGAATGTCTTTTAAAGTTGCGCATATAAACGCAAGATCTCTGTTCGCACATTTCACAGATTTTAAAGACATTTTCTTAAATAAACACTTTGATGTCATTGCCATAACCGAAAGTTTCCGAATATTAACAAGGATGCAATAAACTTACCCAATTATAACGTTGTTAGAAATGATCGTATTCTGCGTAGAGGAGGCGGAGTTGTAGCATATGTGAAAAGTAGTTTAAAGTATGACGTCGTACTTAGTGAATTTCACGAATGTCTGGAAAGCATGTGGTTGAAACTGCATATCGCGAGCGAAATACACGCAGTTGGAATAATTTATAGACCACCTAACACAGACACTGCATCTTTTTTTGGAAAATTTGAACAAAATTTAATTGATATATTTAGTAATTATGACAATATACACTGCATGGGAGATTTTAATATTGATTTCCTAAAGATAAATAACTCCTTACGTCATCAACTAACTTCAATTGTTGAACCTTTAAACTTAACTCAGATAATATCAGAACCCACGCGTATAAATAATTTATGAATCTCATTTTGTGACCTAATTTTTACAAACTCGAGCAGTATTGTTAACAAAGGAACTTTCGAATGCCCTTTCTCGGATCATTTAACAGTCTTCTGCGAAATAAAATGTACCCTAGTTACAGAAATACCACGCAAAATAACATTCAGATCCTTAAAAAATATTAACTTAGAATATTTTCAACGTGATTTAGAAATGCTCCCGTTAGACTTTATTTATACTATAAATGACATTGATGACAAAATTTATTTTCTAAATCATATTTTACTTGACCTACTTGATCATCATGTGCCGGTGCAAACTTATTCCTCACCTAAAAATAAGTTTAACCCTTGGATAACAGACCACATTAAACTATTACAAAAACTTAGAAATAAGGCATTAAAAGATTTTAAAAACGCTAGATCTGCCACCAAATGGGAATATTACAAACAGTTAAGAAACTATACTACCTCTGCAGTTAGAGCTGAAAAAAGGGCGTATTATAAAAATTTATTTAGGAACTCCACAGTTAAAGAAAAATGGAGGGAACTGAACAAACTAAGACCTTCAAAGTTAAAACATATACCTGAATCGTTTAAAAATGTTAACGATTTTAATAAATATTTTGTAAATTCGTCCAAAAATATTGATGCGACCAATGATGAACTTTACACTTAATTTGTTCCAATTCCAAGAAGTAGAATATAATGAAATCTCATCTATAATTTTACTATAATACTACTATTACTAATACATCTATGTTGTCATTACATTGTCGAATATGTCAAACATATTGTAAATGAATGTATTGTAATGAATTATTTTCCCATTGCATGGAAAGAAGCATTTGTTACCCCTCTTCCCAAAGTAAATAATCCTACGGACTTTAGTCAGTTCCGTTCCATCAGTATTCTGCCAACTTTTTCGAAAATTATGGAGCGCGTATTAGATAATCAAATTCGTAGGTACGTAGAAACTAACAATATTTTGCCTCCAAAGCAGTCAGGTGTCAGAAGTGGCTACAGCTGCACCTCTGCAATGGCTGATTTAACAGACGATATCTTTCGTAACCGTGACAACAATGAAATAACTGCCTTAATCTTGTTGGATTTCTCAAAAGCATTCGACTTTGTAGATCATAAAATATTAATATCAATTTTACATTATATTGGTTTCTCTCAGCAGTCTTCAAATTTGATTAAATCTTTTTTAAGTGGTAGAACCCAACGAGTTAAAATAGAAAATAATATGTCTGACTCTCTCAGTGTTATAACTGGAGTTCCCCAGGGAAGTATTTTGGGACCGCTGCTATTTAGTATATATATACATCCTCTTTTTTCTTACATCTTAAATACACCAACTATCGTTTATATGCAGACGACGCACAACTCTACCTCTCTTTTAAACCATCTGGATACATTGTTGCAGAAAATAAAGTGAACTCTGATTTGAATGCTCTTTTTAAAATATCTTCCAAACATAAATTAAAACTTAATCCTTCCAAATCAACAGCCATATTAATTGGTAAAAAAACATTAACTGCAAACCTTCGTAACATACTAAATTTTCAGATAGATAATGTTAGAATTCCAATTGTTGAAAAAGCAAAGAGTTTAGGACTTGTTATCGACTCCCAACTGCGTTTTAAGGATCACGTGACTTTTATTTTGAAAAAAGTATATTCTGCTTTAAAACTAATTTATCTACATAGACAATATCTTGAAAAAAAGGTAAAAAAACTTTTGTGTGACTCTTTAGTGCTATGATATTGTAATCACTGCGATAGTGTTTATGGCCCCTGTCTAAATTATTCTGACAAACGTAGAATTTAAAAGATTCAAAATTGCTGCATTCGGCTGATCTTTGGAATAAGAAGACGTAATCGAGTATCTCACAAACTAAAAGAACTTTCGTGGTTGAATATGTATAATCGGCGTAGTCTGCATTCGACAATATTTTATTACAAAATTATTTAATATCATTCACCTCCATATCTATATAATAAAGTAACTTTTCGAACAGATGTTCATCATCTGAATATTCGTAGAAAAACTCTTAATATTCCTAGACATAATCACGAATTTTTCAAATCGTCATTTTCGTATAATATTGTTAAATCAATAAACTCTTTAAATTTAGATTTAAGTCAGCTAACGTATGTCCCGTAAGTTTTGGCACAAAATTTAAAACAAAATATTCTTTTAATATGTAGCTTTGGTTAAACTTTTATTATTTACTATAATTAACGGCTTAGTAACTAACAAAATTAATAATTTAAATTAAATTGAAGGGGCCGTGCTGCTCAATTAGACGCAATTTTCTGCGAACATCTCGCATTAGGTTCTGGACAACTTCAACATCAATTTCGCCTATCTTTCTAAAAATTCTACGCCGTAATTGTTCCTCATTTTCGGCTTGCTACCCTCCATCATACACTTTGCGGGATAACAATGCCCAAAAATCTTCAATCGGGCGGGCCTGAGGTAAATTAGGGGGGTTGGTTATCTTGTCTTGGTACGAAAGGTATGTTATTTTGACGAAGGTAATTTTGAGTTGCTCTTGCATAATGACAGCTTGCTAAGTCGGGCCAAAACATTATATCATCTCCCACGTGATGTTGGTGTACAAAATGAACTAATTTATTAAGACAGTTGTCAATATATCTTTCCGCATCCAAAGCTTCCCCCTAACTCGAACCACATAAGGTCTGGATATCCCTCTAATCGAAATCGCACACCACACCAAAACTTTATCAGCAAATTTTGCTTTTTCCTTATATTTAACATTGTTTGGGCACTCTTCTATATTGTCCGTATAAAAACCATCGTTTCCTTTGATTTCCGAGTTGGCAAGGGTAAAGTATTTTTCATCGTCCAAAATAATGACTTTCTCATTTGAAAAATGTATCCCCCTAAGATTTCGACAGCATCTTGGTATCCGTGTTAATTGATTTTCGGTATATTTAGGACACTTTCGTCTTTTTCGATATTTTTGACCATTTCTTGTCAATTCCCGCCATACTGTACTCTTTGAAGATCGGAATTGACGCGCTAATTTTCTTGTAGAAACTCCGACTCTGTCTTTTGCTCTTCTTACCAATCTTTCCGTCCTTTCTCGCGTGAAACTTCTTGGTCTTCCACTTTTTGGAAGATTTAAACAGGGAATTCCTTCTTCACATTCGGCTATAGTACGGTAAATACTTCTGCGTGAAATATTTTGGTTTTGAAAAATGCGAACTATTTCAGCCTTAGGAATTTGCCCAACCAAATTATAAATACTTTTTCGTATTTCTAATTTATAAGACATTTTAATGCAACTGACTTTAAAAAATGACTTGTCAAACTAATGTCAAGCAAATAAACATTTTTTTGTTTCCAAAGCCATCTCGATATATTATCTTTACAACCTATTTTCAAGCCCCTCAATTTTGTGCCAAAACTTACGGGACATACGTTACCAACCTCAGTTAATATCTTAAAAGAAAAGCTAACCGTAAGTTTATTGAATGAACAATGACTGTTTGGAACAATGTCAAGCCAACTTTCCCTCCATGTATCTTTCCTGTTCTTCTATTTTCTCTCGCTTTCTCTCTTTCTCTTTCTCTCTCTCTCTCTCCTCGTCTTCCCCTCTCTATCTATCACATTTTTCTTTACGTTTTTAGTATTAGCTATGTCTTTAAAAATACTTTAATTAAGTTTACGGCCGCTTTGTTTAAGACCAGAGTCTGCCTGCGTGCAGAACTCTGAATTTGCCGGCCTTTTGTTTATTTCTTTTAAAAAGTGTATGTTCAAAACTGTATTGTATTATAATGCGTACGTACTATTATTAGTTCTCTCTCTCTCTGTGGAGAGATCCTTGCATGACCCACAACCTCACCTTTGGTATGCCAAGCTCCTGCGTCTCTCATTCGCAAGTGCTCTGCCATAGCCTTTTTCTTAAGTCGACAATGATGGCAGCCCTAGCAAGACATCCAATGCTGCTGATGACGTCGTCCTCATTGCTACAGTTATCGCTAGGCTAGCCAGTCTCTGGACTTTTGCAAGACCGGAACGAATGTTATTCCAACTCTGAAATATTTGCATGATGAAATATCAGATCTCCAAAAGACTCAAATCTCTTCAGAATATCTCGAAGCCCTGGGTTCCTGCTTAAAGAAAAACAACGACATCCTTCCGATCATTGGCGAAATTTACGACATCTTACTCAATCATGACTCCAAATGGAAGATACTGCTAGAAAAAATTGAGGATATTCACAGCCTCCATTCTGGAATATCTGACAGTATACAAGAATCCTTATTTAAATCCATTAAAGAAATTAGGCAGGATACTTTCAATCTATCATCTATTTTAATGGAATCTCAAAATGAATCTGTCAAAGTCCAGGTGCATGATTCATCGAAGGAGCAGTTGACTAAAGAGATGGCTGAGCTGAGGCATAGTGTAAAACAAATGGCACTTACCCTGGAGAAGCTTGCTGATAAGCCTAAACAACAATCAATAAAGAAGATATACACCACCGCAATATCAACCCAAACCGATAAAACGGATGTCCAAATGCCTGTCAATAGGTCTCAAAAAAAAGCTGTTTCCTTCCAGCCCAACAAAACACCCATTATAGAGAAATGGCATTATGTAGTGGTATCCTAAATTCCGTCCACGTATAAATCAAATCAGCTTGTACACTACATCAAAGAAAAATTAGGAACCACGAATTTTGTGCGGTTTTTCCTATGCTTAAGAATGCAGACACTTTGCGCTCCGATTTTAAAATTGGGGTGCAAAATAAAGATCACTTAATTCAGCTTAAGAACGCTAGTCTGTGGCCACCTGGTACCATAATTGATCCTACCAATGATTCAGTTTCACCAACCCTTATCCAAACGCCGCCCACTTCCACAGCCCATAATGTCTCATCTTCTAGTCATCAAGATGTCAATATAGATATCCCAAAGAGCCGGGGGCTGTCTCCACCAAAGCCTCAATTATTGGAATCACCAGTCACATTTGTGCCTGAGGAGGATAAGTCAGTCATGATTGGCTCTGACAGGGAGGCCATAGCAGCTTGTAGGTCATTGGCACTGGAGGGTTCTAAATTAAGCATGGAGAAAACTGCAAGGAAAGATGATTTTTTGCAGTTTGATCCAATGACTCCACCAAGAGTGCGGCTGTCCCAAGATTCGGATAAAGCAAATGGTCGCTATATATTAGCCAGATTAAGGGATCCTTCCTTACTAAAGACCTTAAGGCTATTTCTTGCTTATCTACACGACCAGCCATCTAGTGTGTGTTTTCAGGGGCATACAAGTACTAGCATTAAATTATTGCTAGCTTCAGAAGGCCTTCCCAGTGATAAGGACTCCCTGCGCAAGTTGTATTATCGCTTCCACGATGCCTATGGGATTGGTTCATCTGAAGTGGACTCAGATCTTGCAGCGTATAGATCTTTCTACTCCTCGGAAAAAATTTTACGGCTCCAAAAAATTCGTGAAAGTACTGGTAAATATTATTCTAGTGGTTCACCATCAAAAAGTAAAAATTTTTAGTCAATATGACGCGAAAAGAGGATCTAGCACCCTCTAGAAAATTGACCAATAGTAATTTTAATCTTTTTTTTCTTAATATTCAGTCCTTAAGACATAAAACAGACGAATTATATCTTTTGTTAGAAGAGCTAAATTTTCCAGAAGTCATTGCCATCACTGAGCACTGGCTAAATATCAATCAACCTGTTTTTATTAAAAACTATACCACAATTGCCAGATTTAATAGAACTAATTTAACTCATGGAGGCACCATGATAATGTCTTTAAACAACGATTTTTCCGAAATATCAAAGTATAATCATTTATTATCTGAAAAAGTATTTGAATTTTCTATCGTTTATCACAATACTTATGACCTTTATATTATTTGTATTTATAGAACACCTGATGCTGATGTGCAATTATTCTGCCATAACCTTCTAAGTTTGCTCGAGTCCCTTCCTGTAAAAAGCAAATTAATCTTATGTGGCGATTTCAATATTGACTTTTCCAGGGTGTGTGCTGCTCAGGAATGACTTCAGTCCATCTTTGAGTCATTAGGAATTGCCATGCACGTCAACTCACCAACCAGAATTACTAAGACAAGTGCCAGTACTATAGATTACGTTGTCTTCTTTCGATCCTAGCTCCGTCGAATGTAATGTCTTAAGTCCAGGTTTCTCCGATCATGAAGCAATTTTCACAAAATTTTCAATTACATCCAAGGCCAAAAATTCCTCTAGACAAGTAGGCCGTATTTTTTCGGTTAGAAATTTCATTAATTTCACACACCTATGTCAAATAACTGACTGGGACTCTCACACTTATGATGTCGACACTGAATTTTCTCGTTTTATAAAAACTCTAACTAATATAGCTTCTGAATCTTTTCCTCTTAGGCCTATCAAAAATAAAAGAAGTAAACCCTGGTCCACTAAAGGTTTACGTATATCTTCTAAGAACATGCGGTCACTATCTCATTTAAAGAAATTTTCGGACAGTGTCTTTTTTCATAATTATGTAAAATCATACAGAAAAATTTATCATAAGACTATTAAAGCCGCCAAAGATATTTATTACAATAATAGACTTTCTAACGCCAAAAATGTAGCTAAAGAAACCTGGTCTATCGTAAATGATTTAAGAAACAAAACTCCTTTATCCAACACTATCCTTACCTCTCCTGAGGATCTAAACAATTATTTTGTAAATGTAGCCAAAGATTTGACTAAATCCGTATCTCAATCTAATGACCCAATTTCATATCTCTCTAATCATAGGGTAAACCTGCACAGTTTCTCCTTTTCACCAGTAGTTTTATCAGAACTTCGCAGTACAATTAATGATATCAAAAATAAATCTTCCTCGGGAATTGATGGGCTTACTTTAAAAATGTATTCAAGTCTGCCGGAGTGCACTCTAGAGCATCTGACTGCTTTGATAAATATGTCTTTTCAAAATGGTACTTTTCCAAGCTGCCTTAAAACTGCAATAATCATACCTCTTCACAAAGGAGGTGTTTCAGAAGAAGCTTCGAACTATCGCCCAATTGCACTTCTCCCTACGCTATCTAAGATCATCGAAAGAATGGTTAAAAAAAGGCTTTTATCATTTCTGTCTAGATATGAAATACTTACAAAACATCAATTTGGATTTTTAAGTAACAAATGCACAAGCGATGCCATGTTTTCCCTTCTTAATAGAGTTTACTCCAGCCTAAACAACCATCACGCTACGGCAACAATTTTCTGTGATTTTTCCAAAGCTTTCGATTGTGTGAATCATAATATATTAACTAACAAGCTGCAGTACTATGGATTTAGAGGGGCTCCTCTCGATTGGTTTAAGTCATATCTTAGCAACAGAAATCAAGTTGTGAAAGTTGATAACAGGATGTCTTCTTGTAGGCCAATGGAATATGGAGTGCCTCAAGGCTCGGTACTAGGCCCTATCTTGTTTCTTCTGTTCATAAACGACATGGCTAATTTAAACATTAGTGGAAAAATATGTCTCTTTGCGGACGATACCAGCTTTACGTGGAGCCACCCAGATGTCACGGACCTACATAGGATTGTATCTAATGACCTAATCACCATTAAATCCTGGTGCGATTCTAATCTCCTATGTTTGAACATCTCTAAAACGAAAGTCTTGTCTTATAAAAACACGCTGCAACCTTTTGACCTTAATGGCACCACTATTGATGTCGTAAACTCTGTAAAATTTCTAGGGCTTCTTGTAGATGATTCTTTAAAATGGGATCCACATATCGACGCTTTATCAAGGAAGTTGGGTTCTGCTTGCTTTGCGTTAAGATCTGTTTCCGAGGAGCTTAGCTTTTCTACTTCTAGAACTGTTTATTTTGCTCTTGTTGAGTCGCACCTCAGATATGCTATTCCATTCTGGGGTACATGTTGTGCGATTCAATTTGATCGAATTTTTATACTACAAAAAAGAGCTGTTCGTTACCTACTGAGACTTAACAGTAGAACTCACTGCCGAGATTTCTTTAAAAGATATAAAATACTAACCCTTCCTTGCTTATTCATTTTGGAATCGGTTTGCTTAATTCGTAAGCATGCACCTGCTCTATTAGAGAGACCTTCTCACAACTACCCTCTCAGAAACACTGAGCACGATCTCTATCTTCCAACCCCACACTCAGAGTTAATTAAAAGATCAGTAATCTACAATGCAAAAAAAATGCATAATCACCTGCCATTTAACATCAAATCCATAATATCTCTGACTTCATTTCGCAAGGCTTTGAAATCATTTTTACTGGAGAGCGCCTTCTACACCGTGAACGAGTTTTACAACACATAAATTTATCCTTATGAACCCCTAGTGTGATAGTTGCCATTACCAACCATTTTTACCGAATTTTGTATATGTATTTTTTTAATTGTTTCGTACTTTTTTATTTTTTATTTTTTACTTTGCTTTTTTATTTTTTTTACATTATATTTATGAAAATGTTTATAACATAGTACGACTGACAAAGTACATTTCTAATGTACTTCTTTTAGGATTCTATTATATTAATATTCTAAATTCTTGATTTAAATATTATTTTTCTATAATATTTATGATGTGTTTTTGTTTTGTTTTGTTTGCTAATTTTGATGTTTGTAAACTATTTTTTTTTACAACAGCTTTGTCCACAAAATTGTAAAATTTTTTTGACAATAAAGCATTTATTTATTTATTTATTTATTTATCCTCTCCACCGAGGGCCACCATACTATTGAGCCGTATGATATCCTGGGTCTTATGACTGCTTGGTACAGCCAGTGCATAACCCTAGGACTTAGCCCCCAGGTTGTGCCTACCGCTCTACGGAGCTGCCAGAAGGTTGCTATTGACTTCCTTATCTGCCTATCGACATGAGTCTTCCAGCTCGAGAAAAACTCAACTGAGAACTAAAAAAAAGGTCCGCACTTTTGTGTAGGTACTATCATATCTTGTCTCGAGACCTTCGGCTTTAAACAAAAACATCCTATTTTTTAAATAATTTATTGACAAATGAAATAATTCCAACATAAGGCAAGATTTTACCAACAGAATAAAATAATGGGTGGACGCTCACCCCCCTGCCACCCCTATATGTCCGTAGGTGAATAAACCTTCACACTAACAGAATATATAAGAGAAATAAAATTATTTTATTACTACTAAAATTCGTTGATTAGTCTTACGTAACGTAAGAATTTTAAATGGCCAAGATAATTCTCAAGGTGCTAAGGAAAATCAACAAAAACTACGAGAAGACGAAACTTACGGAACACTTAGCGGAAAAAGACGCCGGGCATTAAAAATTCGTCACATTTAGTCCTGCAGAATGGGAGAGGAATTCATAATTACTTGGAAAACAAGAAAAAATATCCGATAAGGACTCGACTGGATATCAGTCAATTCGTCAAGATTTAAATTGTTTGATATTGTGATGTTGATGACTAAAATCATTGATGCTGGATAATTTTTGTAATCTGTTTTTATAATATAAAAAATTGGGATTACAAGAAGGAAAGGAAACATTACAATAATTTTATCTAACATTTTTGTTACAGTCTAATGTGTATAACAAATCGTTGGTCCTTTGTCAAAATCGCAAATGTACTTATGTACAGTTTGGAGAAAAAGGATTTTGACAAATTTGTAATAGTACCTAAAATTGGAATCTTATTTCACAAAACTAATTTCTTTATTGACATTTGATATAACTTAATTCGTGGCTTAAGGGACTATCGATCGCGCAGATGATTCAATGCCAATATCAGGAAATAAAATGTCCATTTCTGTAAAATGATACAGCTATTATATTTTGTGGTTAAAATAAGTTTTAATCTATAAAAAGAAACTGTGAATTTGCAAATTACAATTTATATTTTAATAAACTATTTTTATAATATAATTGAATTAACACTAGCATTTTCTAAAAAATATGTCCTATTCTTTATATAGGGGTTTTTACGTTTATATCTACCTAAACATAAGAATCACCAAATGAACAGCTATGGAACATTCATCGTATATTTAGAAATTACTTAATTTGACAAAATTTTTATTAAACATATTTTATGTATATATATACACATATATAGACATAAAATATTTGGAAATCTGCCTTAACTGTCCCTATATTAAAATCTCACAACAAATTCCTTGTAGAGAATTACCGACCTATATCTAAGTTATGTATAATAGCAAAGCTTTTTGAATGAATTATATGTGACTACATATATATAGACTGTAAAAATATAATTAACACCGAACAACACGCTCGACTCACAATACTTGATAGATAATATGAACAAGGAAGTTGACGCCGTCTATACCGATTTCAGTATAGCATTTGATAAAAATGATCACAACATTCTGATAAACAAACTTGCTGGGGTTGGTATTCATGGAAGTCTACTTAGATGGTTTTTATCACGTATAAGGAATAATATGGGATCTCTCTTTAATATTTACATTAATGATGTTACTAGTTGTTTAAATTTTCGCATTTTTCAATGTATGCTGATGACCTAAAAATATTTCATAGACTCGCTAACTCACCCGATGTGTTGCTCATACAACATGACCTAAACCATCTTCTACTTCTACCTACTGTCAGCGAAATTGCTTATACCTCAATCTTAAAAAATGTCACATAATAACATTCTCTAGAACCTTAAATAAAATACATCTTAATTATATAATTAATACCATACGACTAGCTAGGGTCTCTATTGTAAAAGATATAGGTATATGTTTTGATAGTAAATTTTTGTTTGATCATCACATTTAACACATAGTCACAAAAGCAAAAAAATCTGTCGGTTTTCTTATCACAACTTGTAAAAATTTTAGACGCTTAGAATCTATTCGGACGCTGTATATATCATACGTAAATAGTGTGCTTTGTTTCGGATCGGTGATATGGAATACATAGTACGATATATACAGTGTGTCTACTTAAGGTCTCTACATATGGGAAACTTTTTTATTAGTAGTTTTACGGAAAAAAGTTACTCTTTATAAAAAGTTCTGCTTTCTGCCAAAATAATACCAAAATATTCAAACTTGAGATTGCATATACAGGGTGGTCAAAAATTCCAAAGAATCGAAATTGACTCAAGAGAAAAGTACCTTTAATTTTAATTTTATAGCAAAATGTAATACAAAATCTTACTTAGAATAAAAAAAAATATCTAGTACTAGATTTGTTGCTTCCTATCTGAAATCACTTCTTAAGGAATGTAAAACTTTGGCTTCTTACTGGCAAGTCCAGTTTCTTACTTTTGTTACTACCTACATACCAGCAAAATGTCCTTATTTATCGATTGTTGATAATGGCATTGTCACTGCCATTGTCAACCACAATATTGTATTACTTTATTGAAACATCAGTTTGAATATTATAGTAAAAAGAAATGCCGCTGAAATTAAGAAAAGAAGATAAAATTGAAATAATTTTAATTGTCGAGAAAATTATAAAACATTTCGAGAAGCTGCAGACATTTTTAACAATAGACACCCCGATAAAGTTATACATTTCACAACAGTGGGGAATATTCTAACTAAATTCAAGACTTTTGGAAATGTAGACAATAACTTTAACAAGAAATGGAGGTCAAGGGTTGCGAATGACGAAACTACAAATCAAGTAATGCTCTCTGTGATAGAAGACCCTAAAAAGTCCCTACGCAAGAGGTCAACAACATTGCCAAATAACGTAGGTAAAGATACAGTTTCAAAAATACTGAAAGAAAACAGTTTTCGACCTTACAAACCAAAATTTATACATACCTTGAGACCAGGAGACGTTGAGCGACGGCTCGAGTTTTGCTGTCTCATACAAGGGGAGCTAGAAGATGATCCTTTTATGGCAAGACGCATTATTTTTACCGATGAAGCAACGTTTACTTCCAATGGGACTGTAAGTTCGCAAAACAGTCGTTGGTGGAGTGACGTTAATTCTAATTTTGTTATACAAACTCGTGATCAGCATTCATTCAAAACAAATGTGTAATGCGGAATTTCTAAGATAGAGTAATTGGACCAGTTTTTTTCGACACAATTTAAATAGTCAACGCTACTTGGATTTTCTAAATACTTACTTGTACGATTTTATTCATGAACTACCCATAAGTGAGAGGTTTCAAATATAGTACCAGCAGGATGGCGCACCATGCCACAGAGTAAGGGATGTAAGACAATACTTAAATTTTATCTTTAATGGATGAGTAATCGATAGTTATTCTGATATTTTCTGGCCAGATAGATCTCCGGACTTGAACCCTCTTGATTATTTTTTTTTGGGGCTACTTAAAAGAGAATGTGTATCTAAAGAGGCCATTTCAGAAGAAGAGAAGAGAGGGTAATTAGGGAAGAGATACAGGCCATAACGCCTGCCATGATTAGAAACATTTTAAGAGAATTTCCTGTAAGAACGGTTACCTATATGGAAAGAAATAGTGGATATGTTGAGGCAAATGTTAGTTAGCAAATGTTAGACGGAACAGTTAGTTTTTATTGTTAATTAAGTTATTTACATGTAATGTTTATTAGAATTAAAGTATTGAATTTAGCTAGAATATTCCCCACTGTTGTGAAATGTATAATTTTATCGGGGTGTCTGTTGTTAAAAATGTCTGCAGCTTCTCGAAATGTTTTATAATTTTCTCCGACAATTAAAATTATTTCAATTTTATCTTCTTTGGCAGTGACAATGCTATTATCAACAATCGATAGATAAGGAAATTTTGCTGGTATGTAGGTAGGAACAAAATTAAGAAACTGGACTTGCCAGTAAGAAGCCAAAGTTTTACATTCCTTAAGAAGTGATTTCAGATAGGAAGCAACGAATCTAGTGCTAGATATGTTTTTTTATTCTAAGTAGGATTTTGTATTACATTTTGCTATAAAATAAAAATTAAAGGTACTTTTCTCTTGAGTCAATTTCGATTCTTTGGAATTTTTGACCACCCTGTATATGCAATCTCAAGTTTGAATATTTTAATATTATTTTGGCAGAAAGCAGAACTTTTTATAAAGAGTAACTTTTTTCCGTAAAACTACTAATAAAAAAGTTTCCGTATGTAAAATTTAAAAAAATTTATAAAATATCTTTATAATAAATTTTATTCACATGCTATCGATAATACAGCTATGATTAAAGGAAACCTGAGTCTACTGTCACTCAAAGACAGAAGACAAACGTATGACATAAAATTTGTATATAAATTCCTAAATAATAAGATTGATTCAGTGCCTTTAGTTAATTTATTACATATAAATATCCCATCACACAAGAAAAGAAATAAACGTTTTTTCCGCATCCAACCAAGCAATACTAACTATCACTTAAACTCGCCTTTACATCGCTGCTGTAAATCTAGCTATCCAAATCTACTAAGCTCAAAAGTGAGCTTAGTTGATTTGGATATTTATTCCTTTTCCCTATCAACATTTAACAATACATTAAAAAGATTTCATTGGAGTCATATTTCTTAAAGTACTTTACTTTTTATCATTCTGTTACGCTGTTCGTATGATTATTATCAATTTTTTAGAATTGTGTAGGTTACTATTATATCATGTTATAGTACAAATGAATACTCTTTTTGGGTTCGTCCCGTTTTGTATTCCATATCAATAAATACATATGTATATATATATATATATATATATATATATATATATATATATATATATATATATATATATATATATATATATATATATATATATATATATATATATATATATATATATATATATATATATATATATATATATATATATATATATATATATATATATATATATATATAGATATATATTTATATACAGCCATATTATATAGAAAAATCTGAAAATTAAGGAAATCATTAATAACAATATGTAAGCGGGAGAATTGGCAACGCTGTAGATAAATGTCAAACTAAAAGCTGATTTATATATCGATGGTTATTTTTGTAGACACTACATATGATATAAAACTGTTCCAGAGCGGTGACTACAATTCTGCCGTACGGATGCAACTGTTGTATAATAACGTCAAAAACGATGCAAATTAAAAAAAATATTTTAATGTCTTATCAGGGAATCTGGAATATAAATAAATCGTAGAATTTTAAAATAAAAAAGATCAGCGACATTATCATAAATTACAATACCAAAACGCGAATACGGGTCATTTGTCGTTTATGCGCAATGACAAATCTCAACTGAGCTGCTCAGTTGGCAGATTTCAATTTTGGAAAAGCGTGACGGTGTGGCTAGACGAAAAAAATTCTCGGATGATACTTTGCCACACCCATTTTTTGCCCTAAACTTCTTAAAAATAAGCCTCCGATGATTGCTTCTAATAACTATTGAAACTACTAGTTTGTATCATTTAGGTCTTAGAGCCAATCAACACTTATTACTTCAGCTTCACCAGTTCCTTCGTTTAAGTCAGAAATAATTAACACCCATTAAAATAGGAAAATATATTTTTTAATATAAAAACACATATTAGGGATTAAACAAAAAAAAAATAGAAACCAAAACAAAATAAAAACCCAAACAAACATAGGTGCCGTATACATATTACCATAATAACGGGTTTAAATATAAAATAAAATAGAAGAAAAAAATTAACAACTAGTAAAAGTTTATCATTCCAATAAAAAAAATAACATTTTAAACATACACAAATTATGAATATTTCAAATTTGACTTGACTTTTTCAAGCAATTTTTTACCATCCTCGGTTTTCAAAAATGCAATAAACTCAGTACAAGTTAATTTGAAATTGTTCTTTACCATTAGCTCAGCTTCAAGTGTGTCCATATTTAAATGATTCCTCTCTTTTCTCCATGCTACTATCATCAAACTAAAAATTCTTTCGGAAGAAGCATTGGAATGTGGTATTGAGAAGATATAATTTTTTCTAAATATGCAACAGTTCTTTCAAAAAACACATCCACTTCTTTCTCAAACTGCGTCACTGCCGACTCGTTATCACATTTTCTTATCATAGAGGACACCAGAGAGCCATAGAATTTTTGAGTTCTTTTTAGATTTAACGATTGTCTTAATCGTTCCATAATTGAAAAAAATCTCAACCACAAGAATATCTTCTCTTTCCAATTTACCAATTGTACCATTTATTGTTTGACCTACATTTATCAGGTAAGCTTCCGCTAATGCATGCTCAAAAAAATGTTTTAGAATCGGTGGGGGAGAATTAGATGACAAAAAGTAGGTTTTAACTGGTGCAAAGTGTTTTAAGAGGCGTTCTATAGCTGGAATTAAGCTTAACCATCTTGTTGGAATTGACCTTAACACTTCTGACCATTCTTCATCGCAGAAAACGTAAAAATCTTTAAGTTATGCTGTTTTTTTCGTACTGGTACTAAATTCATTATAGTATTTAAAAACAACACTCTCAATGTCAAATTTTAGTGCAATTTGCCCGTTTTTCCCAGCATTGTGAACATTGTGGCATACACAACCAACCGGTATTATTTTGGGATTAATCTTTTTTAATTCAATTAGAACGCTTTGTTTTCTTCCGAAATTCACGGAAGCATTCTCTGCACAAAAAGCAGTAATGTTGGTAAGCGTCAATTCTGCAGCTTCTAAGTGAGAAATTAAGCAGTTGGAAATATCTCCAGATTTTTCAGAATCAGCAGAATAAAATTTTAGAAGTTTTGTGCTAACACCAACTTCTTTATTAAAGTATGGAATAATTATTGGAAATGTTTTTACATTGCCTTTGTTTGAGGCATCTGAAGCCAAAAAAAAGGGATGATTGTTTTTCAAATCTCTCAAAATACGCATTCGAATCTCAGGTGCTAAAACTTGCTTTATGATTTGCGTCGCTTTAGTACGCCCACAAGAGTATTTCTATGCAATTTTTGAATCTGCGAATAGCTGTGAGAGCAATTGCAATCAAACGAAAGGTAGCTATGTGAATGATTGACTCTAAAAGACTAATGCACACTCCGCTAAAGTTGCGCTGTTCCGTATATTTGCGTCTTCTGGTGATGACGAAGGGAAACATTTTGTCGTGCACTTTACAGCTTGCATGTTTGATTTATGTTTAGCGGATTTCGTGTGCTTAGTAACATCATACATACCACTATGACCCACTGAAAACTGACATTTACACATTCGACAGTAAGCCTGCGTTGTAGTGTTTCCTTCCTTTGGGCGATTGTGGTGACAGATCCCTCTCAACTGTATTATCTTCTGGTGGTCCTTCACCTTCAGAGTTGGCCTCATCTTCGAGTTCATTTTTCATCCCCACCCAGTCGATCGAATTATCTGACTCCGAACTAGAATCCATATTTACTATATGTCACTAAAAATAACAAATTTTTTAAATAAATATCAAATATAATAAAGATTAGCTAGAATTAGAAATATAATTTATAATATAAAATGAAAACGTCTCAGTCTTTACGTCTTTACGCTCACAGGCACGTTATCGCTTGTTCGTGTTGTGCTCTAGAAGCACTGAGTAACCGAACCGCGAATGCGAATACCCTTGCGTACTTGAAAGTCGGCTAATAATAATAATAGGCGATAATTATCGATATTTTTTAAATGAGATCTTATTTCTTGTTCAATCGATGTTTCAGATAAATGCTGAAAGTTTAAAGCAGTCTATTTTTAACTGCTAAATAATTTATTTGGTACGCATTTACATAAAATTATGAAAAAGCGTGTCACGCACATACTCAGGCGTGATGTGTGATTAAAAAATCGTGACAATCACTCCTAATGCGTGACGCCTGGCAACCCTAACTGATCACCATCGTAAAACAGTGTTCAGGAGTACGCGGGGCGGACGAACTTACAAACACATTAGTGTTTTTGGCATTGAAGAGTTTCAACCAGCGCGGTTGCCAGCGGACGTAGTAAAAAACGGCAAGTCAAAAATCATGATTCTGTGACTGACTGAAACCAGTGAAAGCTTCAGTTCTAGGTACTTTTAATTATATTGGAAATACAGGTGGAGTTTGCCGGTGGTCCTCCCAATTATATGAACGCTTTATCCCGGTCGACAGAGCACTAGAGACCAGTCATTAATTTCTTGGCGTTTTGGGGGACATTACGGGCAAATTAAGTGCTCTCTGTCTACGATTAGCATTGTAGAAAGGCTCGCGTAACGTCAAGTTTTCCTTTTAAAATCTTAATAAGAAGTGCAGAACGTCTAACCTAACACTCAATCTTAAGTTCAGAAAGAAGTAAAATATTTTTTTCTACGAGTGTGAGGCAATTGAGTACTTCCCGCACTCATATCAGCGCTGAGAGTTCCACTTTTCCAAGTATTTATAGCACTCTTGCTGAAAGTTTTTAATATCGGCAACCAGCAGCAATTCACCTCCAAAACCTGGTTACGTCTTTCAAATTGCAGTAACGAGGAAGAATTTGATTTTCAACTACCTCATGTTCAACATACACACAAGGCATAAATAATTCTGAAATGGAAAATTATCTTTCCATACCAGTTAAAATGTTATTAATTTCAGCAATAAATTTAACAAATAGATATTTATATGATGATTTATAGAAGAAACACAACTAGTCGCATTGGCGTATTTAAGTTTTTGTTCCGGGGAAGGGGTTTCGAGCCCCCAATATTGACTAAAAAAATATATTTATAGCACAAGCTTACACCTTTATTTAATATAGAACGTAAATCTAAAAAATATTTTTAAAATAAGCCTTTATTTATAAACTATTGAACAGGAAAGTAAGAAATAATTAAACTTACATAAAAACAGAACTTTGAAACATTTGAATACTTTCTTAAAAGCTTGCTTTATTTCAGGTGTGAAACATACGTCTCAAGGTTTTCAAAAATATTCAAACTTTTAAAAGATGTAAGTTTTATTATTTCTTACTTTTTGTTTCAATAGTTTATAAATAAAAACTAGTTTTTAAAAATATTTTTCTCCATTTATTTTATTTATAGCATCATTTTTTACGAACCTTATAAAAGTCGTTCACGATTTGCTCATGTCAATGTAATTCTTAGTTTTATTTATCGAAACTGGGAAAAGATTAACGCGGTAATAACTAGTACCGTCAAACGGGGTGAAGCGGATCACAGTGGGTGAAGTGGATCAAGGACACCAAATTTCAAATATTGGCGGGAAACAAGTTTCCTCCCACTCTGGGAAGCGCGCTAACCGGTCGAACCGATAGCGGGCAGTATACGTCGAGCTAGTGTCGCGTAAAGAGTGTTAAATAACAGGTGAGTTTCTCGTTGTATTTTATTGAATTTAGGCGTGAAATTTCGGGAATTTGCAAAATCTGAAAACAAACTATTACACATGAGAAGTGAATGGTGTTACAATGTTTTAGTATTAATATATATAAAAATTAGTCCTTTTTAAACACATCCCTATTTCTGGTTTGACATTATTTTTTTTAATTTAATGTTGATTTGCTGTTTTACCTAAAAATTACATTTTAGGGGGTGAAGTGGATTGATTGTAGAAGCAATATTTATTAATAATGATATTAAACTATACTTTTAGTTACATGAAACTATAGCAATAAGATTGAAGTGAATATTTATTAATAATAATCAATAGCAAACCGAATCCTGTATTTGCCCCCCCCCGTTCCTTTTGTAATTTATTACACATATTTATACTTTCATTTATAAAAATGGATGACCCTTTTTAACAGAAAGACAGCTAACCACTTACTTTAGTTTTTTTTACTGTATGCAACCCAACATACCCAGAGCCAATAGGGGTATTACGTGTAAAAAGATACATAGCGGTACAAATTTTGGGGTTGTTAACAATATAATAATTATAAGAATATTTTTCATTTTAGATTTTTTAAAATGCCGAGAACATATGTAAAGAAGTTGGGGGTTTGGGCTAACCGGACGTATGACCCAGTATATTTAGAAAGAGCAGTGGCGGCGGTTCGCGAGAGACGGATGAGAATGCGGCAAGCCTCTGAAAATTATGGAGTTCCATTTACAACTTTAAATAGGAGAATTCACGGTAGGGCAATGGGCAAATATGGTGGTCAAAAAGTGTTAAACGACGAGGAAGAAAATAAGTTGGTTCAAGTATTGTTGTTATGCGCCGACTGGGGATTTCCTCTTAAAAGTTACGACGTACGATTTATGGTACAGCAATTTTTAAACATGTGCGGTGAGAAAAGCGCTTTAAGGACAATCTTCCCGGCAACGACTGGTTCAAAAGCTTTATGTTAAGGCATCCAAATTTAACATTAAAATTAGCAGAAAATACTAAGAGAGTGAGGGCTGCTGTATCATACGAAACTGTGGAGGACTATTTTTCCAATCTGAGACAAACAATTGAAGGTGTGCCTCCTTCAAATATAATTAATTTTGACGAAACTAATTTTGCTGACGATCCAGGGGCAGTCAGAGTTGTAGTAAAACGTGGTATTAAGCATGCACACCGAATAATTGACACTTCAAAATCGAGTACTAGTGTAATGTTTGCCGTTGCTGGAGATGGCACACTTCTTCCACCCTACGTGGTGTACAAGGCCAAACATTTATATCCAGGGTGGATGGAAGGAGGCTATCCTGGATCGAGATATGGCCGAACAACTAATGGTTGGTTTGACAGTGACTCGTTTCAAGAATGGTTCCTAACAATTGCCTTGCCATACTTGCGATCATTGGATGGGCCAAAAGTTATGATTGGCGACAACCTCAACAGCCATTTAACTATAAATGTTGTCCAACAATGTGAAAATAATGATATAAAATTTGTTTTGCTGCCACCAAATTCTACACATATGCTACAGCCGTTGGATGTAGCTTACTTTCGGCCATTTAAAGCTGCTTCGCGTAGTGTGCTTGAAAAATGGAAATTAAAAAATCGGGGTGTCCTGCCCAAGACTGTTTTTCCACGTTTATTGAATGACACTATAAAAATTGTTGGTGCAAGATCAGAAGCCAATACATTAGCAGGATTTAAGGCATGTGGCATATCACCATTTCAGCCAGACGTTGTTTTAAAAAAAATTAGACATCTTAGAGCAAGGCCCGAAGAAAGACAAGAAGAACAGCAAATAGAAAGAGCTTGGTGTAGCACAATTGTTGACCATCTAAGCCAAATGAGAACTGGAAGTGGAGAAGCTTCAAAACGGGGGAAAAAATTAAGTGTACCAGCAGGTAAAAGTGTTTCAGTGTCTGATCTTTTACCGACAATAATGAGCGACCAGTTAGAAGAAGAACTAGAAATCGAGGCAATAGAAAGGGGAATAGACCAGGAAGAAGAATTGGACCTAGATCAAAGGTTTCCAGACCAAATTCTTGATCATGCAGAACTAGACGAACAAACTCCAGGTTGTTCTCGAGACGATCCGATATCATGTCATTTTAAAGTTGGCGATTTTGTCATTGTAAAATATAAAACAAATAAAAGAGATAGGCTGTTTATAGCCAAAATTGAAGATATAAATGGACAAGAATATTCTGTTAATGCGCTGAGAAAGAAAAAAACTGAAAAACAAGTTTTTTTTGTGTTCCCGGACGTCTCAGACATTTCCCTAATCAATAAAAAACAAATAGTTACGAAAGTTTTGGGAAAATTAGGCCGAAGAGGAACATATGTTTTTCAGAATGTGCAGGATTTTAATTTAGAATAAGAATACATTTGTTTTTTTATCACAATATAGATTGCATTGTGATAAAAAAACAAATTTATTATATACATTCATTTGTTTTATTTGGTTCAAATTATATTTAAGTTATTACTCTAGTTAGTTTATAGTAACAAAGGTTCCTATAGTTGTGTGATTTCTTAATAATATTAGCGTTTAAGAATTTGCACTTTCAAAATAAACAGATAAGCATATTTTTGTCTTTTATTATTAATTTAATTTTTTTTTTTATTAAATCCATGTTGGTATTTCTACCTTTTTTTGTGATCCACTTCACCCATAGCGGGTCTAAAGTGAATGTTACATGAAAATTTGCGACTGATCCGCTTCACCCCCACATGAGGGGTGAAGCGGATCAGTATTTAACTAAAAAAATCTCAAAAATTTATTGAGATAAAAATTTAAAAAAAACGTTATCGTGTAGCTAAATAACAAAACTATAACATATATTTTTTTCAGAATTTTATTCCGTACCCATCATTAGTACATTTACAAAATACTCGAAATTTTGATCCGCTTCACCCCGTTTGACGGTATATAGTAAAAAAATTATTTTTTGGGACGACCTCTAAAACAATGAAATTTGGCTAACTATAGACACGTGTTTCTGACTTAAGTTCTTCATCAAAACGAGCACAACTAGCCTCAAAATTAATACAGAAAAAACACTAGAGTCACCAACAGGAGTAAAACCTTCATTATATTTTTGGTTAATTATTGAACTTTAATTATAATTATATTTTTAAATCGTTGAATTAAAAAAAAAATTAATTATATCTCGTGCGCCTGAACTAAATATACAATTTAGTTAATTGGCGGGTGATTATTTTACGGTTTACCGCTATTGAAAGGTAACCTTTGGATTTTTATGATCTATATCAAGTACTTTAAAGCATCCAAACGTCAAATTCCATGTTTATTTTGACTTATTGTGGCTAGCTAGAAGTTGTATTATACAGGGTGGTCCATCTCAGCTCCCTTCTTCTGTAGTTCACTTATCATTTGACTCATGAATTCGAAATTTTGCACAACTCATATGTATATTAGGGGGCATTTTCTAAAAATATTTTTGATTATACAGGTTGACCCAAAAAAGTGTGACGTCACAATGACATATTTTTTTAAATTAGATGACCTATATTTTCTTGCATATTTAGATGGCTTCCATAGTTTAGAACATCCTAAAATTTTATTGGATTCGATCGGTAAATAACGGCTTAAATAATTAAATGTGAAAAAAAGTGAATTTACAAACTGGGAGTTCATTAAATAATGTTTGACAATCTCGCTGACCAAATTTAAACGATTTAAATTATACAGGGTCTAAAAAATTAAGTGTCAAAATTACCAATTGTGCATTTTCTTTCTTATTTTAAATATCAACCCTATTCTTTTTTCATTGCAGTCGATGCGTAATTGAAAAATAAAACTTTTTTGTAAATACATCTTTATTAAAATTTCTAAAGTATTAAAAGATATTCGCCAAAAACTGGTTAAGCGTCCTATTTTAGCAATCATTTTAATGAAAAGTAATCCAAGGTGGGCTAGATTATTAAAATGAACGACGTAGAATTCAATCAATATAACAAGAGACAATTTTTTATTTTTTTTTATATTGAATTTTATTATAATTTATCATTTATCTTGACAACAAAATTAAAAATTTACTATTTAAGTATCACATTTGAGACTTACACTGTACTAAACTCAACTATATTTAATCTAATTTTTTCACTAGAACTTATATTCAATGTGTCTTCCGTTTTCTTCCAAACACAAACGAAGACGAGTATGAAAAGATGCTGCCACTCTCCTTAAAATATCGGGTGTTACCTGTCGAAATGCGTCTTGAATTCGTAGCTGCATGTTCTCAGGTGTTGTTGTGGGCTCCTGGTAAACAATTTCTTTAATATAGCCCCATAAGAAGAAATCAAGCTTAGTGAGGTCGGGTGAACAAGGTGGCCATCTAACTGGCCCTCCTCTTCCGATCCACCGATCCGGAAAGGCTACCTCAAGATGGTGCCTGACCGGTAAAGAATAATGTGCTGGAGCGCCTTCGTGTTATAGCCATATGCTCTCCTTTACGGGTCTGGGTAGATGTTGACATACACGGAGCAACTCTTGTTATAAGAAATTTAAATACATAATAAAATCTCCTATGATTCCCCCCTCACACATTAATAGACCATTTGGGTGTCGATCGATCTGCCGAAAATGTCTTGGATTATGATCGGAGTAGTAATGAAAATTGTGGCGATTCACAAATCCATTTTTATGGAAGGTAGTCTAGTCTGAGAAGAGCACTTTATCGAAGAATTCAAAATTTGCTCTGATTTGGGATTGTGCCCAGTTACAAAACGCTATCCGATGCTCATAATTTTCTTCATAAAGCTCTTGGTGAAGCTGAATATGGTAGGCATGAAAATGATTTTTTTTTAAAACACGTTGAACGGTGGTTTTGCTAATATTCGCTATATCGGCGATTACCCTTTGGCTAATTGAAGGGGTTTCTGTGATATGAAGTAGCACATCTAGTTCCTTTTCATCAGTTTGAACTGGCCTATTTCTACTAGGTTTTGAGTATTCGACATCTCCCGTCTGTATAAATCTATCTAATAAGTTGTGCAGGCTTCTCTTATCGGAATGTCTTCATTCCGGATATCGCTCCGCGTATATCCGACTAGCCAAAAAACTATTTTTTGAGATTCTTCCAACACAAAAATCATATCTACTAGCTCTTCTTTGGTATAATTCATTGTAAAAATACTTATGCAAAATGTGAACAACTTAACAAACTACTTAAAAAAATAACTTCTTGAACTAAACTGCAAACAACTATGACCACAATAAACAAACTATATTACTGGATCAAAATAACGCAATACTTTGTAATAATTATGATCAAGAACAATATTAACCCGTTTGTAAACTAAATAATTTTTTAAATTTGTCAAAAAAAGTCTCCTGTCATTTTGATTGAATTCTACGTCATTCATTTTAATAATCTAAGCCACCTTGGATTACTTTTCATTAAAATGGCTGCTAAAATAGGACGCTTTACCAGTTTTTGGCGAATATCTTTTAATACGTTAGAAATTTTAATAAAGATATATTTGCAAAAAAGTTTTATTTTTCAATTACGCATCGATTGCAATGAAAAAAGAATAGGATTGACGTTTAAAATAAGAAGGAAAATGCACTTTGAAGTTTGGTAATTTTGACAGAATTTTGTAGACCCTGTATAATTTAGATCGTTGAAATTTGGTCAGCGAGATTGTCAAACCTTATTTAATGACCTTTCAGTTTGATTCTTATGTCGAGGCAATATTTGAATTTTTATAATTTTTTTTTAACCAGTGGTCTAAATTCACTTTTTTTCACATTTAATTTTTTTAAGCCGTTATTTACCGATCGAATCCAATACAATTTTAGGATCATGTAAACAACTGTGAAAGCCATCTAAATATGCAAACAAAATATAAGTCATCTAATTTAAAAAAATATGTCATTGTGACGTCACACTTTTTTGGGTCACCCTGTATAATCAAAAATATTTTTAAAAAATGCGCCCTAATATACATATGAGTTGTGCAAAATTTAAAATTCATGAGTCAAATGATAAGTGAGCTACAGAAGAAGGGATCTGGGATGGACCACCCAGTAGAATGGAAGCAAGAAATCATGGTTCTTGGGATTAGACCGTGTCGAATTGGAATTACTATCCGACGTTTCGTCTTCTATCCCAGGAGACATCTTCAGGGTTCTTAACTGCACTGAATAGATCTCGTGGAGTAAAGATCCCTAAAGATGCCTCATGCATCTTTAGAGATCTTTACTTCACCGACTGACTACACTGACACCCTAAACACAGAAACACTAATGAGCCAAAAATTAGGGGATAAATGGGTATTATTGTGCTTATTATTAATATTAAAATAAAAACCAAAGTATAATAATTAAAAAATACATGAGACATTTTATTTTCTAAAAAACACTGATGTTTTAGAAGCAATCCAAAATTTAGAAAATTATTGCAATGCAACTTTTTAGTAAAACAAATTCAAAGTATTTTACAGATATAATAATATCCTTTGAGAGAAGTAGAAAGACGAATGCTTTATATCTATAAGGTGAGAATCTCGTCAGCACTAAATATTTTCCGAATTGATCGAAATTTTGGTGTCCTGGCATATTTAATATATACAGGGTTATTCACGCAACCCGTTCATTAAAAGTTTTTGATGATGCTATTTAGATAAAAATTTCAAATTTTGGGATTAAGGTAAGGTCAAGGGGTACTTCTTTTTTGAAATATTTTCAACTTCCTGTCACTTACGGTTTAACCGGAAGTTGGTATCAACTTGCTTATTTTAAATAGAACACCCTGTTTTTATGATATTTTTGGATTCTACGGAGAATTTTAATGCTATTTTATGTAGCATGTCCTATACCTAGGTTCAAGCGTTCTTAAGATATTTGACCTTGAACCGAAATTGAGCCTTCGTAATACCAAATTTGAAAATCTCATATTTTTGTTTTGAAGATATAATCTTCATCGCATTATCGTTCTTTGCAGACGATCGGTAAATAATCTTAGGTTTCTATTTTTTTTATTGAACTTGTCTATTTTTATACAGGGTGTCCTAAATTCAGCGGCAAACATTCACATTTTCAAAGCCGCTAAAGTCCGTTTTCTTAAATAGGACACCCTATAACTTTATGCACTATCGAATGTAGAATTTAATTTTCTATCGAACTGTATTAAGGTTCCCTATAACTATTCATAATCATTTTCGAAATAATTGGGTTTTATAAAAATATCGTATGTATTTGCTTAAATTTTTACATGTTCCAATGGTGAGCCATGGAGAAACAATTGAGATCCAATATCCAATATGACAGATGATTAGTATGCGTTATTTATCGAAAGCTGTCAGTGATAAACTAAATCTTCTAAATCGAAATGGAAGAATACTCAAACGCTGATATTCTCAATCTATTTTATATTCATGGAGAATGTTATAAAATTTTGGAGAGAACGAGTCGTGTGTTTAATGAACGCCACCCTGATTTGCCGCCAATGAACAAGTCAAAATTCAAGAGGATTGAAACGAACTTTTTGCGTTTTGGCAAGGTTAAAGTTACAAAAAATGTTCCGAAACTAGTGACAAATGCCGAGGATAACGTAATAAACACATTAGCTTATTTCCACGCAAACCCGCAAAGTTCAATACCGTCTGCAGAAAACGATTTGTGAATTTCTTCTTCATCTGTCCAAAGAAGCTAACAACATATGCACCCTTATTCCTTGCAAGCGTGCAAGCCTTGAGACCTGGTGATGACGTCCGACGAGTAGAATTTTGCGAATTCATGTTTTTGAAAAATCAAGAGGACCGTCAATTCCTTTCAAAAATATTTTGGACCGATGAAGCGAAATTTTCTAGAGAAGGAATAACAAATAGAAGAAACGAACATTTCTGGGCAGCAGAAAATCTGCACGCTTTACGCGAAACGCGTTCTCAAGAGAGGTTTAGCTTCAATGTTTTCGGTATAGTATTAAATGATCAGGTGCGGTACTGTATTTATGAAGACAATTTAAACAGTGATAAGTATTTGGAAATTCTACGAGGGACGGTTTCTGAATTTATAAAAGAAATTCCTATTGGTGAGCTGCAAAATTATTGGTATCAATTAGATGGGGCACCAGCACATAATTCCGCTGCAGTTTATCTCCAATTGTCTCGAATTTTTGAAGATCGCTGGATTGGTCCCAATGGCCCTTGGAGATGGCCCCCGCGATCGCCTGATTTAACACCTCCAGACTTTTATTTATGGGGATTTATCAAAGGTAAAGTCTATGCTTCCCCAGTAAAAAACCAATATGATTTACTGGACAGGATACGAACAGCTTTTGCCGAATTAGAAAACGGACAAATTCAACGGGCCACAGCAACTGTACAAAGAAGACTTGAAATGTGTCTTCAAATGAACGGACAGCATATAAAACATTTGTTATAATTCAATTTTATTATTTTATTTATTTATTGTTGATTGTTAGATTGCTATGATTTTTAAGTTCACTAAAACAAGTTTAGAACAGTCTCGAACTTAGTAGATATGGTTAAAAATAATGTAAACAATTTATTACATTTTTTATAACTAACTTTTCCGAAACGAAAAAATTTCGTTTCAATTCTCTTCAATTTTCTCTTGTTCATTGGCAATAAATGAGGATGTTTTTCATTAAAAACATGGCACGTTCTCTCCAATATTTTGTAACATTCTCCGCGAATATAAAATAAATTGAGAATATCAGCTTTTGAATGTTATTTTGTTTTAATTTAAAAGTTTCAAATCCGCTGTCATGTTTAATAGAAAAGCACAACAATTGTTTTTCCATGGCTTACTACAGGAAGGTGTAAGCATTTAGCAAATACATATGATAGTTTAATAAAAACCTGATTATTTCGAAAATGGTTACGAATAGGTATAGGGAACCTTAATACAGTTCGATAGAAAATGAAATTCTACATTTGATAGTGCATAAAGTTATAGGGTGACCCCTTTTGAAAAAACGGACTTTAGCGGCTTTGAAAACGTGAATGTTTGCCGCTGAATTTAGGACACCCTGTATAAAAATAGACAAATTCAATAAAAAAAATAGAAACCTAGATTATTTACCCATCGTCTGCAATATATGAAGATTATATCTTCAAAACTAACAAAAATATGAGATTTTAAAATTTGGTACCCCGAAGGCTCATTTTTGGTTCAAGGTCAAATATCTTAAGAAGGCTTGAACCTAGGTATAGGACATGCTACATAAAATAGCATAAAAATTCTCCGTGGAATCCAAAAATATCATAAAATACAGGGTGTTCCATTTAAAATAAGCAAGTTGATACCAACTTCCGGTTAAACCGGAAGTGACAGGAAGTTGAAAATATTTCAAAAAAAGAAGTACCCGTTGACCTTACCTTAATCTTAAAATTTGAAATTTTTATCTAAATGGCATCATCAAAAACTTTTAATGAACAAGTTGCGTGAATAACCCTGTATAATATGATAAAAATAACACGGAAACTATGAAATATTCAATAGCCAAAATTTGACGTTGAATAAATTAATTAATTGTCATGGTTACCTAATTTAAACCAGAGCCATCTATGTTAAAAAGTCAAAAATCCATTTTTCCATTCAATTTATAAAAGTAAGTATACCTACACTATATTTTATTTTCAGAAAGCTCATAAGAGACCGGTATTATAAAAACATAATACACAGGATGTTCCATATAAAAGGTACAACTTTGGTTAATATCTCAAAGACTGAAAAACCTGAAAAAATGTAGAGTACGTCACGTAAATAAGTAAAAACTGCGTAAGATATTTTTTTTACCTTTTCGATAAGTTGAAAGATAATTGAGTTACGAGGGAAGGAGTTGCAAAAATGCAACATTTCGATTTCGCTCTCGATCTTAGAAACTAAAAGGGCTAGGACAATCTGTGGGTGGCATCTTTAGTTTCATAAAAAAAGAAGAGAAAGAGAAACCCCGTAAAACGCAGGAAAATGGAACACAATGTAGAGAATGCTTAATATCCACTAGACTTAACAATGATGCATTAACAAGAAATAAACTGTTTAATTACATATTTGCCAGAATTTCTAAAGAGTTTACGCAAAAACAATTATAATGTATTCCATAATTTAATCCCTATAACAGTTGACTTTAGACAAAAGGCCTGAAATAATTGGGGACGTAGCAGCGAGGAGGCGACGGATCCCAGTGATTTAAATAAACAAATTAATTGTTTGCTGGCGAGGGTTGATTCCTCCTAAATCTTTTCCTCGTTAATCCCTGCCCTTCAAAAACGAATTTAGGAATGCAAGAGAGACGTCACGAATTAATTATAGTAAGCGGGCAAGAGACTGATCAGTGAAAAATGCTAGTTTACTTGGAACATTTTTGAAATAAATATGGGATTGTAAAGGGCTGTAGATAATAATTTATTAATAGAAAAAGTTATAATTTTGCAATATTTGTGAATGTTCTAAAATTAAATTACTTTTCGATGAGGTTTATTTACTTCCCTGATAAAAGGGAAGCTTTGTCTGTCTGTCTGTTGGTTCGCGACATGGCTGTTTCAGATTTTAATAAAAAATTATATGGTGATGACCTGGTAATATTTTGGTAAAAATCCGGAACAAGATGGCAGCATAGTGGAACGTTAAAAAATTATTACTAAAAAAAAATAATTATCCAACTTATCTTAAATTTTGCACAAAAATCAATTATTATGTAGGAATCAACTGGTAAAATTTTGGCACGAACCCAAGATGGAGTAACAATATGGCGGTTTAATAAAAATATTAAATATTCATAAATTTCAAATTGTCTGCCATAACTAAGTATAGTGTAGGGGTGAACTAGTAAACCGGTGCTATTAATTCAAGATGGCGAAACAAAATGACGGCCAAATAGATTTTTTGTAATTTGAAAATGTCATCCTTTCAGGTTTTACGTATCTTCGCGTTTTGCGTCCCTAGGTGACAAAAAATATATTTTATAAATTCCGTAGGTCCGTCTATCGGTGTGTCTGTCTGTCTGCCAGTTCGAGAAATAACTTAAAAACTACTCATCAGATTGACTTCAAATTTTAGTTAAAAATTAAGATTCATATGGGGATGAGCTGGTTATATTTTGGTAAAAATCCAATAAGCCGGAACCAGATGGCGATCTAATGAAACGTCAAAAAAATTATTACTTAAAAACGAATAATCCGATTTGCTAAAAAATCAAGTATTATGTAGGAATCAACTGGTAAAATCTTGCTAGGAATACAAGATGGCGGAACAAAATGGCGGTTTAATAAAATATTTTGAAATTCAGCGTTAAAAAAACTACATAATGAACTGATTTCAAATTGTGTGCCATAACTAATTGTAGTATAGGGATGAACTAGTAAAACTGTGGTACTAATTCAAGATGGCGGAACAAAATGGCGGTCAAATAAAATTTGTGTAATCTGAAAAATCACCCTAGCAGATTTTACATATCTTCGCGTTTTAGCGTCCCTAGATGCCAAAAAATATGTTTTATAAATTCCGTCGGTCCAGCTGAGTAGTTTTAATCATCAGATTTTCAGATCAAAAATTAAGACTCATATGGGGATGACCTGGAAATATTTTGGTAAAAATTCAATACGCGGGAACAAGATGACGGCCTAGTGAAACGATAAGAATTATTACTAAAAAAAAATTATTCAATTTACCTCAAATTTTACAAAAAAATAAAGGTGTTACTTACGAATGAACTGTCTAGTCATGGACGGTCTGCTCAACAGACTCGTGGAGGCCTGCTTCTATTGATTGATTCTAATATCAGGCAAGTACTTGGGCATCATCTGCGAGAGAATGCAGAGGGCCTGTAATATATTGGAGGCATGGTGTAATGAGGTAGGTCTCACGGTTAATCCGCGGAAGACTGAGATGATCCTCTTTACAAGGAGAAGAAATTTACGAGATTTTCGACCCTCAAGATTGTATGGTCAACAACTGACCTTGGCAAAAGAGGTTAAATACCTGGGGGTCACAGTAGATGCAAAGCTGAGCTGGAAGACTAATGTCGATAGGCAGATAAGAAAGTCAATAGCGACCTTCTGGCAGCTCCGTAGAGCAGTAGGCACAACCTGGGGGCTAAGTTTTAGGGTCATGCACTGGCTGTACCAAGCAGTCATAAGACCCAAGATATCATACGGCTCAATAGTATGGTGGCCCTCGGTGGAGAGGAAAACCATTTGTTCCAGTCTTGCAAAAGTCCAGAGACTGGCTAGCCTAGCGATAACTGGAACAATGAGGACGACGCCGTCAGCAGCATTGGATGTCTTGCTAGGGCTGCCATCATTGTCGACTTTCATTAAGAAAGAGGCTATGGCAGCGCACTTGCGAGTGGGAGACGTAGGAGCTTGGCATACCAAAGGTGAGATTGTGGGTCATGCAAGGATCTCCCACATTGTGGAAAGAGAGATCCCTTTATCTACCTACAGAGTAGCACGACCCTCAGGCAGACTAAGGTGGCATAAGGGTTATAGTATCTCAATCCCCGAAAGAGAGGACTGGGAGAGAAATAGGCTGGAGTTCTCCAGAGAGGGAATTATTTGCTATACGGGTGGTTCACGTATGACACAGTTGCAATCCTCTGGTGCTGGAGTTTATATTGAGGCTACACAAATCGGGTCCAGCTTCCCTTTGGGGAAGTTTTCAACGGTGTTTCAGGCTGAGGTATATGTCATTCTAATGGCAATAACGATGAAGGAAGTCATAGAGACGGCAGAGGGAGACATTGTCATATGTTCAGACAGTCAAGCAGCATTTAAGGCGCTCGACTCCACGGTGGGATCAGTTTTGGTTCAGGAATGTGGTGACAGGCTAGAGCAGTTGGCGCGACGTAAAAGAGTTAAGTGGGTTTGGGTGCCAGGACACTGTGGGATTGAGGGCAATGAGAGGGCAGATGAGTTTGCTAGACTCGGCGCCACCAGCCCGTATGTAGAACCAGCTTTAGGCATCACTAGGAAGCAGATAAGGACAGCACTCGACGAATGGGCACAACATGAACTTAAACGTGAATGGGGCCAGTCCGGGGTCGGGAGGCAAGCTAAAGACTTCATTGTGAAGCCCGATAAGGGCCGAACAGAGTGGTTACTAGCTCGAGACAGCTAGCAGCTCTAAATTCCATCGTAGGAATAGTAACGGGGCACTGTCGATTGAGGAGACACCTCTTTATGTTAGGCATTGGGGAAGATTATATCTGCACGGAGTGTCAGGAAGAGGAGGAAACTCCGCTTCACTTCCTGTGCAGATGTAAAGCGCGAGCGAGACTGCGACGAGATATTTTCGGCACTACGGTCTTGCATAGGGACGAAGTTAAGGATCTTGCATGGAAGGATATGCAGACTTACATAGTAAGGACAGGCAGATTTAAGGATGTACACCTGGTGGAGGGTGGTGGTTGTAGCTGTGTTTGTTGTTTGAGCTGGGGTAGGCCTACCATTCAGGTCTCTAGACCTTCCCCTAACTACTACTACTACTACTAAGAATGAACTTGTAGCATATTGATATGAATCTAAGTTAGCAAAAATAATAGCAGCCGAATAAAATATTTAAAAAACCAATCCGAAAAAACTACTTATTTTGTGCAAGCATTAAGTGTGATATAGAGAGAGATTGGTAAATTTGTTTCACGAATTCAAGATAGATAACTACAACATTAGAAAATAGTACATAACGTCATTAATGTAAACAAACAAACAAACAAAAGTATGCTTTATTGCCGCAGAAAAATTCTACAATTTTATGGACAAAGCAAAATATACCTAAAAATAAGACATATCAAAACATTAATCGAAAATAATTTCGACAGGTCAGTACCATCGTCACCACAAGTATCTGGGAAAAAATTACTTATTTTAATCTCCTGGGAGAGGGAGAGAGAGGGAGGCAGAGGGATGGAGAGGGAGGGAAATGAAGGGAGAGAAATGGAGAGAAAGGGAGAGGGAGAAGGAGGGAGAGGGTGAGAGAGAGAGAGTACGTAATAATTTCTAACTAGATAGGGTTGCTATGGAGTATTTAGATCCAGATAAAAATTCGATTAGGAATTATATTATTTCAAAAATTGAGTTTAGTGTAAATGGTTTCACTTCAGGTAGCAGCAGATATCTATACAGGTAAGCAATGATATTCGAAAAATCCTAGAACTTTGTAATTCAAAAACCTTACATATTTCAAAAACCGTTAATTTTTGATACATGGTATTTTATACAAAAAATGCAGAATTTAATATCAAATTTAAAAACATTAAAAAATATGGTATATTATATTTAAAAGAACGAAGTTGGTTTTATCCTTGAGTTTTTGAGATACTCTGTATACATTATAATATAAGCACATGGAACAGCAAATCGAATCAAACAATTTTTGTTTTGCTTTGTAATTTCACAAACAACCGGGATATTTTCATTTAAAAAGTTATCTATATCACCCCGTAGCTACACGCGCCCCCCAACTAACACAGCACTTGAAAATGCTAAAGAGAAGCAACCGAATTAATTATTTTGTTTTCAAACGATTCCTGTCATTTATTATTGAGGTTCTGATGGTATTTTGATTAAAGAGAATGTGGGGAAACACTTTGCCCAAAATTAAGGATCTGCTTTTCATAATTTGATTTGTTTTATTCGAGGATGGATGGTTGTCATGACGATTTGCAACCTCAATACATCGTTGGGGCTTTTGAATTTATACATTATATATCAGGGCATCAATTTTGCCGGAAAAGACGTTTATTTTTGGTCGTTCTTCTCCTTTTGTAGTAGTTACCCTCTTTTATAGAATAATTTTGAACCAAAGTAAGTACAAGAACTAAGCTAACACGATTAAATTAACAACTATGAACGAAGCTCTTTATGTGTCTGAAAGTATAAGTTTTCGAAGAGCAGATCATAATTTATGTTTTTTAATTTTAAGATATTTTTAGTGCAGTCATTTTACATGTCTGAGACTAAACTTCATACTAAAGCTTTCTGATTAAAATCACTCCCTCTAAAATTTTATTCGCCACACACATTACATTTGATTAACACCCCTTTGGATCTTCGCAGATTTTACATTTGGTTAACACCCCCTTGAATTTTTACAGATCTAGTTCTTAAAGCCATCAACTATTCAGGGAGTCTAAATGCTTTTCCCGTAGAGATAACAACAGGGAGACGGAACTCTTGATTTGAACGGAATCATACATTGTCAAAATTATTACTTGTTACAATAGCCCCACGCGACTTTTGTTAAAGTGCGGGACACGAAAGAAAACCGGGCGGTCCTTAAAATTAAGGTTCATAGTCTTAAGCAAACGGAAAAATAAAATTTGTGTACGCAAATAAATTTAATGTTATTTTATTTGTTGTAATAGTTTGTCGCTTCACCTATAAAGTGCGCCAGCATTTAGTAAATTTCGCACTGGTCCACTTGTAATTGGGATGTGCCTAGAGTCTCCATGCACTCCGTGCTGTAAAGAACAAAATAGATTTTCCGTATAGGTATAAAACCTTAAATCGGCTTTTAAGATCAAATGGTTTTGTTTGGCGCAAGTGCCAAAATAAACGAAAATTGCTCATTGAGAGACCAAATATTTTTCACTAGCGGGTGAAATATCTATCAACTGTAAGGCAATATAGGCAAGAGGGACGCAATATTGTGTATCTAGACGAAACCTGGGTAGATAATGTAACGACAGTAAACAAATGCTGGCGAAGTGAAAGTGTTACAGGTGTTGTTCAGGGAATCCGCTCTAGTAGTCGCTTTATTATAGTTTATGCTGGTTCAGAAGCCGGATTTGTTCCAGGTGCTGCTTTAGTTTTTCGCTCGGGACTAACAACTGGAGTCTATCATGGACACATGAATAAAGATAATTTTGAAAAGTGGTTGCTCGAGAAGCTTCTACCTAATATTCTTCCCAAATCAGTCGTGGTAATGAACAATGCGTCTTATCATTTTCACGTAGAAGATAAAATGCCAACTAAGTACTGTACAAAAGCTCATATTATATCGTGGCTTAAATCGAACAATCTTGTATGTGATCCAACAAGGAGAAAATATCAATTATATGAAGTAATATCAGCCAACAAGCCTAGAGGAACAAAGTATAAAATTGACGGTCTTTTACGCAACCTCGGTCATACACCTTCAAGGCTGCCTCCATACATCTGCGAACTCAACCCTATTGAACTTGCATGGGCAGGAGTAAAAAAATGTATTCGAGAGCGCAACACCGTGTTAAAATAAATAAAAATATAATAAAATATTGAAGATTGATTTTAATATTATTAAAGATTGAAGGGTTAAAGGGAGAACTGTTGAACCGTTATCGATCTCTCGGCGAGGACTTTGAAACTCGGCCGCTAGATGGATTTGGTGGTACTCTTCGGTTTTCCAAGGTCTATAGGGCTGGGCTGCCGTCGGCTAACTAGTGATCGGTAGAGTGGGTCGGGGTAAAAATGGAAAAAGTATGCGCCACCTGTTTTATGGCTCTTAAAGAAAGCCCGAGACCGGATGAACTTAAGAAAAACAGGAAAACTACGAAAACTTTACAATAACACCAATATCCTTAATATTGAAAAATATATTTACGAAAACTTACCGTTTTAACCTTGTTTATACATAGATTATAGTCACATTTAGTTCATATAAAGTTTAATAAATGAGATTAAAGACATTAATAATTATTACCTTCTCTTACGACTATTTCCTGAGTATGAGCAAAAGAAAGAGAGAGAGAGCTGTCTATAAAATATAGGAAGAGGTCGTAAGATTGACGTAACCTAACCTAGGATTCTTCCAAATAATTTTGAAAGTTGCACTTAAATTTTTATATATTTAATAATAAGTGGTACGAGAGAAAGCTCATCAAGATTTAACTATGTTAAGTATCTCAGAAAGAAAGTAGTGTGGGTTTTATACCAAATTAACTTAAATCAAAAGGCTGCAACACTTACATCCTTCAAGTTTTAATTACGGTACTTGTCAGTGATTTAATTACTTTCGAAATAGGCCTATTTAACCCAGTTTACAAATAAATGTGCAAATTCATAAAACAACAGTGCGGTGTACTGAGTGCTATTCGTTAAAAGACAACACACACAGATCAAACCTGAAGTTGATTATATTTGATACGTAGAAGAGTCTGTCGAGGATCTCACAACAGCATCGAGGATGTACACATGGTTGGCAGGCCCAGCTTCATACAGCTTGAAACATGACTCCTGAGGGACTGCAAGCAAGCTTCAGAGTGACTGTGCTATGGCTAAAGTTCATCAGCACACAAGAACAATGGACCAACACACCAAATAAAAAAATGGCCTAAAAGAAACAAATCAAGCAATAGAAGAAAGTTCGAGAACACAAGGTAGGTAAATCATACATTTTAGTTTTAATAATAAATATTTGTGAGAGAATGATGAAAATGAGACTTACCAATGATATATTGGCCTTTTCAAAGAGTCAAGAACATGTTGCTTGAAATGAAAAATGGGTTTCTTCCACTAAAATTCTAATTTTAACTCAGCTAGCATAGCTATAGGACACTTAAACAATAAGTCACCCAAAATAATTAGAATGGACCCATTTTTCAAAGAAAAATTGGCAAAAATGCCCTAAAGACAACCAAAAGTTCCAGAATATGGTCTGCCTTTTTTTTAACTCCTTCTGTCACTTTTTCTTTCTCCTGTTGGATAGAAACCTAGAGATTTTTGATACAACCCTGATGTTGGTACTATTAATTGTTAATGAAGTTGACAGATATTTCAAAATTAATTTAAATTTAGATAACTTTAATTTTTTGTTTTGAGATAATTAGGATATACCAAAATGTTAGTTAAAATTACAATGGTAAGTTTCAAAATGAAGATTTTTGATCATATAAATTTTCTTTACTCTGATTTCCTATTTTTCTAATTCCTAACCTTATTGTTTGTTATTGTTTTTACCAAAGGTTATGTAATGTGTATTCTCTTAATTTCAGAAAAATATCAGCTTTATTTCTACAAAGGGGCTTGATGCTACTGAAAAAAACAACAAATACAATAAGAGCTAAAGAGAGCTATCACCAGAATACAAGGTAAACTTTGATTTCTTTTACTTAACTTAGCCTAAAATTGTCAACTCCATAATCACGTAACCAATTTGTACCTAAAATTGCTAATTTTAATAATTTGTTTCAGAATGAGAAGAATGTGCCTATGGAGGTCTCCACTACTTGATTTATTGTTATAAAGTTAACCTAGGATTACTGAGATTGTGATTTTAAATTTTGAATTAAATGATAAAAAAAAAATTAAATATGTGTCTTATTTCAACTATGAAGATTATAGAAACTGGTAAGCATATTTTATAGATATTATCTTAAATAAAAGTATAGCAAAATTCTAAATTTCTGTTAGGAAAATATAACCCGTTACAACCAGTGAACTTTCAATTAAACTTAATTATTTTTTTAAAATTTAATTAAATTAAATATGTTAAACATGTTCGTTCTATTGAAGATAAATACTGGGAAGTAGATGGCAAAATTGAAACGGTTATTGATGATTTAGTTATCACACTGGGATCAAGTAGTGACGACGAAACCTCATCATTTTCAGAGGAAGACAACGATTTAGAAGGAATCGAACCATTAGAATCACAGCTGCCAATCTCAAAAATAGCTTAGTTTTTTTCATATATTTTGTAAAATTGTTCTTAAAGTAGCTGTCATTAAACTGCTTCAAAATAATTAGTTTTCTGTTCAGTACCGGGTGTCAAAAAATATCTAATATTGCAATTAATATTTGAAAAACTACAGTATTTAAATTTTTTTACGATACACGTGTGAAACATCGTTATTAACATACTTGTATGGCGACTTCCATACGCCTTTGTTAATAACGTTTTTTATCCCACTTGTATCGTAAATAACTACTACTAAAGTTTTTGAATGTGTCGTGCAGGAACACTTGCTTAATATTAAGCCAAGTCCTGTATGCTTGATTTCCTGTGAATCGAGCCAGAGGTTATTGAACTTTCCACCGGCTGTTTGCAATTTTTGCATTTCAGTCGGCTGCTTTAAGTGGTGGCGGAAGCTATCGTTGGAGTAGATTCTTTGTTTGAACGGCTATCCGTGTGTTGTGTGATACGTACGTCGCGTCGTGCATGGTGCGATATGGAAGACAATATTAAGAACGTGGGCATGCAGATACCGTCAATTTCGGCTATCGGTAATAACGTTGAAAATGTTGGAGAATTTAGTAAGAAGAGTGTGTGTGAATGTGTGGTGTGTGTCTTAATAATAAAGGGATTTTCAACATTGAACTTCGCTGATAAGCTTCAAATAATTTATAAGAGAAGGGCAAAACCGCCTATGAAAAATTTAACCACAAAAATGAAAAACTGTATTAGACATTGTTATCCGGAAAACAATACGAACAACTTAAATGGCTAACAGGGTGTGAAAATATAAGTAAATTATTTTGTTGGCCCAGTTTACTTTTTGAAAATGGAAAAGGTCTCTGGAATAAAACTGGTTTTTTCCGATTTAAACAATTTCCATAAAGCTGTAAAAAGACACATTATATCCAAAGTCCATTTACAGGCCGTCATAAAAGAAAAAGTCTTCGGCAAAACCAGAATTGAACACGCCCTTAATAAACAGTTGGAAATTAGTCACCGCCAACACAATGAACTAGTCGATAAAAATATGCAAATATTAAGAAGACTTATCGATGTTGTTGTTTTCTACGAGGTTTTATCGAACAGCACGAATTGGGATTTAGAGGTCATGACGAAACAAGGATTTCTTCAAATAAAGGAAACTTTCAAGATTTACTTAGTTTAATGGCTAAATATGATGATTGCTTAGAAAATCATTTAGAGCAGTCTAGGGTTTTTCGCGGAACGTCGAATCGAATCCAGAATGATTTAATTTCCGCTGTTGCAACCATTATTCTAAAAAGAATTAAGCAAGAGATTGGCGAGGCGCGGTTCATTGATTGTTCTGGACGAAACAACTGATATCACTAATTTTAGCCAATTATCAATAGTAATACGCTACGTTAAAACAGAGGGAAGTATTCAAGAGGTTTTAAGAATGTGTTCGAAAATCGTACAGCAGATGCATTATATACTGTAGTTTATAACGTTACTAAAGAAATTAGTGGCGAGAAAAAAATTAGTTGCTCAAAGCTATGATGGAGCTGCAGTGATGGCAGGACAGTTAAGGGGTCTGCAAGCTAAAGTTCGAGAAACTTTCGCAAGTGCTGTGTTTGTCCATTGTTTTGTGTTAACAGTATCTGAACATCGTGAATCACTGATTGAACTATTTGAGAATATAATAGAAAATAATGAAACGTGGGACTCAGAAGCAATAAATAGTTCGAGGGGGTTTTTGGACTGTTTGAAACGAGATTTTAATTTTAATTATTTATTGAATTTATTTTCAGAATCATTTCCATTCTCGGACAATGTTTTTAATATACTACAAACTAAAACAAATGATATTGCTTTTTGCCTAAAAAACGAGGATGATTTTAAGTCCATGTTAAGCCAAAAAAAAGATGACTTTGACCTATTTTGGGAGAAAACGATGACGTTAAATGTAGAGCCACAAGCCAAGCGTCTTCGAACAAACAAGGTGGGAGATGTTCAAACATCATACAGACGCCTCTTTTATGAAATAATCGATCAAATTCAGCAACAAATAAACTATAGATTTAACGATTTTAATGATTTTAAATTCCTCGAGCTCTTAAATTTTGATGCATTTAAAGAAAAAGCTTTTCCAGAAGATGCGTTTAAATCTGTTCTTCTTTATTATGGCCAATTCTTCGACCCAGTGTTACTGCGATCTGAACTAAAAGTGATTTACAAAACTGATGACATTAGTGCAAAAAATAACGCTAAGGAACTAATGCAATTTTTAAAAGACAAGGAGCTAGAAGTGTGAATTAGTATTGACAATACCTGGCCACAAGTTCATCAGTAGAACGCAATTTTTCAACACCTAAACGTTTAAAAAATTTCGTGAGAAATTCAACGGGGCAGGAGAGACTTTCGCATACATCGCTGTTGTCCATTGAAAATAAACTTCTCCAAAATATGTCGGAGCATCGACGTTTTTATGATGACGTCATTGACGAATTTGCAAAAATTGATCGAAGAATCGAATTACATTACAAATAGGTAAGTTTCTAAAAATTGCTTCCCTTTCTTAAAATTTCACCGCACGCCCCTGGCAGCTGCCAGGATCAAGTTCTCCATATTCAGTAGGGCTGTTCTGCTGACCGAGGACTTGAAGAATACTTCCCCAAATGCAATAATAAGACTCACCGAGGATTTAGAGTTGCTTGGGGAAGTGTAAATATAGGTGTGAGCCACAATAGACTACAGAGTCGCAGTGGAACCACTCACTTTTAACCTAACCTCAAAATTTGTTTTATTTTTGGGTAGTCTTATGGGCTTTATTTGATTTTATCCTATTTGAACGACCACTTATGCTGATGTGTTCCGTATAACGTTAAAAGATATAGATTAATTGCTTGTGTCTCTTTAATAAAAATAGATAGCCCGTAGATTAATGCAAAACTATTCTATCAGGTGTTTCTTTTTTCAGGATCAAACATTCTAGATAGACAGATTACACCCGGTATCAAAATAGATATCCTACAGGAGCAGCGTGATTTCTTTCCTAAGCGATCTGTGGAAACAAATCTCGTACAATATACCAAGTTTATATTAAATGCAATGGATGCCCACATTCAGGTCGACTTCGGTATACTGATTTTAGTAAAGCACCCGACAAAATACATTTTAACATTTTAATAGGCAAGCTCTCTGAGATCGTGTACATGGGGATCTGCTGCGCTGGTTGGTATCATATTCTCAATAGAAGACAGTTGGTTGTCGTTAATGGTCATAAGTCAAAATCTTATGTAGTTACTTTAGGAGACCCCCAAGGTTCACACTTGGGTTCACTTTTATTTTTGATATATCTGAATAACATAGGTAAATGATTTAAAAATTGTAACTTCTATTTATATGCTAGTGAAAATGATTTCAACAATAAAAAATGTGAGTGATAGTCTTTTAGTTCAGTGCGATCTGAATAGCCTATATGACTACTGGCTGGTCCTAAATGTTGATAAATGTTGTTTTATTTCGTAGTTTTCAACAGTTCTCTCCTACGATTATAATTATAATACTTTGCCGTTGAAGCAAGTGTTTTATACAAAAGATTTGAGAGTTATTTTAGATCATAAAATGATTTTCTCTCTCCACGTGGATTATGTAAGTACTAAGGCAAACAACATGTTGGGTTGTATTCTTCGACAGTGTTAACAGTTCCATTCTGTTCTAGCAATGAAAACCGTATACTTCTGATTTGTTTATAGTAGTTATATTTAAATATAACTTATTTATAAATGACTAAACTAGAAATAAGACACAAAGTCTCGGTCTCAGTCAAAAAGAGTATAATGCGGTTACACGTGTTTCGCCTTTTCAGGCATCATCAGAACTACAATTAATATAACAATATAAACTATCACTATAAATATACAAAATTCAAACAGACCTTCGACATTAACTAAAATCGCAAGAACAAATCAAACAACTATAACGTCACATGTTAAAATACACACTGAGATGAGGTTAAGAAACTAAGGTATTGACACGCGCAGATAAAAGTTGAATCAAATAAAGGACAAAAAAATATATAAATAAAAAATATAAAAAAAGGTTATTGATATACTCAGGAATTGAACCCGAGCCTCCGGCGTGACACACCGAGATACTGACCACCACTCTACCAGCAGGTCCAATGAAAAGTTTATACATTATCTTCCTGCCGATTAATATTAGTGCCAAAATTATTAAAAATTAGTTGAGGTTCGAAATTGAAGACATCATTAACACAATGTAAAACTGAGCTTCTTTTAGCCCTTGTAATTTCCATCTTCTCTAACAAATCCAGTTTTTTACTCTTTGGACACTCGTGTAGTATCTTTACATTGTTTGGTATAGAAAAATGTTGTCCAGTTGTTAGCAAGCGGTTAGCAAAAGCCGACTTTGTCTCAGTGATATCATTGTTTTTATATTTATCGAAAAGGCTAAAATGTTCCCGGACCCTAGTGGAAATCCTTCTCCATGATTGTCCGATATATACAGCAGAACAATCTCCACAGCCCAATGAGTAAACCCATGATTTTGAGAGATGTTCAGTCTTGTCTTTGGTCATTACTAGATGTCTCTTAAGTGAGTTCACTGTTTTAAAAGCAATTGAGACATCTAAATGTTTGAAAAACTTCGCCACCTGCATTGAAATATTACCAAAAAATGTTAAACCTTTGAAGCATTTTTTAAATGTTGGTTTAGAGTGAATAATATTAAAGGAAAGTTTGTATTTATTGAAAAACTTAAAATAAAGTCTATTGATGGAGTGGATAGGAAAACCGTTGTTGAAAGCAATTTGTTTTATAATCTGCAATTCCTGATTGAAAGCTTCCCTGGAAAGAGGTATTTTGAACAACCGATAGAAAAATGAGTTGAAGGATGCAAACTTGTGTGAGTGAGGAGAAATGGAACTAAATTGAATAACGTTATCTGTAGACAATTATTTTCTGTATATTTCAAATTCTATTTTGGTATTGTTCCTGATTAACATTAAATCTAAGAAAGGTAATCTACCCTCATTCTCCATCTCTAGAGTAAAATCTATTTTGTTATGAAGGGAGTTAACAAAATTCAAAAAATCAGTCAATTCCTGATTGTTTCCTTTCCACACGATACATATATCATCTACGTACCTCTTGTAAGCTAATAGATGGTTGGCAAAACGGCTTTTCATAATCTTTGCTTCCAAATCACTCATAAAAATCTCACTAAGAAAAGGAGAAAGGCAGGAACCCATCGCTAGACCCGTTAACTGTCTAAAAAATAAACCATTAAATTTGAAAACATTTTGGTTCAGTACGGTGGAGAGCAGAGAAACGAGATTCTCCTTTACTAGTGCTGGTAGGGCAGTTTTGTTTAATAAACTCTTTACCAATTTAATGCATTCGTTGGGGGGTATGCTGGGGAACAAGTTTTTTACATCTAAGGAAATTAATATTGCATCATGCGGAATGTCAACATTTTTGAGGTACTGCGCCAAATCTACCGAATTTTTTGTGGAGTAAGTATTCTGAAAACCCGTAACCTCTCTCAAAACTTTATTTAGCCACGAAGACAAACGGTAACAGGGTGAGTCAACAAAAGACACCACGGGTCTGGTAGGGTTTCCCTCCTTATGTACCTTAGGTAAACCGTAGAGCAAAGGCGTTCTAGGATTCATAGGATACAAATTATATTTCGAGGTTTTAAAATATTGCATAAGTTACCAACGTTTGATTAAAAACACCTTTAACCTTCACAAAGAAGGAATTTGTGGGGTCCCTATTGATACTCTGGAACTCACCAGAGTCCAGGAAGTCTACAACCTTCTGCACGTAATCAGCTCTTTTCATAACCACCAAACTTATTTATAATTAAACATTTTTCTTACATTTTTACATTTTAAGAAAACTGGCCTACAACAATATTATCAATTAGTCACTTCTTTGAAATAAGTTTAATTTTTTTTTCTCTGGATGCTCATAATGGACGTTCCGATATGGTTTTTCTCTCTAAAATTTTTAATAATCTGCTAGACTCACCCCACACCTTATCTAATATTAACTTGAATACTTAACCGTGTGTTATAACAAAATAATGCTTTGCTTTTGTGGGGAAAATCTAGCAGGAATGCTTTAAATAATAGAATGCTGTATTCAACTCGAGATATGCTGATATCGATTTGTTTAGTGATTCATTAAATTCTTTTAGAAACACTGTTAAGGGAGAAAAAAAATTGAAGATTAGTTTTTTACTACAGTAATTGTCATCTTATATTTTTGTTAATAGATGTTCAAGGGAGCAAAAAGTGAAAAACCAGCGACAAGGTCTAGTCGAGTTGAAAGTAAGATGAAAAGATACATACGTATTAAAAAAAACTTCCTGCACGTCCGACCTCAAAAAAATATCTTATGTAGAGGTAATTTAAATTACATATCGGTTAATAAGTTCAAAAGGGTTCACGCGCCGCAGATATACAAAGACATGAGTACGATTTATCTTTTCAAATTTTGCAGTTACGTATAGACAAAGGATCAATGTAATGCGGTAAAGAGCCATTTTGTGGAAAAAAAATTATATGCAAAGGCATGTGCGTCAAAAAGTGGTCAAAAAATGGTCGAAAATGGACAGATCTACTTTTATTTTATAATGCTAGATTTGATTTTTTCATAAAAATTCGCATTTAGCGCCCAACTATACATATTTTCCTATTAAAATCACATTAAAGCTAATACATATCTCTATCTCATATTACTGCGTGCAGTTCCCCTTCAAGCCTTTTATATCTAGTTGATATAGCCTATAAAGTGTGTATGTACATACATTATATAATATCTTGTTGTTAAACAATAGTCTGTACACCCTCATTGTATTTTGTGAATATCAAATTTGGACCTGTGGTCTGTTGATATTCTTTTTGTAATAAATAAATAAATAAAATATATAACTTGTTATATTTTCTAAATGCTAATGTTTTAGAAAAATACAAAAATTAGTATACTTAAATGCGAAAATGCTAAAATATACGATTTTACAAATTTCTTTGACCAACAACTCTAACGATCATTAATAGCGAAACCCATTTTCATTTTTTCAAAGAAATTAACCGCAAAATTGCCCCCGATTTCGTTAAAAAATCTCTTTTCAGCTGTTATTTATTCGCCAGGCTCGGTTATTGGACGGCTGCTTCATGCAAAAGCCCACTTCACAGTCGAAATAAAAACATCTATCAATGTCTGAACGTAATGGCTGACGATATATCCGGCCTAAAGTGGTGGATACATTTAAATGGCCGACAGACGTGCTTCTCTTTAAATACTGCGAACTTATTTCGGAGCGCTTTTGGTGGGATCTTTTTAAAACCCTTTCATAGAAAAATGTACGGGCACACGAATTAACAGAAAGTATCTGTTTGATGACTATGTGACAAATAGTCTAAGTAGTCGATAATTTTGGATGTAATAGTTAATTTCCTATAAAGTGATATCTTGCCGCACATCTTAGGAACAATATTTTTTCTACGAGCGTTAAATTGGAAACGAAAACCTTTAATTATGTATAATACTTCCCTCGTAAAATGAAAGTATTGTAATAGCGAAAAAAATACTCTTCGAGATTTTTCCGATCTTCACGTTTAAGGGTTCCTAGTGTCTGTCTGTCTGTCGGTCGGCCTATTCCCGGCATAGCTAAAAAACTGAGGTTACATGCTAGCAGAGTACCAATTCCAAGGCAACTGTTATTATTGCAATATTCACGATATTAGTATAACAATAATTATTATATTTATATTAAACAAATACACATATCTATAAATTAGGCTAGATCATTGCAGAAAAGAATATATAGTTTTAATCAACAAACCAACACTGCACGAGATGGTTTTGGTTGTTTACTTTATCACGTAGGCGAACCCTTATAGTTGGAACATTACCTGGCGATCCTGCCAGCCGCGTGTACAGGGTGTTCCAGGTGTTTTATGTCCGTTCTGATTAAAAGATTTGATTTTGCGATAGCTGTTTATATTACATTTTAATGTTTCACAAACTAAAATTTTAGCTTCACCTGTTTAAAATATACGATAGGTTGGTATAGGTGATCAAGGTAAAATGACGTTTGAATGCTTTGTCAATAAAAATTGACATTATTTTAATTATTGTCGAAGTCTTCACCTAAAAAATATATATTTGACTCTGATCGAAATGAAATACTCTTTGGATGAGAGACTACAGATTGTTATGCTATTTTACAAGTGCCAAGAAAATGCAAGAGAAGCAAGAAGAAGATTTGTTGCAAATTTTCATAGAAATATATCCATCAATACAATTCTAAGGATAAAAAACCTATTTGAGGAAAATAAAACTTTACATGATAGAAAAAGAAATATACAAAGAAGAAGAAATCGAGACCAGGCCATTATAAATTATTTTCAAGTTAATCCAACCAAATCTATTTCGGATGCAGTTCGGGAAGTTCAGTACGGTGGCGGTGTAAGGCGCAGAAGAGTTACCCGAGGGACTGTTCACAGGACTCTGAAAATTAATAAATTTAGGCCTTTTCGTATCCTTCCACTTCAGCACCTAACACCGGTACAAAAAGAACTTCGCTTCCAATTTGTTTCTCAAATGGTAATTCGGCAAGAAAACGAAGACCCTGATTTATTCAAAAATATTGTGTGGACCGACGAAGCTACTTTCACAACAGCGGGAGTATTCAACAGACATAATAGTCACCATTGGGCCGTTGAAAATCCAAAAAAGTTCCAGACTATTAAATTTCAAGGGAGGAATTCTATTCATGTTTGGTGTGGGATAAAAAACAATAAAATTTTGGGACCAATATTTTTTAATGGGACTTTAAATGGGCACAGATATTATGAGTTTTTAGAAAATGAAATTGAAAATTTTTTGGAAGACTTACCATTGGCAGAATATCAGAATTTAATTTGGCAACATGATGGGGCGCCTCCTCATGCCGTGCATGATGTGGTTCAATTTTTAAATCGGCGCCATAACGAATGGATAGGGCGAAATGGAATATATGCTTGGCCGCCCAATAGCCCCGACCTCTCAGTTTTGGATACATTTCTTTGGGGCCATTTGAAGAACGTCGTATACAGACAACGAAACGAAAATATTCAAGAGATCATGGGAAAAATTGTCGATGAAATAAACCGCCTTAACCAGGAGAATCATATTGTAACAGCAAGTTTAGAAAGGCTACAAAGGGGTTATCGATGTTGTTTCGAGAAAAACGGCGGTCACATTGAAAACTTATGTTATTAGTAGTTTTATTTTATTATTTAATAATTATTTTTTATTGAATTTCTTTTTCTATCATGTAAAGTTTTATTTTCCTCAAATAGGTTTTTTATCCTTAGAATTGTATTGATGGATATATTTCTATGAAAATTTGCAACAAATCTTCTTCTTGCTTCTCTTGCATTTTCTTGGCACTTGTAAAATAGCATAACAATCTGTAGTCTCTCGTCCAAAGAGTATTTCATTTCGATCAGAGTCAAATATATATTTTTTAGGTGAAGACTTCGACAATAATTAAAATAATGTCAATTTTTATTGACAAAGCATTCAAACGTCATTTTACCTTGATCACCTATACCAACCTATCGTATATTTTAAACAGGTGAAGCTAAAATTTTAGTTTGTAAAACATTAAAATGTAATATAAACAGCTATCGCAAAATCAAATCTTTTAATCAGAACGGACATAAAAAAAATCACTCTTTCCAAAAATCGTATAAAAAACGATACATTCCATTTAAAAAACACCTGATGCATAGCGTAACTCTTTTGTTTCTGGTTCAAATATTTTTTCGATGACATTTTTGGATTCTACAAGAAAAAATACATCGATTGGCTATTTTGAATTTTTCCAAAATACAAGGAAGGTCGAAAATAGGTCCCTGTTCAGTCCTCGCTGGAACACCCTGTACAAGTGAATAGTGAAAAAAGAACAGTGATTATGAATAGTAAAAACTAATCATGGGAAAATCCAATTCAAAACACTCTGAAGTCACAGATACCGGAGTTGTGAATTCAAATTTCATCGTAGAAGAAGAATCACTGGCTGTCCCTCACGATATTCGCATAGTTTTTTACTGCCTCGCATTGGAAGTATGGATCCTAGCAGTGATAAAGATTAAAAAAGCATACAGAAGAGGTATTAAAAAGAATTTGTCAAGGAGTATAGTTTTGCGCCCGACTGAGGAGACCTGAGTTTCACCCTGACGATTTTTGGCCGCCTAAAAAACGGTCCATCGGGAACGTCAACTGGTGTTCACCAACACTGGCTTCGAGGGAACACTCTAGTTGTTGGCACGCGCATCGATGGACAATTTTGGAAGCAGCTCAGCCAAATTCCGACTCAACTATAACCAGAAAAATGTTAGAGTGTAAGTTTTATATGTATTTATATTTTTTGATAAGAGGGTTATATAGTTATGGTCTTACAAAAATTTAAAGATAGTTATGGATTAGTAGAAAAGTTTTATGAAAAATTAGAAAAAGAACCAGTAGACCGCCGTATAAGTTTAAATAGAATAAGTACGCTAACGTTAGAAATAGGGAAATTAGAAGCACAATGTTATAAATTAAAAAAAGAGGACCAGCTGGAAGCTGTAGTTGACCCAGTAGCGAAAAAAGCACTCCTAAAGTACAGTATCGCTACCAGTGCTTATTTAGTAAAATCTAGAGCACTTTTAGATGAAAGATTGCAAACCCTTGCCCCGGAAGAAAATTTAGCAAACTCAGTTTTTGCAACAGCTAATTTGTCTCAAAATTTCGATTTTAAAACTGCAGCGTCCTTGTTGCCCTCTATGGATGGCACAGAGGAGGTTACAAAGCAGTTGATAGATGCTATTGAGTTATACAGTGACTTTATTAGCAATGACGGGAAGTCGCTATTAATTAAGTATGTCTTGAAAGCTAAGTTAACGCAAAATGCGAAATTAAGATTAAAAAACTCGTATGATAATATAGAGTCGTTACTAGTAGATATGAAAAAAATATTTATTAAGTAAAAAATCTGTAGCAATCCTTTCGGCTCAAATGCATTGTTTAAAATGAGAATCCAAGACCATTGATGATTATGCTAGAGTTATTGAATCACTTTTACTAGATTTAACAATTGCCCAAGCTGACGGCGATGATGCTGTGTTACCACTTTTTCGCAATACAAACGAAAAAATCGCTATAAGTGCATTTTCGAACGGCTTAAGAAGTAGTGAGTTACGAACGATTGTGAAAGCGCGAAATTATCAAAGTCTAAAGGACGTAGTGGTAGGCGCTAAAGAGGAAGAATTGACAAAAAAATCGAATTTCCAAATAACCATGGTTTTAGGGATAGATCTAGCCGAGGAAATTTTACTTTTTCTAATAATAACCGTGGCAATTATGGGCCTAGAGGGAGTTTTAGTAGTAAACAAAACTACCGTAGTCAACCGGGTCATAGAGGACAAGGCCGGGGGCATTATTACCGCAATAATCGAGGACGTACGTCATCGCGTCATCATGAAGGTCGAGTGTACAGGGTGGCCCACATAAGATGACCCACTACCTTATCTCAGAATCTGTACGAGATAGGGAAAAAAGTTTTATACAAAAGTTTCTTAGGTGTATCTAGATTTTTTAAATATTATATTTTTATATATATAGGGTGTGTCATTTTGCGTTGACAGATGTCAACTTTGTTATTTTAAATCGAACACCCTGTATATTATTATGGTTTTGAATAGCTCTCTTAGAGACGATTTCAACGATGTATTATAAGATGGGTCTACGAGGCACCGTTTCGGAGATATTTACGATCATCTTCAATTTTTGACATACTTTCAACTTGTTGTATCTCTGGTATTTATCAACTTTTTTGTTTCATTTTTATGCAGGAAAAAACATAATTTTATGCTTTATTGGACGTGTAGGTAAAAATATTGAAATTGAAAAAAAATGTTGCAGTGTTGTCACGTTTTGCGTACCATCAGTTTTCTCAAGATTTTTAAATGCAACTCCTTATATTTTATAACGGATTTAAGTAGAGCATCGAAAGACGATTTCAACGATATATTATAACATAGGTTTACAAGTCACGGTTCCCGAGTTTTGGGGATTTTCTTCAGGAATCAATTTTAATATTAAACAATTTTTACTAAACATAACATAAACTATTAAACACGACATAACAAGAACAAAGACAAAAAAATAAACATTACTTAAATTAAATTTTCTATATAACCATCTTCCTGTGCTGTACATGTTGTATAAATAATGTCTAATTTTTTTATTGCCCTACGAACTGCTCCACTCTCATTGATCAAATGGATCTCTTCCATTATTCTCCCCCTTAAATCGTCTACGTTATTAACTTTATTCTTATACACTTTGTCTTTAATATTTCCCCATAAAAAAAAATCTAGTGGAGTTAAATCGGGACTCCGAGCTGGCCAGGGTATTGACCCAAATCTGCCAATCCACATTGGAAATCTTTCATTTAACCATTCAATTACAGGTCTTAGGGTATGGTAAAATAAAATATATTCCCGCGGTGTTGAAAATTGTTTCGTCAGTGAAAAGAATTTTGTCAAAAACCGGTTGATCAAAGTGGCGCGGCGGTCCATCATATCCATGCAAAAAGTAGCTCTGTTGTCAAAATCAGCTATGGATAGCTCTTGTACCGGAGTGAATTTGAAAGGATGGTAATCGTTGATATTAAGTGTTCTCTGAATACTTGCTCGGCTAATATGCGGTATGTCCCATGCGGCATCCCTTTGGGAATTTTCATTGCTTTCCTCAAAATATAAAAGAACATCAAGTTGATTTTCTTCTGTAAGAACTGTCCTAGGCCGGTTTCTTTTATTGTTTATCACAACGCCATTTTCCAGATCTCGTGTAATTCTTACGAAGATTTTCTTACTTGGAATTCTGCTATTTGGATACAGTCTTCTATACTCCCTTAACGCTAGTGCGGGACTCTTATTGTTTCTAATGAAGCACTCATATAAAATTAAACGTTGTTGAATAGTGTAGTTCGACATAATTATTTCTTAAATTTACTAATTTAATCAAGAAATGCAACCAAGCTGTCAAATTTCATGCAAATAATATTTCGTTTGTTTCCATGGTTTTGAAGCACAGCCTACTTAAAATTGTTGATAGGGTTGTGGAAAGGTTGGTAAATAATTGTGAGAGAAAAAACACGAAGCCAGTACTTAGCTTGATGACGTTTATTACTCGCCTGACTTTCAGACGCTCTATATAAAAACGAAACAACAAAAATGATTAGTAAGCAAAGACATTTTGCGGCACCATTATCGACACAGTCGCCTTGGCCGTCTGCTTCGGTAATCGCTAATCATAACATTGATAAGGCTTATTTAGTATATGGGAAGGAAACATAAAGAACTATTTTTAAATAGATTCACACTATTTTAACAAAAATACACATTATGTATTTAACTGATTTTTAGAGAGTTTTACGTTTGATCTGGAAAACGGCGTGGTAATAATTATTCAAAGCAATTAGAAAATCTAATTTAGATATTCTTTAGCATATAATATTAATTTTGTTGTCTTCGTTCATGTCATGTCACGTTTAATAGTTTATATTATGTTTTAGTAAAAATTTCCTGAAGAAAATCCCCAAAACTCGGGAACCGTGACTTGTAAACCTATGTTATAATATATCGTTGAAATCGTCTTTCGATGCTTTTAAAGCCGTTATAAAATATAGGGGGTTGCATTTAAAAATCTTGAGAAAACTGATGGTACGCAAAACGTGACAACACTGTAACATTTTTTTTCATATTCAATATTTTTACCTACACGTACAATAAAGCATAAAATTATGTTTTCTCCTGCACAAAAATGAAACAAAAAAGTTGATAAATACCAGAGATACAACAAGTTGAAAGTATGTCAAAAATTGAAGATGATCGTAAATATCTCCGAAACGGTGCCTCGTAGACCCATCTTATAAATACATCGTTGAAATCGTCTCTAAGAGAGCTACTCAAATCCATAATAATATACAGGGTGTTCCATTTAAAATAACAAAGTTGACATCTGTCAACGCAAAATGACACACCCTGTATATATAAAAATACAATATTTAAAAAATTTGGATAAACCTAAGAAACTTTTGTATAAAACTTTTTTCCCTATCTCGTACAGATTATGAGATAAGGTAGGGGGTCATCTTATGTGGGCCACCCTGTACGTAGCGAATGCCGCCGAGGGTAATGCACAGCAAAACCAAAACATAGGTCAGCAGTTTTTTCGAGACTAATGAATCTAATAAAAATAATACGCACTGTTATGATGTGTTTAATTTTAATATGAATGCATTAAATTTCATCATGGTACAGTATAATGGAAGCGAGTTATTATTTTTAATAGATTCAGGCGCGAGCATTTCATGTATTTTTTCGGAATATTTAGGGAACAATGAAAACATAGATAAAAACGAAACAACTTCAAAATTTGGTCAAAAATGAATGGTCATATGAGGATGACATGATAGCATTTTGGTAAAAATTCAATATGGCGAAACAACATGGCGGCCTAGTGGAATGTTAAAAATATTATCATTAAAAAACTACTTATCCAATTTATCTCAAATTTCGCACAAACATAAGGTATTGTTGGAATCAACTGGTAACATTTTGGTATGAATCCAAGATAGCGGAACAAAATAGCGCCTAGTAGGATTTTAACAGGGTTATTGACCTTAATCGAGCTTTATAAATTTATAATATTTAAATATATTTATTTATTTGATACAATAAATCAAAGGTACTTTGTAGGCTTCTTCGTAGATTATAATTTACAATGTTATCAGATATAATTGTTAGTATGAATTAAATACATATTTTACCTCACCAATTGAGCGGCCACTTATGTCTCGAACAATAGCAAACGTCAATAACGTTGGTATCTTTTTCCTGAATATAAATATTTTAACAAACAGGTGCTTTATTTAAATAAAAGATTTGGTTTTTTAAAAACAACTTAAACATGTATTAACAAACATATAAGATGAGAATTACTGTAAACAAAGTAATGCATAAAATTAATAACGAAAAAAATCTTTAAACCTAAATTAAAATCTAGAAAATGACGGAATTTGAGAAAATGAGAAAAAAATAAAAATCTTTAAATAAGCCATAAATTTAACTTCTAAAAATATCACAAAATTTTTGCCCAAATAAATATTAGAATGCAAATAGAATATCTTTTGTTACACTCTCAATTTTTGAAAACCGACTGTATATGTAAAGCCTCATAAATCACCACAAATGAAGAATTTAAAATCAACCGTAATAACTAGAACTTTGACGCCGACTAACTCTTGTTTTAAAAATCAGAAAAAAGGTCGACACCTAATTTGACAAGAACTGCCCCCGTTAGAAATTTGTTATTGGCTGGAACGCCGAGCATCGTCATAGATGTACCCTGATCGTTAATTAATAAATATTGCAGGTGTCGTCAAGAGTTTTACTTTATGTAAGAGTTGTATTAAATTGAAATATATACATAAGATAAAAATACCTTCCATATAAATGTCTAACTATTAGCATTCTGGATCAAAAAGAATATATCGAAAAAAAAAGAATGGCAAAGAAAACCCTTTCAGTCAATTTTTTTTGAAGAAAAACATGGATTTTCGAAAAAAAACATCGCCTTTTTGAAAAACTCTTCTATTATAAAATATTCTATTGTAGTTTTAACATAGTAAATTGAGAATTTATTATAATTGAATCGAGCCAAAAAAAAAAAATGTTTTATTTATTATTAGTTTTAACTTAAATGAAAGTCGGCAAAGAAATCTTCCCACGAAGAGGGCCATATGATAACCATAAACTTTTAAGAGGGTTGTATACTCCAGTACAACTTGACAAGTTTATTTCAAATAAGTTTATATATGTAAGCACAATCTAGAAGATAACGTTTGAGATAAGTGTTATTCAGGGGCGTAACTTACCTACTTGTAATGTAATTCGATTTTTCGATCATTTTTTGCAAATTCGTCAATGATGTCACCATAAAAACGTCGATGCTCCGAAATATTTTGGAGAAGCTTATTTTCAATGGACAACATCGATATATGCGAAAGTCTCTCCTGCCCCGTTGAATTTCTCACGAAATTTTGTATACGTTTAAGTGTTGAAAAATCGCATTCTACTGATGAACTTCTGGCAGGTATTGCCAATACTAATTCACACAATTTCGACACTTCGGTGTAGGCATCTTTCAGCTCCATGTCCTTTAAAAATTGCATTAGTTCCTTAGCGTTTTTTTTTGCGCTAATCTCATCAGTTTCGTAAATCACTTTTAGTTCAGATCGCAGTAACACTCGGTCGAAGAACTGCCATAATGAAGAAGAAGAGATTTAGACGCATCTTCTGGAAAAGTTGTTCCTTTAAATGCATCAAAATTGCAGAGCTCGAGGAATTTAAAATCATTTAAACCGTTAAATCTATAGTTTATTTGTTACTGAATTTGATCGATTATTTCATAAAAGAGGCGTCTTTATGATGTTTGAACATCTCCGACCTTGTCTGTTCAAAGACGCTTGGCTTGTGGCTCTACAATAGGTCAAAGTCATCTCTTTTTTGGCTTAAGATGGACTTAAAATCATCCACTTTTTTAGGCAAAAAGCAATATCATTTGTAATATAATAAAAACATTGTCCGAGAATGGAAATATTTCTGAAAATATGTTCAACAAATAGTTAAAATTAAAATCTCGTTTCAAACAGTCCAACAACCCCCTCGAACTATTTATTGCTTCTGAGTCCCACGTTTCATTATTTTCTATTATATTTTCAGATAGTTCAATCAGTGATTCACGATTTTCAGATACTGTTAACACAAGTCTTCCATTATAGTTCCACCTAGTAGGAGCTACTTTGGGCAATTGTTTGTGGACAATAGAGTCCAGAGCTGGTGTACGTTTTATTGACTTGGAAAAAAATCAGCCATGCCACTTAAAGTAACGAAACATATTTTACACTCTTTAATGTGTTTGATGGACTGGGATAAAACTAAATTTAATTAATAAGCAAAACAATGGACAAACACAGCACTTGGGAAAGCTTCTCAAACTTTAGCTTGCAGACACCCTAATTGTCCTGCCATAACTGCAGCTCCATCATAGCTTTGAACAACTAATTTTTTCTCTCCATTAATTTCTTTAGTAACGTTATAAACTACGGTATACAATGCATCTGCTGTACGATTTTCGGACACATTTTTAAAACCTAAAAATCGCTCTTGAATACTTCCGTTTATTTTAACGTAGCGTATTACTATAGATAACTGGCTAAAATTAGTGATATCAGTTGTTTCGTCCAGAACAATAGCAATGAACCGCACCTCACCAAACTCCTGCTTAATTCTTTTTAGAATAATGGTTGCAACAGCGGAAATTAAATCATTCTGGATTCGATTCGACATTCCGCGAAAAAAGCTAGACTGCTCTAAATGATTTTTTAAGCAATCATCATATTTACCCATTAAACTAAGTAAATCTTGAAAATTTCCTCTATTTGAAGAAACCCTTGTTTCGTCATGACCTCTAAATCCCAATTCGTGCTGTCCGAGAAAACAAACAACATTGATAAATCTTCTTAATATTTGCCTATTTTTATCGACTAGTTCATTGTGTTGCGGTGACTACTTTCCAACTGTTTATTAAGGGTGTGTTCAATTCTGGTTTTGCCGAAGACTTTCTCTTTTATGACGGCGTGCAAATACGCTTTGGACATAATGTGTCTCTTTACAGCTTTATGGAAATTGTTTAAATCGGAAAAACCAGTTTTATTCCAGAGACCTTCTTCATTTACATAAAGTAAACATAGCCAACAAAATAATTTACTTATATTTTCACACCCTGTTAGCCATTTAAATTGTTCGTATTGTTTTTCCGGATAAAAATGTCTAATACAGTTTTTCATTTTTGTGGTTAAATTTTTCGTAGACGGTTTTGCCCTTCCTTTGGAAATTATTTGAAGCTTATCAGCGAAGTTTAATGTTGAAAATCCCTTTGTTATTAAGACACACACCACACATTCACACACACTCTTCTTACTAAATTCTCCAACATTTTCAACGTTATTACCGACAGCCGAAGTTGACGGTATTTGCATATCCACGTCAGTATTATTGTCTTCCATATCGCACCATGCACCACGCGGCGTACGTATCACACAACACACGGATGGCCGTTAAAACAAAGAACCTACTCCAACGATAGCTTTCGTCCCCACTTAAAGCACGCGACTGAAATGCAAAAATTGCAATCAGCCGATGGAAAGTTCAATAATCTCTGGGTCGATTCACAAGAAATCAAGCATACAGGACTTGGCTGCAGAGAAGCTAGCGGCCCGCATAGGTTCTATTCGATTTCTATTGTGGCTCGGTCGGAGTCAAGGCCGCATTTATTATGCGCTTGATAATTAAGATAATATTTTAGCATTTTTAATATAAACACGAAGCGTATAAATTGAAGCAAAAACATCCTCGTTTAATTAGCTTTACAACGAGATATAACTCTTTTAAAAATATTAACATCCTCTAACAAAAAGTGTGTTGTGCAATTATTTTCAGTTATTTGTTAAATAAAAATTTGTCATTTATTGATCTTGGCATAGCGTCTACAAGGGAAGTGTACAGCTAAAGTAATGGTAAAAGATCCAAAAGATCTAGCAGGTCTTGAAACAATCACTTCTTCGATGACATATCCTTGTTTATTAAAACAATTTGACAGTTTTTCGAAAGTTGTTTGAAAGTGTGTATTTGATTTTTTTTGTTAAAAAATTCCGTTCATTTCTACGTTTTTTTCTACTTTTACGTTATTATGGCATCTTTTAGTAATTCTGAATATGCTGAAATCGTTTATTGTTGCGGTTTTTGCGACGGTAATTCGGCGGAGGCATGTCGAGAATATCAACGTCGTTTTCCAAACAGAAGACTTCCACATGTCCGTGTGTTCAACGATGTATATCGACGACTTTGTGAAACGGGTAGTGTGCATAAGCCTCGAAACGAAAGTGGAAGGCCACATACATACTCTGTAGAAGTAGACGAACTCATCCTAGAACATTTTTGTACGTATCCTGAAGCCTCTACAAAAGAAGTTGCGCGCCTGTTTGATGTTTCAGGCTATTAAGTCGGTCTACCTTTAATAAATCTGGACTTTATCCATAACACTATACTCCTGTACAAGTGCTGGAGGAAGACGATCCTCGAAGAAGAATGGAGTTCTGCCGTTTTATGCTAAACACCGATGAGGAAGATGCGAACTTCTTGAACAAAATATTATGGACTGACGAATCCAAATTTAGTCGGGACGGGGTGGTTAATTACCACAATTTACATTATTGGGCACCCAAGATAGAAAAGAATCCATGCCAAATTAGACCCACATCGTCTCAAAGGCGTTTTTCGCTGAATGTTTGGATGGGGGTAATTGACAACTTTGTGATTGGTCTATATTTTTTGCCGGATAACCTTAATGCAGTCCATTATGAAGCTTTTTTACGAAATGATTTAATGGTTCTGTTGGAAGACTTACCACTAGCAACTCGACGAGATATGATATTTCAGCATGACCGCTGTCCCGCTCACTACCGCTTAACAGTACGGGAGTGGTTAAACCATCAGTTTCCAAATCGCTGGATTGGAAGAGGCGGGCCTATGCCTTGGCCACCGAGGTCTCCTGACCTCACACCATTAGATTTCTATATTTGGGGCCATATGAAGGCATTAGTTTATGCTGCCCCCGTACCTTCGCTTCAAGTGTTACGGCAAAGGTTTATCGGTGCGGTCCAGCAAATTGGAACCAATTTTTCTTCGAGAATTACAAAGAGTGAAGTAAGAAAACGTGTTCGAAGCTGCATTAGAAGCAGAGGGGCACAATTTGAAGGAAATCTTTAATTATAAACCCGGCTTATGTCGACTTTTCATTCTGATTTTAACAATTAATTATTAGCTAGTAGTGAGTTTTTTATAATTATCAATTTCTAGTGAGTTCTTGTATTGTATTTTCATAACTCTTATATCTCGTTGTAAAGTTAAATAAATGGGGATGTTTTAGTTTCAATTTGTACGCTTCATGTATTAACAATTTTCTTCAAGAAAACGTCTTAAAATTGAAGTAAGCCAATTTCATTGTTATTTTCGATGCAAACTTTTGATTGTGATTTATGAGAATTTAGGTTAATTACTACAAATGCTACTAATATTACATTATCAATGTATTGGCTAATAAATAAAATTTAACTTACCTCAATAGGGTTTATAGTTTTTTTTTTTTAATACATTTTTTAACCATAATTTTCTGGCTTTTTGCAATATTTTAGAAAATCGAAAATATCTAGAAAACTAAAAACTTTTGTATGGTCCAATATGGGGTATTTTGATTCCATTTGAAGTCTCCTATCGCCTCCTTAAAGGAATGCATCAAGTTAGAAAACACCCTGTATATATATATATATATATATATATATATATATATATATATATATAATATGTGTTTTCATTCCGGGTGTACATCCGTTCACTACTGTCGTTCTGAAAAGAACAGTTTTGCTGACGTTTCGCCAAAATCACATTTGGCATTTTCGAAGCTTTCTTTCTCGCGTCCGAATAGAGACTCTCTATTCGGATATTCGGATAGAATATATATATATATTTATATATATATATATATATATATTTTTTTTTTGAACAAATTACGAACTGAAGTCCCCTATTACCTCCTAAAAGGAATGCATCAAGTTAGAAAACACCTTGTATATATATATATATATATATATATATATATATATATATATATATATATATATATATATATATATATTTTTTTTTTTTTTTTTTTTTGAATAAATTACGAACTGAATATATATATATATATATATATATATATATATATATATATATATATCGCCATAAATATTAATTATATCATATGATGGTCTAAAAACTAATAAAAAACATAAAAACTTAGACAATGTCGAGAGTAAAATGCGGCCTAATAAAATGTAAAAAAAAATATTACTAAAACTGGATCAACTGGTAAAATTTTGATTCGTTTCAAACTTGTACTATAAATAGACTAGAACTGTGTCTCAACAATTCTGATTTAGAATGCCATAGGCGTAGATATTCAGTTTTTTATGGGTTCAAAAGCATACATATTTTATATTTTGAGAACGCTAATCGATTATAGTAAAACAGAAAATAGATATAGTGGGGTAAATGTAAATTTATTTAATTTTTTTGTACATTGTAGTGTTAAGATTAAGATAAACCTAACATAAAAATTTTCATGGCTTTGTTGACTTGGAAAAAATATCATGCACAAAAAATCATTGTTTCTTTAAAATTGTTTTTATCCTCAAATCAATATTAAGTGTCAGGGCTTGAGCCCCCCCCAAAAGTCGATGTTTAGTTGCGCCACTGGTTGTTCGAGATATATGTGGCCGCTGGATTGGTGAGATAAGATATTTAATTAAATCTATATTAACAATTATATTTGATAACATTCTTAATTATTATTTACTAAGAAGCCCACATAGTACCTTTGATTTTACTTATCATATCTTAGTTAATTTCAGTAATATGACGGGGTTAACCGCTACATTTAAAATAAATAAATAAATTTAAATATTATAAACTTAGAAAGCTTTGTAACCTTGTTACACATTTTACACTTTTATCCATATCAAAATTATCAATATTATCATTGTTTAAAGGATATAATTGATATTTTCGTAAACTTTAAATAGCGATAAAAAATATTCTATATAACTCATGGCTGTAAAGTGTTTTTTTAGTCACTTGTCACTCTAAAATCCTCAATCGATTTTCCATATTGGTTTATAGATTTATTATGTTGCTTACTATTATGTAATTCGGTTGCCAAAGCGGCAGCAGATTTTTTTGGGATTAGATGTTGCTTTATGTCGGAAATTAAAGTGTCAATAGAATTATAGCTAAGCTTTAAACGAAGTTTTGCACTTGGAGTTAGCCTGGTTTTCAAAACATAATTAATTAAAAGCAATTTACCAGCATTATCTAACATATCGCTATAAAGTTGAATAGAATCAATTAGTTGATTAGTAATATTTTCCGAACCATCTAAACATGGAAGCAGAGATGCTGCCGTTCTTATATCGAATTTATCCGTCATATTTATTTCCCTATTTATACTACCTAACCTATTTAAGAGTAATTGCTTAGAATCACTAATATATTTTTCTATTTCACTAAAAATACTTTTAACTTTATCAGTATTAGCTATTTCACTTTGTACCTTACTAAATTCTATTTTTAAAGACTGAAACTTAATTTCTAACAACCCATTGTCAGTCAATAGTTTATTAACCCTGGCCAAACTTTCTCTTCTATCTGCGGGTTCTTTACCAACATTAGCAAAAAAATTTTTAGCATTTTGACATAATTCATTTAAATCGCTTACAAATACACTAGCCATTTAATAATTAAATTAAAAAAAAAATAAATTTTTATTTTATCTGACCTCATATCCATCTTTCCTCCAAATATGTGTGTTGAGTGAAGTCCTTCCGCTAGGAGCTGATGGTTAAAGTTGCGAACTAGTGACCTTTTCGTAGAAGTTGACGGGTCCAACGTTGCGAACTAGCGGCATTGCGCCCACTACTAGCCCGTTCCCACGATGCCAGCCCCGGCTTGGGTGCTAGTTGACGTTCCCGATGGGTCCGATAAATCGAACCAAAATCGTCAGGGTGAATAGTCTTCTCTCTTACACTAACTCTTGGCTTCTTCTTATTTCTGCTCTAATATTTTTTTGCAAATTTTTTCTGAATCTTCTATAACAATAGTAACCAATTGCTGTTACTACAAAAGCAGCAATTATTAGTCCAGCGACTTCAAGAAGGGATACGTATTTATCTTGTCCTTGTGTTGCTGTTGTTGTTGATCCACCACTATTTCCAGATTGAGCAATTATTATTTCTTCCTTTACCTCCTTTGACTGATTTTTCCCCATCTTTCTACACTCTCACTTTTTTTTTCACCAACACATTATCTAACACTTATTCCAAAAAACATTTTTTTTTTCTTAGCTGGCAGGGTCGCCATGTAATGTTCTGCTTAGCGCACCGAAAATCAAACGCAATCGTTGATGGTTTCTATTAATCTAATTTATTCAAATTGCATCGTAATATTCTAATTCGTACATAATTAAAATGCGAAGTCATCAATATTACAAGTTAATTAACTAAACCTAAGTCTATAATTCTCAGAAAAGCTGTGCTGGGCGTTTGTCAGTAATTGCTGAGTTGATACTTGCATTTATTGGAATAATAATAATTAGAAGTCAATGACTTTAAAATATAACATATTATATTTTCCCAGTACAACACTATTAGGCCTCGTTATAATATAAAGATCCAACAGTGTTTTAAAGTTGGCAGGCGCATTAAAGACCTTTTTATTATTAAATGCTCATGCATATAAATTATATCGGTTACCTTATTCTTAACGATGTTGACTTTATTCAGATGTGGTTCAAATTCACGACGTCTTGAACCCGCCAAACCATAAAGTACACACAATTACATGTCTATGCTCGAGAAACGCGTGCTTCTGCCTTATTCACATGTAAAATTCAAAGAGCAAACGGCGCGTCTCCTCTAATAATCCATTTGCTTAAACAAAATCTTCTCATTACGTATTCTTTTGTTCCGGTTTTTCTTCGCCCCGATCCCCCCTCCCCCACAGCCCCTTAGCTCTAGCACAATAGAACCACCGCAGTTCGGCGGCTCAGAATATTTATATTTCATTAATTTTTGCTCTGTTTCCTCGAAAGTTAGCTATGCAATAGACGTTTCAGTTTCCCTTACTTTTGTGTCGAAAAGTCTACTAGTATTTCCGTTATTTTAATGTATGAGTGATTGCAGACATTAAGATGGTCAGTGGTGGCTCGTATTTTGTTTAATACTTACAATTTTTAAGGTTTTTTTTCTAATCTATGAGCAAACCACGAAGGCCGAAGGACTAAGTGCTAGGTATCGAGGGTTGGTTTTAGGGAAGACAGGGAAAGTTTATTAATACGGGATTTAAAGACCTGCAGATTAGGAGAAGAGAGAGGCATTTGCTGGTAAACCATTCCAAAATTGAGACATTAATAAAGGAACGAAGTAGGAGGTTCTTCTTATTTCCAGTTAAACGATGAAGGGATACATGTGGGTCGATGCTCGTGTCTCCCTGGCAGGAATATCTAATGAACGCATAATGGATGCTAATTTAGGAGAATAGAATCTGTGACAGTATTTGTAAAACAGAAACAGATCGCCCACAATTCGAAGAAGTTCCAGTGATGCTACTTCTGATCATCAATTAGCTGAATAGCTCTTTTTTGTAAAGAGTCATGCAACCAATACTTATGGCTAGGTCTGATTTGCGAAGTATAAGGTGTACACAAGTTGGCAGTGGCAATTGAGGTGATGTGATCATACGAGCGAAGATCTTTCTCTAAAGTGATACCAGATAGGTTAAAGGAATCTCTCTTCATTTTACGATTTTAACTAGGTCATCAGTTAGGTAGACATGTTTGGAATTATATATTGGAGTAGACTATACTATCGTTAGTATATCTATGTGCAGGATTGCTGGTAGGAGGAAGCACATCATTGATTCGCAGGAGGAATAGAGAAGAGGTGGAAACACTGAAACCTGTGAAACGGCTGCGTTGATTTGGTGACAGTTTAATAATTTTTCAAATGGCGTCCCTTTTTAGACAAGTACTTTTTGAAAAGAGGATTTTTCTGCGAATCTAACGGTGCTAACTTTTTTGCTACTGGATTAAAAATGAGCTCAAAAATTAATTATTACTAAGAAAAATACTCGATAATCAATTATTTACTTTTATCGAGTGCGCCATGGATATGCATGCTGGATATTAAGTTGGATTTTGAATTGTGACAGTTGGTTGATCAAAATTACTTACGTTGGATTTATCTATGTATCATGTCACGTAAAGTCTATCTTTGTTGATGAAAAGAATGCACGCATATGCGCCAACAAATTTATTCGTGCAAATCTGTATCTTTAGCTAACAAATAGTTCAAAGTATTAAACATAAATATAACTTCAACTAACTTCAATAACGCTGTAAAATGTAAAAGCACAATATTCTAGTTCACTGTAGTTGTTCACGACACATTTCCGCTCGTTCAATTGCTTCTCTCAACACGTTGTGAAGCATTTAAGGCGTAATACTTCTAAATACACGTACAATCCTGTCTTCTAAGATTCCAAGAGTGGCTGAGGCTGTTACATAAACTCTTTCTTTAACATATACCCAAATAAAGAAATCGAGAACAGTGAGATCCGATGAACGGGCGGGCCACCGTATTGGGTCATTGGTTGTAATAACTTTATTATTAAAATGTTCGGTTAAATATTTAAGAACTTCTCAGGTATGGTGAGGCGGTGCTCCATCTTGCTGGACGTAAATTCGGCGTAAAACCTAAAGGTAGATCATTAAGATGTTACTCAATTTCATTTTGGAGAAAGCCTAAGTACTTAACCCCTGTTAATCGGCCTTGAAATAAAATTGGCCTAACTATTCTGTTACCCACGACACTAACCCAGACATTGACACCAAACCTTTATTTCCTACTCTCATTTCATGTTGATTTTATTGAGCCCAGTAACGAATGTTTTGCTTGTTATACATACTATTATTAGTAAATCTGGATTCGTCAGAAAATAAGATAAAGTTGTTAAAATTTGAGTCAATTCTACAATTTTGGAGCAATCAGTCACAAAACAATACCCGTCTATCGCCATCGTCAGGATACAAATGTTGGTATAGGTAACTGGTACTTAAAAGCTCGATATCCGTGTTTCTTTAGTATTTTTCTAGCTGATTCGTGACTTAAATCTATTTCGTGATTAATGTTTCTTTAAGAAACAGCTTTATCAACTTCAACCATAGCAAGAACGTTAATCTTCATTTCTTCATTTAAAATAAATCTGCCTTCCGCCACTTGATTTCCTTCTTGATGCCTAAAACGTTTCTCAAGATATGGAAAATACTGATGGACTAGATGTTGAGGGTCAGGGTTTCTTTGAGCGTACAACTCAGCAGCATTCTTTGCATTTGTATGAAGTTTTCCAAATATTAATAACATATCGACTTTTTCACTTTGAGTATACATTATTTTGACCTTTGAAGAGAAAAATAATACTGAAAATCAAGAAAAATAAGGAAAGCTTATGTCTACTGAGAAAGAGTAGGTAAGTGTAACTGTCAAAACAAAAAATCCTACTTAATATCCAGCATGGCTATCCATGGCACACTTGATAAAATTAAATAATTGATTATTGAGTATTTTTCTTAGTAATATTTAATTTTTGGGCTTATTTTTAATCGAAATCGCAAAAGTGCCATTACATTCGCACAAAAAATCCTCTTTTCAAAAAGTGCTTGTCTAAAAAGGGTCACCATTTAAAAAAAAATAATTAGACACAACAATTTAATTTTATCAACTTCTCTTGTTCCTAGCTATCAGACTGATCACAAAAACTTAGCGACTGTATTATTCTGTCATCATTTCAGGTCCTTAGATTAATTTGCGTCCAGTCATAGTTACCTAGATGCAATTTTAAAAATGGTTATAAAAAAATCAAGTAGGCGTAAAAAGTTTTAAAAATGACACATTTCAATCCAGAATTGTCTCAGGAATACAAAATTGTAAAAATATACACAGTGTCCACTAAAAAAATCGAAACTGAGGTCAAGTGAAAAATATGCAAAAACCTTTCCTCTTTATGTACCATTTACCTATAAAAAATTTCATTTTGATACATCAAATACTTTAAAAGTTATGGCCTGTCTAATAGATTCGTTGACCCCGGTATATATATATATATATATATATATATATATATATATATATATATATATATATATATATATACTCTGTGTCCGAGATAAGGAGGGCCACTATGGGGATTTTGGAAACGGTAAGAGATACAACTTTGGTTAAATGGAAGAAAAGTTGCGTAATCAAGGGTCTAAGAAAATGGCGTTTTCAAATTCCTGAAACATTTTTCGGATTTTGAGATATTTTGAAAAAATTGGATTTTTTGATTTTACGAACTATTTTTTTCTGGCGTTATTATTTGCCCTAGAGCGAAACCAATAACAATTCTCCACAGCAACTTTTAATGCTCTTTAGGACGACGTTATTAGTTTCTTAATCTGACGTTTCGTTTTTGTGGGACCATCATCAACTTCATTTTTTTAAATACGGCCCTGATATTCTGATATCAGATTCTGAAAGCCCTTTCTATTTCGAATTCAACGATGTATAACACTTTATGGTTTAATTGCGTTTTAGTCTTTTTTTCTTGCCTTACACAAGAAAATTCCTATTACGGACCTGTACACACCAATACACATATGAAAACCGAAATAGTATTGACGACTTGACTTTTTTTTTAATGTAGATTAGTTTTAGGCCAATAATGGACATTTCATCTAATATAAAAACATCATTTTATTCGTAATCATACAGTCATATGAAAAATTCAAATTCTGCAGGTATTTTCTCGTGTACCATTCGCAGTATGAACGACGATAATTTTCCAAATACATACATACGCAAAAATTAATTAATAGAAGACATGACTAATTATTGCGCACTAAATTACACAGTAAGCAAATGTGTCAAAAAATCAACGTTACTGACAATTATTAAAGAAAAGCAGGCTCCGGAAAACAAATGAATGTGTTGATGGCCTCTTATACATTTGAATTGTCAGCTAACGTTGATTGTTTGACACATTAGCTTACTGTGTAATTTAGTGCGCAATAATTAGTCATTTCTTCTATTAATTATGTTTTCTAACGAAGAAAAGTTTGACATGGTGGCGTGTTTCATTTCATCCAACAGAAATTGTTCTGTTGCGGAGCGTTTGTATTTGCAAAAATATCCCGAAAGAAGACAGCCAAATCAAAGGACCTTTAGCAAATTAGTGGCAAACCTTAAAGCATATGGTTCTTTCAAAAAACCTGTAGTTTCGCGACAAAAGAAGAGCAATGAAGAAACAGTACATAATGTTTTGTTAGCGGTCACTGAAAATCCCTGTACATCAGTCCGATTGGTCGAACGAAATGTTGGTATACCAAAATCAACGACGCATTGTATTTTACAAAAACAAAAGTTCCATCCGTATAAGTACAGAATTTGTCATGGACTTCGACCAGGCGATTTAGAGCGACGTCGCTCATTCTGTGAATGGTACACAAGAAAATGCCAGGAGAATATGTATTTTCCATATTACATAATATGGTCTGATGAAAGTATGGTTACGAATAACGGTATTTTCAATAGACGAAATGTTCATTATTGGTCTGAAACCAATCCACGTTTAAACAAAACGTCGAGGCACCAACACCGCTTTGGTTTTAATATGTGGGCTGGTATTATTGGCACAAGGATTGTAGGACCATTTATTTACAACCACAACCTGACATCAGAGCGTTACCTACATTTGCTGCAAAATGATTTAGAGGATGCTCTCGATAATATGCCTCTGGCGACAGTTCGCAACTGTTGGATGCAGCAAGATGGTGCACCTGCACATAATTCCAGAGCCGTTCGAGCATATCTATCCATGAGATTTCCAGAGAAGGTGATTAGCACGCATTCGGAAACACCCTGGCCAGCGCGTTCATCCGATATAACCCCGCTTGATTTTTTCGTATGGGAGTTCGTTAAGAATCATGTTTATCAGCGAAATTTTGCTACAGAACAAGAACTGAGGGGGTTAGTTTTGGAAGCCTTTGCTAATATTACTCCACAAATTTTGGCTAGGGTGTTAGAATCAACGGTTAGAAGGTGCTATCTATGCTTAGAAAACGACGGAAATCTTTTTGAACATTTAATATAAATTTAGTTGTTTTGTTCGTATTCCCTTGTTGTTGCTTTTTAATTTTTAGATCTTCTGCTAAATTAATTGTATTTGATCTTTGTTTATTCTATTAAATTAGTGCATCAATTCAACCACTAGATTATTATTAAACACCTAAATGACATAAAGTGTCATATGTTATGGCTAATTGTTTATTCTTTGAAATTAAACTAAACTGAACTTAACTAAACTATGTACAGGTCCGTAATAGGAATTTTCTTGTGTAAGGCAAGAAAAAAAGACTAAAACGCATTTAAACCATAAAGTGTTATACATCGTTGAATTCGAAATAGAAAGGGCTGTCAGAATCTGATATCAGAATATCAGGGCCGTATTTAAAAAAATGAAGTTGATGATGGTCCCACAAAAACGAAACGTCAGATTAAGAAACTAATAACGTCGTCCTAAAGAGCATTAAAAGTTGCTGTGGAGAAGTGTTATTGGTTTCGCTCTAGGGCAAATAATAACGCCAGAAAAAAATAGTTCGTAAAATCAAAAAATCCAATTTTTTCAAAATATCTCAAAATCCGAAAAATGTTTCAGGAATTTGAAAACGCCATTTTCTTAGACCCTTGATTACGCAACTTTTCTCCCATTTAACCAAAGTTGTATCTCTTACCGTTTCCAAAATCCCCATAGTGGCCCTCCTTATCTCGGACACAGAGTATATATATATATATATATATATATATATATATATATATATATATATATATATATATATATATATATATATATATATATATATATATATATATATATATATATATATATATATATAAACTATTATAACAAATAAAATAACAAAATTTATTTGCGTACACAAATTTTACTTTTCCGCTTGGTTAAGACTATGAACCTTTATTTGAAGGACCGCCTGGTTTTCTTTCGTGTCCCACACTTTAAAAGGTCGTTGATAGCGGGTGACTGCCCGCCTCTTATAGAATAAGTATAAAAAATTAAGTTATATCCACTACTTTAATTTAGTTTTTTTATGTTTTTTACACTTGGGTTTCATGAAAAAATAGCTTATTTTAGCTAAATATCGCCTCATGTGATTTGAATTAGTAAAGATAATTTATTATTATTATTATTAATTCCAATTTGACACGGTCTAACCCCAAGAACCATGATTTCTTAATCCCCTTTAATCATTATAACAGCAATCGCATTTTTCTTCGTATTTAATGAGTAATGAGATGGTATGAAAAATTCTTTATATACATATATAAATTATAACGGATATTTTTCTGCAAAATCAAAAATATCCGAGAAGCTTCTCGTAAATCCATTATTATGATCACAAAATCAATGCAACGATAAAACTCGGCGCGGTAATATCGCGTACTTCTGGGAAATAAAGCGTCGCGCAATATCATTTTTTAATCCTTAAAAGCTCTCCTAACACATATTCCTGCAACCTTTCACCACCTGTTTCCATAAATATCCACTTTATGCACAGGAAAATTCCGTGCAGCGAGAACTGCGACGGCAGTTTTTTCCATTTCCCCAAGCTATTTCCCTGTTTTTCAATGACGAAATAAGGGCCTCGACAAAGGGCTCGCGGATCCATTATTCGAGCCCTTTTTGTTTGACTCATTACGCGACTTGCAGTGCTTTTCTCGAAATTGTAACCGCCGGATTGGAAAGTAAGAAATTTTCATCAGGAGCGCACTTTTATCGGTATTGAAATACCTCGGATTGAAAGCGTCTTTAAGGATATCATTGTCTGAAGTAATGAAAAGCTGAATAAACTCTGTACTGCCTCGAAATTGGGACGTTATTTAAAAAGAACAGTCTTCGAATTTGCTTCGTAACAGATTTTTATAAAAATTGCAAAATACAATTTTTATATCTACAGGGAATTTATTTTATCTTTTTGACAGCTTTAATAAAAAAAATACAAAAAAAATTACATATATATATATACAGGGTGTTTCAGAAATAAGTACCTTAAATTTGACTGTTAATAGATTTTGATGAAATATGAAAAAAAGTTAAGTAAAATTTTTCTCTAAGTCGCACCTTTCAAAAAATACAGGGTGTTACATGTAGGTGTTAGAAAGTATATTTTCTTTGTTATTTCCGTAGATAAGTACGGTAGCAAATTGAAATTGTAACCACAGTATGCTTAAGTTAGGACTTAAAATTTGACAAAATTTTATTTAACAGGGTCGCTCCAGTGGCGTAGAACAGGGATCGCCACAGCACATTATCGCCCGGAACTTTTTACAAGCCGGTATATTTGATTTAATATTAATGTTATTTTATTGGCCAGTTTATTTGTTAAAAATTTGCTCCCTTAGAAATTTCCTAGTTTTTGAGATATTTTCACTTTTTTGCATGAATGTAGTTAAATTAATTCCAATTGGACAAAATTGTTCTTACTTAATTAGTTTGGAAACCCATTGTTATAAAAGCGCAAATGATTTATGCTGGATAAAAGGGGAAAACAACAATTCTAAGAGCACTAATTAGAAATTATTTTGTTTATTTACGATAAGTAGATTAGTTTGAAAAAGTAAAAAAGTAACTTAATATTAATATAAAATCATTTTTATAACTATGCTATTTAACTAAAATTTTAGCACATAGTTTAATCTATTCTACAATTGCTGAAAATGGTTTTTATATTAAAATATTGAAGGCATCATTCACAGAGAACAATGAATTTCGATACAAAACCTGTAAAGGGATTTAAGATAACTAAACTTTTCTTTTTTTTAAGTAGTTAAATAGAAATACCTAAATTAGTAATTAAACTCCTGTTTCTACAAAGTGCATGTTTTGATCAAAGTTTAGAAATGAATATTTCAATTGCGAAACACGATAATGAGATGCAGTTTCTCGGTTCGTTTGAACGATCTGTTCGGTATGTGCTTCTACTTGAATAACTGCATATATACGTAAACATGGTACATACAACATACAAGGCATGAAATCAAACACTTTTTTGCCTCGGATAAAAATAATCTTTGACAGAATGCAAAAAAATCGACTATTGAAATTTTTGTTTCCTTACAATATACAGGGTTTATATGAAAATCTTATTGACATCGTCCTACAAGTGGAACGTTGACTTAATAAACTGTATGCAAAAAAAATGATTATTACCTAATTTATGATCAGTAGTAGTAACGGTATAATTAGTTTTAAAAAATATGGATGGAGGGTTTGACAAAAGTTAATTAAAATTAACCCAACACTAACCTTATATTCTGCAAATTTTAGTATAAATTATTTTGGAAATTTTGTCAGACGTGAGATAATTACGATATACCGGCTGTAATAAAACTTTGAACTATGGGCCTTTTCCCAGAATATTTATCTTATTTTAACTCTAGCCCTTTTATTGTTTTTTTTAGAGTTATACAGGATATAAAAAAGCTAACACCCTGTATCCAAAAAACGAAGGTTTTGCAGACACATTTAGCCCTTAAATGAGCTATGCAATTGCCCCTGCATTTTTAGTCACCATATACCCGATACCAAGACTAATAAAGCAGTGAAAATGAAAAAACTGTTAAAAAAAACATAATTCACAAATTTTTAACTCAGCTGGTCAGACATAATTCCAAAAGGAATAATGACAAAAATTTTAAAATACAATAATTTAGGCACTTTGTGACATTCATTATCTTCCTAATACTTATAATAACGGTATAACTAATGTTTATAAATTAGGTCATAGAGACTTGTTTCGTAAAAAGGTTGTTATTTAATCGAGAAGTTAACGAAGCACTTGTATGAAGACATTAAAATTTTAAACCTTAAACAACTTTGTAAAACTACAGGGCTTTCATTCCCGCCCTGTAGGTGTGATTTTTATGCACATATGCAGTATCGAAAGTAAAAGCACTTATCCAACAGATTGGCTAAACGAACATCTAAATAAAATTTGATCAAAAAATCTTGATGCACTATTATTGGCCAGCAGTTTATAAAAGTTTCGTAATTATTATTTCATTATCTTAAAAGTTTTTAACAAAACATGGTGAACAAACTTGTTTGTTATTGTTCTTTTCTTCGAAATGAAATTTTGCGCCCTCAGCCATTTAAGACTTCCGACGTCCCTGTCAACCGATTAGTTAATTATGACAAATAAAAAAATAACACTTCTATCATTTTTGTCATGTTTTTTTTCATTAGTTAACTTTTTAACTCGATGGATTACGGTATTTGGGGTATTTTAAAAGTGTATTCTACCCCAATTCTTTCTGTTGACCATCTTACTGCTAGAATTGATGCTGCCTGCAACGACTTGTCCCTTGGAAGGCATACACTACAAAACATTTCCACAAAACTTTTAGGGAATGCTCGAAAACGTATTGACGTAAGCGGTAACCATTTTCAGCAATTGTAGAATAAATTAAACTATATGCTAGGATTTTAGTTAAGTAGCATAGTTATAAAAATGACTTTATATTAATATTAAGTTACTTTTTTACTTTTTCAAAGTAATCTACTTATCGTAAATAAACAAAATAATTTGTTATTAGTGCTTTTAGAATTGTTGTTTTCCCCTTTTATCCAGCATAAATCATCTGCGCTTTTATAACAATGGGTTTCCAAGCTAATTATGTAAGAACAATTTTGTCCAATTGGAATTAATTTAGCTACATTCATGCAAAAAAGTGAAAATATCTCGAAAACTAGGAAATTTCTAAGAGCGCAAATTTTTAACAAATAAACTGACCAATAAAATAACATTAATATTAAATCAAATATACCGGGTGGTAAAAAGTTCCGGGCCATAATGTGTTGTGGCGACCCATGTTCTACGCCACTGGAGCGACCCTGTTAAGTAAAATTTTGTCAAATTATGAGTCCAGCTTAAGCATACTGTGGTTACAATTTCAATTTGCTACCGTACTTATCTACGGAAATAACAAAGAAAATATACTTTCTAACACCTACATGTAACACCCTGTATTTTTTGAAAGGTGCGACTTAGAGAAAAATTTTACTTAACTTTTTTTCATATTTCATCAAAATCTATAAACAGTCAAATTTAAGGTACTTATTTCTGAAACACCCTGTATATATATATGTAATTTTTTTTGTATTTTTTTTATTAAAGCTGTCAAAAAGATAAAATAAATTCCCTGTAGATATAAAAATTGTATTTTGCAATTTTTATAAAAATCTGTTACGAAGCAAATTCGAAGACTGTTCTTTTTAAATAACGTCCCAATTTCGAGGCAGTACAGAGTTTATTCAGCTTTTCATTACTTCAGACAATGATATCCTTAAAGACGCTTTCAATCCGAGGTATTTCAATACCGATAAAAGTGCGCTCCTGATGAAAATTCCTTACTTTCCAATCCGGCGGTTACAATTTCGAGAAAAGCACTGCAAGTCGCGTAATGAGTCAAACAAAAAGGGCTCGAATAATGGATCCGCGAGCCCTTTGTCGAGGCCCTTATTTCGTCATTGAAAAACAGGGAAATAGCTTGGGGAAATGGAAAAAACTGCCGTCGCAGTTCTCGCTGCACGGAATTTTCCTGTGCATAAAGTGGATATTTATGGAAACAGGTGGTGAAAGGTTGCAGGAATATGTGTTAGGAGAGCTTTTAAGGATTAAAAAATGATATCGCGCGACGCTTTATTTCCCAGAAGTATGCGATATTACCGCGCCGAGTTTTATCGTTGCATTGATTTTGTGATCATAATAATGGATTTACGAGAAGCTTCTCGGATATTTTTGATTTTGCAGAAAAAAGTTTATATAAAGAATTTTTCATACCATCTCATTACTCATTAAATACGAAGAAAAATGCGATTGCTGTTATAATGATTGTAAGGGCGATTAAGAAATCATGGTTCTTGGAATTAGACCGTGTCAAATTGAAATTAATAATAATAATAATAATAATAATAAATTGACTTTATTAATTCAAATCACATCAGGCGATATTTAGCTAAAATAAGCTATTTTTAAATAAAACCCAAATGTAAAAAAAAAATTAAAGTAGTGGACTTAACTTAATTTTTTATACTTATTCTATAAGAAGTGGGCAGTCACCCGCTATCAATGACCTTTTAAAGTGCGGGAGACGAAAGAAAACACTGCTGCGGTCCTTAAAATAAAGGTTCATAGTCTTAAGCAAGCTGAAAAGTAAAATTTGTGTACGCATATAAATTTTATGTTATTTTATTTGTTGTAATAGTTTGCCGCTTCACCTATAAAGTGCGCCAGCTAAGCGGTACGGAAAATTAATCGAGGATTTAGTAAATTTCGCACTGGTCCACTTGTAATTGGGATGTGCCTAGAGTCTCCACTGCACTTGCCGCTAGAAGGTTCTAGCTATTTTCTTCCAGCGGCGCCTATACATTTCGAGCATTTGTTTTCATTTCTATATAAATGCGTTGCGTTGAATTTGAATTATTATTTCGAATTAACGATGGCGAGCAAAAGAGGAAGAACAACATGCACGTGAAGTTATTGAGAGCGTTATAGAGGCCTGTACTAGAGAAGCTGAAAATAATATTTTGACTATTCCAATTCAAAATCGAACAGAACGCGCTGCATTTTACACTGGTGTTGCGGAAAGTAGTGTAAGAAAAATTCAAAGAGAACATAATGATCGCTCATGTTCTACTTCACCTTTAAAATCTCCTGGTAAAAAAAGACCCCGATTATCATACAAAGATAAAATTGACGATGGTGATTTTCAAGTAATTCGACGTTCCGACCTGCAAACCCCTACTTCGTGCTGTAAAGAACAAAATAGATTTTCCGTACGGGTATAAAACCTTAAATCGGCTTTTACGATCAAATTGTTTTGTTTGGCGCAAGTGCCAAAATAAACGAAAATTGCTCATTGAGAGACCAAATATTTTTCGCTGGCGGGTGAAATATCTATCAACTGTAAGGCATTATGGGCAAGAAGGATGCAATATTGTGTATCTAGACGAACTAGTAGATAATGATGACAGTGAACAAATGCTGGTAAAGTGAAAACGTTACAGATGTTGTTTAGGGAATCCGCTCTAGTAGTCGTTTTATTATAGTTCGTACTGGTTTAGAAGCCAAATTTGTTCCAGGTGCTGCTTTAGTTTTTCGCTCGGGACTAACAACTGGAGACTATCACGGACAGATGAATTGAGATAATTTTGAAAAGTGGTTGCTCGAGAAGCTTTTACCTAACATTCCTCCAAAATCAGTCCTGGTAATAGATAATGCGTCTTATCATTCTCACGTAGAAGATATAGTCGTAACTAAATACTCTACAAAAGCTCATATGATATCGTGGCTTAAATCGAACAATCTTGTATGTGATCCAACATGGAGAAAATATCAATTATATGAAGTAATATCAGCCAACAAGCCCAGAGAAAAAAATATAAAATTGACGGTATTTTATTTAACCTCGTTCATACACCGTTAAGGCTGCCTCCATACATGTGCGACCTCAACCCTATTGAACTTGCATTGGCAGGAGTAAAAAAATATATTCGAGAGCGCAACACCGGTGAATTTTCATTTAAAGATTTAAATAAAATAACATTTTAAGCTATTGACTCAATATCGGCTAAAAATTGGAAATCGTATGTTAAACATGTTCGTTCTATTGAAGATAACTACTGGGAAGTAGATGGCAAAATTGAAACGGTTATTGATGATTTAGTTATCACACTGGGATCTTCAAGTAGTGACGACGAAACCTCATCATTTTCAGAGGAAGACAACGATTTAGAAGGAATCGAACCATTAGAATCACAGCCGTCAACCTCAAAAATTGCTTAGTTTTTTTTCATATATTTTGTAAATTTGTTCATCAAGTAGCTGTCAATAAACTGCTTCAAAATAATTAATTTTCTGTTCAATACCGGGTGTCGAAAAATATCTAATATTGCAATCAATATTTGAAAAACTACAGAACTCATATTTTTCCAAAATTAACACATCAATGTAGTTATAGTAGGGGAGCCAGCACTGATTCCAGTGAACAAACAGTGGCGTGTATATGTAATTAACCTGGGTAAATTCGTATGCTTCTTAATGCATAGAAGGCGTGTATCCAATTTCATACAGTTATCTACAATAGCATCAGAATTGGGATGAAAAAAAAAAGTTTTCTTTTTAAACTTTACCATTCTGTATCTCTTTAGTTTTTCGCTCGGGACTAACAACTGGAGACTATCACGGACAGATGAATTGAGATAATTTTGAAATGTGGTTGCTCGAGAAGCTTTTACCTAACATTCCTCCCAAATCAGTCCTGGTAATAGATAATGCGTCTTATCATTCTCACGTAGAAGATAAAGTGCTAACTAAATACTCTACAAAAGTTCATATGATATCGTAGCTTAAATCGAACAATCTTGTATGTGATCCAACATGGAGAAAATATCAATTATATGAAGTAATATCAGCCAACAAGCCTAGAGAAAAAAGTATAAAATTGACGGTATTTTACGTAACCTCGGTCATACACCTTTAAGGCTGCCTCCATACATGTGCGACCTCAACCCTATTGAACTTGCATTGGCAGGAGTAAAAAAATATATTCGAGATCGCAACACCGTGAAAGCTATTGACTCAATATCGGCTAAAAATTGGAAATCGTATGTTAAACATGTTCGTTCTATTAAAGATAAATACTGGGAAGTAGATGGCAAAATTGAAACGGTTATTAATGATTTAGTTATCACACTGGGATCTTCAAGTAGTGACGACGAAACCTCATCATTTTCAGAGCAAGACAACGATTTAGAAGGAATCGAACCATTAGAATCACAGCCGTCAACCTCAAAAATTGCTTAGTTTTTTTTCATATATTTTGTAAATTTGTTCATCAAGTAGCTGTCAATAAACTGTTTCAAAATAATTAATTTTCTGTTAAATACCGGGTTTCAAAAAATATCTAATACTGCAATTAATATTTGAAAAACTACAGAACTCATATTTTTCCAAAATTAACACATCAACGCAGTTATAGTAGGGGAGCCAGCACTAATTCCAGTGAACAAGATTTATGAAAATTTTAACTTATGCAGTTCGACTTTGGGCTATATAACAAAAGTGACCGTTTGTCTCCGTCTGTCATATTACTTTGTACAGGGGGCGTCATTGTGAAGTACTATACAGGGCGTTTCCTAATTGCGTGCTAATGTTAAAGGGGGGTGATTCTTGGACCTTTTTAAGAAAAAAGTTTAATATGAACCTAAAAGTCTTAACTTTGGAGATACAGGGTTTTAAAAAAAACGTTTTTTTTTAGATCCTAATTCTGATGCTATTATAGATAAATAACTGTGTGAAATTTGATACACATCTTTTATGCATAAAAGGGCATTTTTTATTAACAATCAATTTATGAAATTTCCACCAGTGGCGTGTATATGTAATTAACCTAGGTAAATTCGTATGCTCCTGAATTCATAGAAGGCGTGTATCCAATTTCATACAGTTATCTACAATAGCATCAGAATTGGGATGAAAAAAAAAAGTTTTCTTTTTAAACTTTACCATCCTGTATCTCAAAAGTTAAGACTTTTAGGACATAAAAACACCCCCTTTAACATCAGCACGCAGTTAGGAAACGCCCTGAGTGAAATTTTGATAAACCTCGTTCATTGGATCTGATGCTGGCTGCCCTTGTGAAATCTGAACCTGTAAATCGTGTATCACTGTACTGGGTGGTCCAATAATAGTGGACGTAGGCAGTAGCCCGGGAATCGTTAATGACGCAACTCAAGAAAAAATATATTTATAGGTAAATCGATCGAGAAAACTCAAAATTAAATCATTATAAAATTCGAAAGTTCGCCGTTTTTGCAACACAAAAGAGATATAGAAGTGTAGTACACGAAAGAAAACAGACAAATACTGGGTGGTGCAACCAAGATGGGTGGACGATTGTGGGCAAACGGAGAGGAATTTGAAAAAAAAAATGGGATATGATTGATAGTCAAGAACGCTGTGTTTTAAAATTATACCCATTATACAGGGTGGTCTGAAAAGTTCGTGGTGAACAAAACTTGTGTTTTTTTAAATGGGATACCCGATATATTATTATTTTATTTGATTCTCCTATTCGTTGCGATCATTTTGATATAAGGTTAGTTGGGTCTAAAATTTATACCAAGGGAATGGGAATTGCAAATTTACCTTGGATTGAATTTTTTTAAATGGAACATTCTGTATATTTTACTTTCATGTTAAAGATAACATTACTAGCTTTCAGAAAATACCATATTTGATACCTTTCTGACCAACAGTTTTTCAGTAAATTACCTGTGAAATCAAAATTTCTTCATTTTAACACGAATTACTCTGAATTCACGTTGTTAAAATTGACAATTTAATATTAGGAGGCCATGATATTATCATAAATTGAACAAAAGATTGACAGTCCTGTCAAAACAGCAAAGTGTCAGAATATTGTCATCAGTAAATAAATAAATATTGTTCTTTGATGATGCGATGCCGAAATAAAAACAAGATAGAAGCTTTTGCAAGTTTATCATAGAGATTTCAAGAAACAGGAAATGTTGCTTTAAAAAAAACGTAAAGTAATTAATAAACCAGTTACCAATGAAGATAATGCTTTGACAGTATTAATAACAGATATTTTTTTACAAAAAAATTAAATTTAATATAAATCAACAAAAACAATGTAATTGAAACTTATAAAAGATGTTCAACTAAACCACCGTTTTGCTGAAGGCACATTTTGAGTCTATCCATAAATGAAAGTTTCACTTTTCTCAAAGTCAGGTCTGAAATGTTGCGAAAACTGCTTATTATTCTCAACTTCATATCTTCCACTGTGGTTGGATACTCTTTATAAACTTCTTCTTTAACATGTCCCCATAAAAAGAAATCTAGTGGCGTTAAATCGGGTGACCTCGCAGGTCACTTAACTGGTCCACTTCGCCCAATCCAATGCTCTCCTTTCCAATTATTGAGAAAATGTCTTACATGCCTATTGTAATGCGCGGGTGCTCCATCATGTTGGAACCATAAGGAATTTCTTAACATTAAAGGTAAGTTTCGAGCAATACGGGCAACTCATTTCTCAAAAAATTTAAATAGACTTCTCCCGTTAAATGCTCTTCAAAGAAATATGGTAGTATAACATGAGAGCCAATTATACCTCCCCAAACATTAATTGACCATTGATTTTGATGGTCCACCTGACGAATCCAATGTGGATTTTCGGTTGAATAATAGTGCATATTATGTTTGTTAACCAAGCCGTTGCTTTTAAAAGTTGCTTCATCTGAAAACAGCACCCTATCTACAAAACCTGGATTATCCCAAATTGTATTTAAAAACCAAATTGAAAACTCTTGTCGTTGGACGTACTCGCGATCATACAGTTCTTGGTGTAATTCAATGTGGTAGGCATGATATTTATGTTGTTTCAGAATCCGTTTAATACTAGTGCGTTCAATTTCAGTAGCTCTCTCAATTTTCCTGGTACTTGTGTGTGGATTTTCTTGCACTGTTAATAACACTGTCAAAGCATTATCTGCATTGGTAACTGGTTTATTAATTACTTTACGTTTCTTAAAAGCAACATTGCCTGTTTCTTGAAACCTCTCTAATAAACTTGCAAAAGCTTCAGGTCTTGGTTTTTTTTCGGCATCGGGATATCGTACCGCATAAACCCAGCTTGCTAGTAAAGGGTTTTTTTGACACTCATTGTTACTTAACAATTTCTCGGCTTATCGTCAAAAAACAATGGTAATTGATGCCAATTCTCTGACACTTTGCGGTTTTGACAAGGATGTCAATCTTTCTTTTCATTTATGATTATATCATGGCCTCCTTATATTATAGGTGGTCAATTTAAGCAACGTAAATAATACCGTTTCTGTTAGAATGAGTAAATTTTGGTTTCACGGTTAATTTACTAAAAAACTGTTGGTTAGAAAGATATCAAATAGAGTATTTTCTGAAAGCTAGCGATGTTATCTTTAATATGACAGTAAAATATATGGGGTGTTCCATTTAAAAAAATTCAATCCAAGGTAAATTTGCAAAACTTGACCACCCTGTATAACAGTGAATAATTTTGAACGACTTACAAGCGATTATTGTAATCCTAGATACAATATATTTTATAGAATATTTGGTTTTTCCATACCTGCTTCAATTGTTTTCAAAAAATGGCCGGAGTATGACCCTTTTTTCCACTTTAACCTCGTCCCATTCCCTTGGTATAAATTTTAGACCCAACAACCTCATATCAAAATGATCGTAACGAATAGGAGAATCAACTAAAATAATAATATACCGGGTGTCGCGTTTAAAAAAACACAAGTTTGGTTCACCACGAACTTTTCAGACCACCCTGTATAATGGGTATAATTTTAAAACACAGCGTTCTTGACTATCAATCATATCCCAAAAATGTTTTTTCAAATTCCTCTCCGTTTGCCCACAATCGTCCACCCCATCTTGGTTGCACCACCCTGTAAAGATAAAGGTTCATTAAGCATAGCTACATTTTTTAATTATCTGAAGTGCGTATAGTCAAAAAGGAGTGCCATATTATTTAAAGAACGACGGGACACCACTGGTTTAAAGAGATTTCTTGGCCGACCTTCCTAAACCAATTGACTCCTCCCGGTTTTCTTTCCTGTCCAGCACTTTATTAAATTTGGAAAGTTATTGATTAAGGAATGTTTCCATATATATATATATATATATATATATATATATATATATTAATTTTAACTTATATCTCAATGTATCAATAGCGTAGGATTTAATAGCTATATAAGAGAAAAATGCTGGCTCTTGATAAATGTTTTAGTTTTCAGTAGGAGCGAATACCAATTAATAAAAGTCGGTGAGTGAAAGTTAATAATTAAATTTCCCACAGTTGATTCATTGATAACCAGCGGAGTAGCTTCAATCTTTCTGAGACAGATTCATACTTAGTTATACCAAATACAAATTCGTTGTTCACATTAATAGCTAGCCCTATGGTGCGGTTGGTGTAGCCATTTTTCTTTAAAGCACAATATATTATATTAGTCGTTTTGTCTCGTATGTGTTTCAGGTAATCGAATGCATCTAGATATTACTGGCCACAGCTTGAATTTGTTCTGGGTGAATATTTGATCTTGCATTTAAATATCTGTCGGTATGTGTTGGTTTGTCTATACACGGTGTATTCGAAATATCCGTTATGTAATTTTGTGTCCAGAATATCTAAAAATGGAAGTTTGTTGTTTTTTCTAACTGTAGAGTAAATTATAATCTGCGATGCATTGAATTTACGTAAGTCATAAATTTTTAAAGATCTCTATGCCCATGTTGCTATATAATAAATATGTCATCCACATAACGAATCCATAATTTCTGCTTCAAACTTGCATAGACTTGACATCTAAGTTTGCTATGATATCATCTTTTTCTAAAACAATGTCTCATATAATTTAAGTGAAATGCTCCGAGTTTTTTACAAATAAATCAGCTTTTTCGACATCGGGTTGTATACTTTTAACAGGATATTTTTCCAGTTTTAGTAGCGGCGATTTAACAGCACTAACAATAGGTCTTATGGGCGCCTCTGGTTTGTGTATTTTTGGTAAACCATAGAGTTTAGTGCATCTGATCGACTTTTCCCGTGGTATGATTTTTTATTGGTGAATTTTTTATTTTATATTTAACTTATAATAATCATCTTGTAAGATATTCTGCATTTTTTGTATGTGGTCTTGAGTATTCATAACTACGGTTGCGTTTCTTTTATCTACTGAAAGGATTGTGATGTCTTTATTTTTTCGAACGTTTGTTAGGGTCCTTTGTTCGGTGGCATTTAGGTTTTTATTCCGGTGGATTGCTTGATCTTATATTGATTTTTCCCACTTCTTATCAAATCTCCTCTGCTTTCGTTTCTTCAGAGGAGGCAAGAGCTGCTTCCACTCCAGCTATTATTTCTTTTTAGGGATTTCCTTAAGAGATATTACAAAATTATTTTTTTCACTTTCTAAAAGATTGTAGCAGGATATAATAGGCACTATTTATTTTATCGAGGTCTACTGATGAGACTTATGGCTAACTCGATTTTTTTAGGAGATTGTCATACTTTTTTGAAAGTTTATCAGTTTTAATATTTTTATTTGATTCTATTCGCCAAAAAGCCAAAGTTTCTAAGAGATCCCACAATAAAGGATGAATGCTGTTACTTAGTTCGAGGTGTAACTTAAAAAACTATTATATTAACTAATATACTCATTAGGAAACCGGCTACAAAATAAAATTCGATGGGTGTTTAATTGCCATTATAGAGCAGATTAATCCGGGAAGCCATAGAAATGGAAAAATAAGGTGATTTAAATAAAAGGGACGTATCATTAAAACTACCAACCTCCGCTTGGGGGTATGACAGGAAGTTTCTCAGTTACTAACACTTCAGTCTCTATTCGGACGCGAGAAAGAAAGCTTCGAAAATGCCAAATGTGATAGGATATGTGAAAATTCGGTGATTTAAAAATAAATTAGGGAATTTAATTAAAGACCACAAGTTTGGCTACCCTTCCTTAGCGAAATTTGTATACAAAAAGAGAATAAAATTATAAACAGCCCATTTTCGAAATGTCTACTGATTTATAAAAAGGTACGTGGACGACGTATTTATAATATGGAATAATAGTGAAAAGGAACCGAATATTTTTTTAAATTTCGTCGATAGTTTACATAATAACATTTATTTTACATTGGAATAGGAGACACATAATAAGTTACCATTTTTAGATCTGTTACTTTTTAGGGAAAATAATAGAATACATTTTAAAATATACAGAAAACAGTCAGGTACTAATAACATCAAACAATTCACCCTACTGACATAAATTTGCAGCTTTCAATTCTTTCTTTTTTAGGTTATTTAAACTTTCCCCTTCTGAAAATGCTTTTTATAAAGAACTCAACACAATAAGGCAGATAGCAGTTAATAACGGTTTTTCTATAAATTCAATCAATAAGCTTTACTTTAAATTTGCCAACAAATATAAATTCTTTTATAATATAGTACACACTAAGTTTGGCAAAAATAACAACCCATATATATATATATATATATATATATATATATATATATATATATATATATATATATATATATATATATATATATTATATATACAGGGTTATTCACGCAACCCGTTCATTAAAAGTTGCTGATGCCATTTAGATAAAAATTTCAAATTTTGGGATTAAGGTAGGGTCAAGGGGTACTTCTTTTTTGAAATATTTTCAACTTCCTGTCACTTCCGGTTTAACCGGAAGTTGGTATCAACTTGCTTATTTTAAATGGAATACCCTGTATTTTATGATATTTTTGGATTCTACGGAGAATTTTAATGCTATTTTATGTAGCATGTCCTATAACTAGGTTTAAGCGTTCTTAAGATACTTGACCTTGAACCAAAAATAAGCCTTCGGGGTACCAAATTTTAAAATCTCATATTTTTGTAAGTTTAGAAGATATAATCTTCATATTTTGCCGACGATCAATAATTAATCTTAGGTTTCTATTTTTTTTATTGAATTTGTCTATTTTTATACAGGTTGTCCTAAATTCAGCGGCAAACATTCACATTTTCAAAGCCGCTAAAGTTCGTTTTTTTAAATGGGACACCCTATAACTTTATGCACTATCAAATGTAGAATTTAATTTTCTATCGAACTGTATGAAGGTTCCCTATAGCTATTCGTAACCATTTTCGCAATAATCAGGTTTTTATTAAAATATCATATGTATTTGCTAAATACTTACACCTTCCCGTAGTAAGCCATGGAAAAACAATTGTTGTGCTTTTCTATTCAACATGAAAGCTGATTTGAAACTTTTAAATTAAAATAAAATAACACTCAAAAGCTGATATTCTCAATTTATTCTATATTCGCGGAGAATGTTACAAAATATTGGAGAGAACGTGCCATGTTTTTAATGAAAAACATCCTCATTTGTCGCCAATTAACAAGAGAAAATTGAAGAGGATTGAAACGAAATGTTTTCGTTTCGGAAAAGTTAAAGTTATAAAAAATGTAATAAATTGTTTACATTATTTTTAACCATATCTACTAAGTTCGAGACTGTTCTAAACTTGTTTTAGTGAACTTAAAAATTATAGCAATCTAACAATCAACAATAAATAAATAAAACAATAAAATTGAATTATAACAAATGTTGCTGTGACCCGTTGAATTTGTCCGTTTTCTAATTCGGCAAAAGCTGTTCGTATCCTGTCCAGTAAATCTTGTTGGTTATTTACTGGAGAAGCATAGACTTTACCTTTGATAAATCCCCATAAATAAAAGTCTAGGGGTGTTAAATCAGGCGATCGCGGGGGCTATCTCCAAGGGCCATTGGAACCAATCCAACGATCCTCAAAAATTCGAGATAATTGGAGATAAACTGCAGCAGAATTATGTGCTGGTGCCCCATTAATTGATACCAATAATTTTGCAGCTCACCAATAGGAATTTCTTCTATAAATTCAGAAACCGTCCCTCGTAGAATTTCCAAATACTTATCACTGTTTAAATTGTCTTCATAAATACAGTACCGCACCTGATCATTTAATACTATACCGAAAACATTGAAGCTAAACCTCTCTTGAGAACGCATTTCGCGTAAAGCGTGCGGATTTTCTGCTGCCCAGAAATGTTCGTTTCTTCTATTTGTTATTCCTTCTCTAGAAAATTTCGCTTCATCGGTCCAAAATATTTTTAAAAGGAATTGAGGGTTCTCTTGAATTTTTCAAAACATGAATTCGCAAAATTCTACTCGTCGGACGTCATCACCAGGTCTCAAGACTTGCACGTTTTGGAAGGAATAAGGGTGCATATGATGTTCGCTCGAGATTCTTTGGACAGATGAAGAAGAAATTCCCAAATCGTTTTCTGCAGACGGTATTGATCTTTGCGGGTTTGCGTGGAAATAAGCTAATGTGTTTATTACGTTATCCTCGGCATTTGTCACTGGTTTCGGAACATTTTTTGTAACTTTAACCTTGCCAAAACGCAAAAAGTTCGTTTTAATCCTCTCGAATTTTGACTTGTTCATTGGCGGCAAATCAGGGTGGCGTTCATTAAACACACGACACGTTCTCTCCAAAATTTTATAACATTCTCGATGAATATAAAATAGATTGAGAATATCAGCATTTGAGTATTCTTCCATTTCGATTTAGAAGATTTAGTTTATCACTGACAGCTTTCGATAAATAACGCATACTAATCATCTGTCATATTGGATATTGGATCTCAATTGTTTTTCCATGGCTCACCATTGGAACATGTAAACATTTAAGCAAATACATACGATATTTTTATAAAACCCAATTATTTCGAAAATGTTTTCTAATAGGTATAGGGAACCTTAATACAGTTCGATAGAAAATGAAATTCTACATTTGATAGTGCATGAAGTTATAGGGTGTCCCATTTAAAAAAATGAACTTTAGCGGCTTTGAAAATGTGAATTTTTGCCGCTGAATTTAGGACACCCTCTATAAAAATAGACAAATTCAATAAAAAAAATTGAAACATAAGGTTATTTACCGATCGTCTGCAAAATATGAAGATTATATCTTCAAAACTTACAAAAATATGAGATTTTAAAATTTGGTACCCCGAAGGCTCATTTTCGGTTCAAGGTCAAATATCTTAAGAACGCTTGAACCTAGGTATAGGACATGCTACATAAAATAGCATTAAAATTCTCCGTAGAATCCAAAAATATCATAAAATATAGGGTGTTCCGTTTAAAATAAGCAAGTTGATACCAACTTCCGGTTAAACCGGACGTGACAGGAAGTTGAAAATATTTCAAAAAAGAAGTCACATTCAACATTTTTTGGTAATATTTCTTTACAAATGGTAAAATTCTCTAGACATTTTAACAAATCTATTGCATTTAAAACTGTAAACACTCTTAAAAAACATTTAGTTAAAACTAATGATAAGACTGATAGATTCTCAAAATCTAGAGTGTATTCGTTGAGTTGTACCGACTGTCCTGCTGTGTATGTTGGCCAGTCCGGGAGGAACATATCTACGAGAGTACAGAAACACGTAAATTTCTTTAATAAATATAAGAATTGCTGTACCTGAAAATATAAATATCTTGCATGTGCGTTACAAGGGAAGGAAATTAGATTAATTAGAAAAAAATGTAAATAACCAATGTCAAGAAAAGTCCAGTTTTCACCAGTGTTAATGATGCATTTAAATTCGAACCCCATCTCATCTTTAATGCATAAATACCAATTATGGGACAATTAAAAATTCTTCTTTTACAGTTTTATTTTAACACACTTAACTAATGGGTTTGTTTTAGGTTTTGTGTAGCATATGCAACCATCAATACTCAAGGATTAAGACTCTTCTTATTATTGTTGTATGTCTAAGAAGTAACGTGTACTTTGTTGATTTGTATTTTATTATTATTATGTATTCGGATTTGTTGTTTTAAATGTGTTAAGGTAGCTATACTTAATATTATTTTTTAATTGTACAATTAGTATATTAGGTTTTTCCAATATTGTAGCTCAGATGATGCTCGCAAGAGCAAAACACGTGTCACGGTGGTTTTTTAAAATATTTGTTTTGGCTGAGTGTTTTATTTAATAGAATTATAAACACGTCTCCCTGAGAAATATGGAAGACTTTTTCCAGTAGGTAGAAACTGGTAAAATATCTAGGAATACAATAGTACGAATTCAACATGATGGTACAAAATGGCGGTCTTAAAAAAATTAGTGTAGTGTAAAAAAACTTATTCAAATTATGTCCAAAATTCAAGTGTGACGTAGATAAAAACTGGCAAAATATTGGTACGAATCCAATATGATGGCAGAAAATGGGGCCCCATGAAAATATTTGGAAAGACAGTATATGTATATTTGTTACTAAATAACTTTGTGAGGAACTAAAGTGGGTCACACTTCACTATTCCCAAGAAAAGGAAATTTAACGATTTTGTTTATTGTGTCAAAGTAAAGGTTATTTTCTTTAACGTGTATTGAAATAAAAAAAAAGTTTTTTTTAGTATCATTTTTAGTCTCAAGTATTTTTGTTTTGTCAGTTTTTCCATTGTATTAGAAAACACAACCTCAAAAAGTTCTGCTCTCTTATTGCTACTTACAACCACAAAAATGTGATGAATTGCTGGGTCGGATTCGTTTGAAATTCGTGAGAGAACCGAAGCTCGGCATCGACTAGTTAATATGTTATTTAGTACAAAGACTTGGATTAGATTTGAAGTCCAGATCGACCTTTTTTCAACTGGTCGATCCGCCTTTCTGCGACGGATATTGCGACCGACTAAACCGATCACGTCCCGACTTTGTATCTTGGAGACAAATCGGCTAATCAATCTAATGATAAAACACAGGCCGATACAAGTTCGTCCGTAAATCCCCTTATCTCTTCTCGGATTCCCTTGAGGGGAAGAGTAGTGCGCCATTGCGGCGAGATGGAGCTGTTAAACACCCAGTTTCCGATGGATGTCGATATACGGGAATCGCGTGCTGAGACTTATATAGGTTGAGAGGGTGTGTAATGTTATTTTTTAATGTAAAGTTTTTCAGTATTGTGGCAAGGGTTAATTTATTTCGTATAGGAAAGTGAATTGAGCTTTAAGAACACCGAATATTTTCTTTTCCATTTGTTGATGAATATACCGTGTATAGAAAACCAACACATACCGATAGATGTTTAAATGCGAGATCACATGATAACCCAGCAGAAATTCAAGCTGCGGCCAATACTCTAATATCTAGATCCGTGCGATTAACTTAAATTAGATAATGAACTTAATGAAATATCTGGTGTTCTAAAGAAAAATGGCTACATAAATCGCATTATAGAGAAAGCTATTAATGCCCAGGGTTCCCAAACAACGAACACCAAAAAAATACACTGGCTGACAAAAAATTTTTTTTCAAATCAGAATAACATAATCTAACAGAATGGACCTATCCAAATACGAAAATGACAAATAGAAAGTTGTAGCACGTAGGGTTTTCTTGTTAAAGTTGTAGAACCATATCGAATGTTACGATACTTAATATCTATAGAAAAAATGATTTCAGAAAATTCTTAACCCTGTTTATTGACTATGTTTACAGTTTTCGCCTATTAAACATACCATACATCTGAGAGAAAAGCAAACGAGAAAAATATTAACTTAAAACACTAACTAAACTTTATTTTTTCCGTTTATGTGGTGTCTTATCTTCTCTCTTCAAAAACCAACAGTAGTCACCCATCATGGTTGGATCCCATCGTCCTTGGTACCGAATTTCCATTCTTCTGATATTTTGGTGAAACCTTTCACCCTGCTCCTTACTAACAACTACCCAAATTTTTAAGAAAAAATGACAGAAGGGAATGGAGGGAGTGAATTTTTAATGACATTCTGGCACCAAGCGCTTTATAGGCATCTAAGAGTTCATTAACTAATTGTTCATAATTTTTATCCATATTGTTGCCTAAAAATACGCTTACTACATTAACAAATGAATTCCATGCTCTGAGTTCCTTCATGGTAAGCTTTTCCGTAAAATTGACATCGTTCAGCATTTTTCTAATTTGTGGCTTAATAAAAATGCCTTCTTTTAATTTGGCAAATTTCACAAAGTTTTTCATCAGCCCAAGTTTAATGTGAAGAGGAGGCAAACGGACATTTTTGGGATCAACAAGAGGTATAAATTTAACATTTTGAAATCCCGGTTGAAATTCGCTTCTTTCTAGCCAAATGTTTGTTACATAATGCTGATTTATTACACGACTGTCCCATCAACAAAGAAAACAGCAATATTTTGTAAATCCCCTCTGAAGTCCCACTAAAATCGCTATAATTTTTAAGTCCCCACATATCTGCCATTTATACCTATTGTAGTTTATTTTATCCAAAATCGTGCGCTTATTTTCATAATTTTCTTTCGTTGCAACTGAATGGGCAACTGGTATGGCATATTTCCATTATGCAATAACACAGCTTTTAAGCTATATTTAGATGAGTTATGAATAAGCGCTCACGGGGAGAGTGTGCAATATCAAGTTCCTGCATTAAACTGTCTATCAGTAGACGCGCACAACGAATTTTCCATACTGTAGAATTCAGAAAACATAGCATTTCTTTTTCTGAAATTCGTAATTTTTGTTTCTTTGACCAATAGTTTCCATTCCTTAAGACGGGAACCCAGAAGTTCTGACTGTTGCTTGGTTAACCCCAAATCACGTACTAAATCATTTAATTCACTTTGAACAATCAAATGTGGCTCCCCGGAACTGGAACCTGTGGTAAAAGTGGGATCGGTGCACTGTTCTTCTGAGCTGCCTGACGATGCGTTATCTCCATTATCTTCCAAATCAATAGCTTGTCAATTTAAAGGCGCAATCGGCACTGGCAAATTTGCGTTATGAGGAACAGGTCGTATGGCAGATTGCAAATTTGGATATTCTATATTGTGCTTTCCCTTTTTGGAATAACCTTCAGTCTTTGTCAGGCAAAAATTACAATCGTCCAAATGATTGGTGGATTCTCGCCATACCATTGAAACTGCAAAACAACTAACACAGCACGCCTGGGGAGCCCACCGCTTATCTTGATCCCCAATTAACACACCAAAATATTTAAAATAGGCTTTTTTACATTTTCGGAAAATGGCCTGGCTTGTGATTTCACCAGAAATATAACAGAATTTGTTAAAAGAAATTTTGCAACTTTGGTGCGTTTGACTCGACATTGTCGTCTTCACATACACTTGCTTATCGATACACAGAGAACCACTCAATTCGAAACTCAACAGAACGTTTATTTTATGTCTAATGTTGTTTATTTTATGTCTAATGTTGTAAACAACCCAGTCTAGGTAATTTTTCCGTTGTAAATTGGACCTATTTTAGCCGCCCTACAATAAAATTGTTTACCTGCCAATATAAAAGGTTCCAATTAGGATATTAAAAAATATGTTAGGTATTAGGGCTTTCTGAATATTTTTTTTATTATTGGGAGCGTATTTCCATTGTGAGAATAATGAGTTGGCCTATTTTAGAAAAATCTTGTCGGCCAGTGTTATGAACCGGGAAGGCAACAAGTACTTTTATCATATCCAAAGGGCACAATAGACAGAATAGGAAGGACTCTTAGAAAACACAACATACAAACATTACATAAGCTACAAACAACCATAGGTAAACTACTCGAAAACCCAAAAGACAAAAACAAATCGAAAACCACGTAGTATACAGCATTCCATGCCAGAACTGTGAAAAGCTGTACGTGAGGCAAACTAACAGGCGAATATCAGCAAGAGTGGAAGAGCATAAACTCAACATACAAAATAAATTTCGATGGGTGTAAAGAGATTGCCAATATAGAGCGCTATAAAACCAGAATAATCCGAGAAGCCTTGGAAATAGAAAACAAGGTGATTTAAATAAAAGGGACGAATCATTAAAACTACCAACAGTATGGAAGACAATAATCGACAAATCTGAAATCACAAAAAATCAAGCGCAATAACAACAGTATCCAGAAAATATAGATAACAGCCAACTGCCTCTCAGATCTAACCTTCGGACACGGGTGGGGGTATAAAAGGAAACTTCAGCCTCTATTCGGACGCGAGAAAAAAAGCTTCGAAAATGTCAAATGAAGTTTTGGCGAAACGTCAGCAAACCTGTTCTTTTCAGAACGACAGTAGTGAACGGATGTACACCCGGAATGAAAGCATATCGTTTATATATATATATATATAAATATATACAAAAAAACGGAAAATTCACCATTTTTTCAAAAAGTTCATAAGTTGGCCATTTTTTAAGTTGTAGCATGAGCTTTACGCAAGCAGAAGTCATAAACAGGAAAATGGCGAATTTCCGGTTTTTCAGGGTTTTTTTCGAAACTAATCATCCGATCGACTTGTTTAATAGCACATTTTGTTCGTATTTTAATTCTCTAGAATTCGCCTCTGTATCACATGCAATAGCTTAAATCGTTTTCATTTTATAAGCAAAAAACGAAATTTTTTACACTAAATTGTTTATAAAAAATTATATACTCAGGCATATACTCCTGTTCTATGCCTCTGAAGTGACCAATATGGTTGCGATTTATGGGACTTTGTATTATGATAACATGTTCTAAAATTGAAACTGATATCCCGTTCCTAACAGATATTATATAATAAAAAGTCCTTTGTATCAGACATGTTTAATGCCCTGTATATTCAAAACGGTGCGGTTTAGAGAAAAATTATATATTTTTTTTTTCATATTTCGTCAAGGTTTACATGCCTGTAAAACATCGGTACTTATCCCTGAATCAATATATATATATATATATATATATATATATATATATATATATATATATATATATATATATATATATACTTTACTTCAATTTTCTTGGGTTTAGGTTTATGTATTTATATATATTGTAGCATGAGCTTTATGCAAGCAGAAGTCATAAACAGGAAAATGGCGAATTTCCAGTTTTTCAGGGTTTTTTTCGAAACTAATCATCCGATCGACTTGTTTAATAGCACATTTTGTTCATATTTTAATTCTCTAGAATTCGCCTCTGTATCGCATGCAATAGCTTAAATCGTTTTCATTTTATAAGCAAAAAACGAAAAAAAAAACGGAATTTTTCACACTAAATTGTTTATAACAAGTTAATAAACGATAGTTGCGAGTAGAAAACACATCAGCATGAACCAGGAGAATGTGTTTTAAGTGATGGCATAGTTGGTTTTCTGGTAGTATTTTTGTCACAAAATGAAAAAATGTCTGCTCTACTGCCTGGCCTGTAAAGGGTTTTGACGAAACGAAACAAAATTCGAATAAAACTCCGAAATGATAGCTCGTTTGAAAAAACTCTAAGAGTAATAATTTTTGGTAAAGAAGCCAAACTATAAATATTTTTAATAAAAATAAGCAAAATACAAAGCAAATAGTAGAAAAATATGATCATAAATGCAAGGCATATACTCTGTTCTATGCCTCTGAAGTGACCCATATGGTTGCGATTTATGGGACTTTGTATAATGATAACATGTTCTAAAATTGAAACTGATATCCCGTTCCTAACAGATATTATATAATAAAAAGTCCTTTGTATCAGACATGTTTAATGCCCTGTATATTCAAAACGGTGCGGTTTAGAGAAAAATTATATATTTTTTTTTTCATATTTCGTCAAGGTTTACATGCCTGTAAAACATCGGTACTTATTCCTGAATCACCCTGTATATATATATATATATATATATATATATATATATATATATATATATATATATATATATATATATATATATATATATATATATATATATATATATATATATATATATATATATATAAGTTGTCAGCAAAATGAGCTTTATGCAAGCAGAAGTCATAAACAGGAAAATGGCGAATTTCCAGTTTTTCAAGATTTTATTTTTGCTATCTAATATATATATATATATATATATATATATATATATATATATATATATATATATATATATATACCAGTAACGGTAAGTATTTTAATTTTGTAGAATTCGCCTCTGTATCGCAATGCAACCGTAGCTTTAAATCGTTTTCATTTTATAAGCAAAAAACGAAAAAAAAAACGAAATTTTTCACACTAAATTGTTTATAACAAGTTAATAAACGATAGTTGCGAGTAGAAAACACATCAGCATGAACCAGGAGAATGTGTTTTAATATATATATATATATATATATATATATATATATATAGGTAGTATTTTTTATTAAAACAACAAAAATGAAAAAATGTTTGCAAAATAACAATATTTTTGGATACTGCCTGGCCTATGTAAACGGGTTTTGATATATTTCTCGAAATTGCGCGGAAACATCGTACCAGACATAAAAGTAAATGTCGGCTAAATTGGACCATTAACAAATTTGGGAAAAATAAGGCAAAACAACAACTTTGTTACAAAATTTTATTACAAATTAAAATTAACAAGAGCAAAAAACACAATAATAATTTAATTTTGATTTTATTGTGACGCATTTTTCATGAAACCACTTTTTACAAAGCAAACACTGAATCATATTTTCCACTGAAAATTCTTCACAGATTTCACAATACCACTCTTGTTCGTTAACCTCTATTTGAATCACAGGCTGTGAAGAAGATGATGCGGATGTGCTCGGGATAGAATCAAGATCGGACTGTGATTTTTTGTTTAATGTAGTAGATTTAGAGTACACAGGTTGTGAAGATGATAATGCTGATATGCTTGGAATAGAAACGAGATCGGACTTTAATTTTTTCTTTGAAGCAGATGTTTTAGAGAACACTTGGCGTTTTACAGCTTTTACTTTTTGGACCTTTGGTGTATGTTTGTCTTTCACAGCTTCTAAATACTCTTTATGCGGTGTACTTGTTAAAACTACAGCCGGCTGGGAACCCCTCTTCTTTCGTTTAACTATTTGGGGAGTCATTTTGGGTATAGGACAGAGATCTTCAATAGAAACTTCCATTTGAGTCTCATTTTGAGTGGTGCAAATTAGGTTATCGCTAAGGGACTCTTCTTGGGGCATATCATTTAAAGTTTCAACGTTAGGATCATGTTGCACTTCCTCTCTATTTAAGTTTTCAGATACAGATGAAGTTTTTAATTCGTCTATGTTATTGTTCAAAATTTCTGCTGCGGCCAATCGATGTTCTTTAAAAACATAGGCACAATTCCACACTCAACAGGCCAACAACAATAGGCCAAATTCCACTTCCCCGAAATCCTCCAATAGCATTTTCTATAGTAGCTGCTCTTCCATAAGCTTCAGCTATTATCTGGGATATTTGAAATTGAGTTACTATTAACCCTGGATTTGTGCGAAGCCACTTTACTACTGCTTGGTCATAGTAGGCCTGCAAAGGCTTAAAAAACGCCACATCTAAGGGCTGAAGTCTATGTGTTGTATGGCCGGGCAACTGAAGAAGTATAACGCCATCGGTTCTCGCAAGTTCCAGGGCTTCCAAATTTCGGGAGTGGGTGATATGCCCATCCAATAAAAGCAAAACTTTTTTTTTGTACTGGGTCTAACAAACTCAATAAAAAATTTTAGCCATTTAACAAATATCTCAGAAGTGATATATCCAGTATCAGAAATTTCAATAATACTACCAGGTGGAGCCCCAACTTTTAATTCATCGCAATGCCTTTTTCGTTTAAAAATTATCATAGGCGGTACATAGACTCCAGCAGCGCTAACACAACAGACTGCTGTTGTGTTAGTACCCCGTTCTCCAATAGCCAGAATTCCTATTTGGTTTTTCCCTTTTTGGGCCAATATTTTTCTATTTTTCTTTTGTACAGTAGAGTAACCAGATTCATCTACATTAAAAATTTGTGTAGCTTCCAATTTGTGTTCATCGCAAATTTTTTCTAGGATGTCACAAAACTCGTAAACACGTTCTTTGTTAAATCCTTTGGCTCGAGCCATTGATGTGGACTCCGGTTGCCGTAAACTAAGTTGAGGGTGTCGCTTTAAAAACGCATAGTACCAATCTTTGCCGGCCATCTGTTTTTGTTGATTAAACTGGTTTTTAATACCATTTTTTGTAGCTATTTGAAACGCTAACTTTCGTACATCGGTTATGTTTATTCCAAAAAGACACTCTTCTAATTTTAATATGTGAGTAACCAACTGATCTTCAATTTGCTTTGGCAAGACAGTAAGGCGTCCAGCGGATTTAATGGAATTATTTGCTTTGACGTTTTTAGAGTCCAAGTGTCTCTTAAGAGTTGGTTTTGGAATATTAAAATTTCTGGACGCTTCGTTAAAGCCGCATTGGCCACTTCTATAAGCAGCAAGGGCCTTTTCCATGTCTTCTGATGTCCATAATCCATATTTTCTTTTTAAACTCATTCTAAAAAAACACCAGTTACAGCTGTAAAATTATCACTACCATAGTAAAATAAAAATTCAACACAGTCGGGTAAATCGTACCAGTACGATTTACCAGACATGCAAGGGGTACGATATACCCAACAGTCACAGTGGTAAAATATTTTAACCTAAAAATGTTTGATCTAACTTTAGAATGAATGTAAACATGCAAAATATATATAAACAAGCTATATTTTTTGATAGTTAGGTTCAAAAAATGTAATAATTACCTCAGACTGCAGAAATGCCTTAGATTATGGGCCTTAAAACTACTATTACCTAGGTCCGAAACGAAAAACTGATACTAGACTGTTCTCAATAAGCAGAGACTACTAACAATCGGAAGTGATGAGTTTAGGACATAGCTTGACCGTTTCTAAATGTTAAATGTCACAAATTTCCCGCCAGTTTTAAAATATCGAGGTGGTACGATTTAGCCGACGGTACGATATACCCAACTTTACCCTATATATATATATATATATATATATATATATATATATATATATATATATATATATGTATATTTATAGTAAAAAATGGGTTCTTTGGGATACCGCTAAAGCTATAAAATGTGGCTAACCATAGACGCGTGTTTCTGACTTATGGTCTTCATCAGTACGGTTAACTAGTTGAAAGACGAGTACAACTAGCGCCAAAATGGATACGCAAAACAATACCAGAGTCACCAACAGGAGCAAAACCGCCATTTGTGATTACCAAGAGAATATCCGAAATCTTTGCCGGACTTGATACTCTATTTACCACGGAGCAGCATATAGCCATCTGTGGCGAAACTCATAACCCAAGAGTAGTAAATCAAAAGTAGAAAATATATAACGTTTCGAGAACTAGTATATAGTATAAAATTGATTCTTTGGGATGACCGCTAGAGCAATGAAATTTGGCTAACTATAAAAAGTGTCTCGGCTTCCTGCCTTTTTCAAGAGTTTTTGAGAGTTGATTGTAGTTAATCTGAAATAAATTCAAAAGAAGCGGTGTCAAGATTATAAAAACTGAAACTAAAAACTTGAACTTACATATCATAACAGAAAAATCGGAAGATTACAAACTTATATGCACATCAAAATACGTAAATAAACACCAAAACAATACTGGAAATAATACAAGAGCGATTTAGCAGCAACATTCTGTTTAAAAAATGCATAAATGCATTTATTTATAAATTATTGAACTGAAAAGTAAAAAGCATTTACTTAAAATAAAAGCATTTACTTAAAATAAAAGCATTTTTAATTTATTTTATTTTGTTCTTCTTAGCACGTGTCCAAGTTTTTTATACACATGTATAAGATATTTACGACTGGGCACCATAATATTGTATTGTCATCGGTTTTATGTATGTATACCAAACCTCAGTCAATTCCGACAACGGAAACTGTTTTGTACTTTTTAGCATAATTTTTTATTCCCCCTGCATACAACATTCACGATTAGACACTATAATCTTTTATTGTTATCAAGTTTTGGTATGTATGCCAAATCACAGTCAGTTCCAAGAATGGGAACTGTTTTGTACTTTTTTTGGTATTATTTTTTCACGCACCCTGTAACGGATTTATTTACGTATACCAAATCTTCGTTAATTCTAATAACGGGAACTGTTTTTACTTTTATTTTATTGTACTTTTTAGATTTTTTTTGAGCACCTTGTATAAGAAATTCCCGATTGGCGACCATAATAATGTATTGTCATCGGATTTATGTACGTATAGCAAATATTAGTCGTTTCCGATAACGGGAACTGTTTCAAAAGGTACTTTCCAGATTTGACTCAAACATACAAACTAATCATCATACAAGTGAAGTTAAATAAAAGCTTTTAAAATAATTCGACATTCTCAGAACCTTCATTTTATTTCGTTGACGTGATGTTGCTTTTTTCCTCTTGCAATTTTACTGGCAATAAAGAAATGAATAAATAAATAAATAGTTTAAAGAATTAGTTAGAATTAATTGTGAAGAATGGGGTTTTATTTTATTGTTAAGTATTATTACCCTTCACCCTGAAGAAATAATAGTAAACTTACAGTTCTCTCTGTATACTGATGTGATATCAGCCGGCCGAAGTTTAACTTACAAATTAGCAAAGCCGTAAACGAAAGCTAGACCGACACAAATGGTTATTGCCCGGCGGCGGCATCGGCAACTCGATGGGTCCAATCAAACGAAACTTGTCATAACGTGATTATTTCAAGTTCGGATCCGGGAGCGGAAACTTTTAGAAAGCTTTGTTCCTACACCATCAGCGTAGTTTAGTTCGGGGTCTCCAGACGAATTACAGATATCCAGTTTCTTTGTTTTGATCGAATTTGCCAGTTTATTTCCACAGTTTCCAAGTTAGCAGAAGCACTTAGTTGGGGCTTAAGTAGTTTGCCCGTCTTTGTTGCTCTTGTTTTCACTTCGGTTTACTAGACGCGAATGTCGTGTTGGAGATGTTTCGAGATTCTTGTCTGTTTATAGTGCAAAGCGTAACTCGGATTCTGGATGCGCGTTTGCCTCATTAACGTATTATTTTGCCTGTAATAGGTTTGAATGTGTTCACTCATATAGCAAGTTGCATTATTAAAGGCAGCTGATAAGACAATCTAACATTTATAGTTACTTGAAAATTCTACAAAAGTGAAAAAAATAAATTAGACATAATTGGCATGGTGTACCATCATTGTATATTCTTCGAGTGATAAATTTAAAATAAAAAAAAACCAAATATGTTTGAGAAACCTGTTCTCAAACATTCAAAAATACCTAACGTATTTAACCTCCATCAAGTTCCTATCTAAAATGAATTTAAATGAATATTTAACCCACATTTACTTCAAAGACCATCAAAATTTATTTCTAAACTTTCAGAATACAAGCCCTTATGTATCAAATTCAAAAATTAAAAAATGGCGCCGAAAAGCATTCTAAGTGCAGAACAACAAACAATGTCGCTAAAAATATGTCAAAAGAGACCCCTAGTATAAAAAATGTTTAATACTTAAAAGCTGACATCAGATTCTCTCTGTTGGCATTTTACAAGAAATCCCGCTACAAGCAAAGTAAATATCTTTTTCTCTTCCCTTTATCTTGAATAAACATATTTATTGGTCAATACAATACAAAGTAAAAACTGAACTTTATATTTCATCTCTGTTCTCTACTAGAAAGCCTGGAAATGGCCGTTGACAGTTTGCGATGAGTCATCACTGGTAGTAAATTTTTGTAGTTAACTGCTAATGCAATGCAATGCCCTTTATTTGTTGTGTACCTAATTGCAATGGAAACTATTCGAAAAGATCTAAGGTTCATTTTTTGGGTTTTCAAAGGACGATAGAAGTCGAAAGAAGTGGTTTCATGCAAAAAAAAAGAGAAGGTTTTACTACAACTGCCAACAACTTCTTATGAAAAAATATATATTTCAACTCAACTAGATCAGTCTCATATACTTTTTGCGAGTTTTGTCAACTTTCTTGTGAAAGGTAATTATAAAAGGTTTGATGTTTAACTTGATTATATATACGTTTATACATCTGCATTCCCATTGACACAAATTCCACTTGCACAATCTGAGCCCTAACGATCAGAACATCCCAATTTAAACCCTATTTTTTTCAAAATTAATAAAAATATTGTCTAAACAATTCACTTTTCACCAGTTGGGCTATGTATGAGCTAGGTGAAACCTTGGCATTGAAACTCTGCCAAATTTAATACATGGTACGTTAACAAAATTCTCAATTTATGCAGATTTTCCTTAGTTTAAGTTGTACATATGTATGTATGTATATATTTGTGTATCTGTTAATTAGTCTGTGAATAAAACTGTGATACAAATGTAGATATTGCTTCATTTTGTTAAAGATATTTGGGATGCTGGTTTGTCATAATAATATAATTATTTCAGATTAAGAAAATCTTTCCTCCGACAAGAAAGAAAAAAGGTATTTACAAAAAATAGTAAATTCATTAAAAAAACTGGTTGTTTCTCTTTTTAACTAATTTTACAGAGGCAGGTTTTGTTGCATTATGTTTTCCTACAAATTGGAATTGAAGTAAATTTCTTAGACAAAATTTTTTGTCATGCAGCTTCATATGAAACTGACAAAAAAGCACTGTTTACACTAGAAAGTGGTTTATATCACACGTGTGTAAAAAAAAATTTCAACATATAGTACCTATTTGAAAGATGGTAAGTAAAAAAAAAAGCTAAAGCCTATTTTTAATCTATTTCAAATCAGTTAGTCAGTTTTTCTATACTAGTGTTCAGAAGTAAATAAAGTCCTACTGAAGACTTTGTGGTTGTAAGAAAAATAGTTTCCTATTTTTCCTATGACCTACCTCCTTTGAAAAATTTTACTTTCAACACTTTCCCAATGCTGATTTATAAAACTGTACTTTTGGGACTATGAAAAAAGAAGAATGTATAATCTTTTCCCTTAGGCCATCAGTACTCCCTCCAATAAATCCACGCTTATCAAGCCACAATTTTGCGAGAGTAACGATAGCATTTCGGTTATTTTCACATATTCTCATTAGTTTTGTGTTCTTGCCCCCATTGTACGGTCTTTATGCCATCTAAAGTGTTTCTTACTGAAAATAATAAAAAAAAGATAGAGGCAGCAGATAAATATTCATTAGTCTGCAAATGTCAGATCGGAAATAACCATATTTAGAATATATAGATATTACCATAAGCAGTAATTAATAATTGTCCTATTTTTGTCAAAAAAATATTCATAAGTTTTTATACAACAAAACCAGTTTAAATTTTTATAAACACTTCATTCCATATGACCTAGCTCAAATTAACTGCCAAGGTCGCACGCAGGTAATTTAGCGATTAGAGGACATTTTCCAAAATACAGGGAGGGAGCAATGCCTTGGTAACTGCTTTCAACATAATAGCAGTGATATTAATGATAAGCAATTTATTTAAATGACGTGTATAATCGATGGTTACCACAACCACCTATAAAACATATCCAACACCCAAGAAGCTAAAAATTATTATGGTGGGATGTTCAGTGGTCAAAAAAAAAGTGTTTTGATTTGAGAGGGCTGCAAAATATACAAAATTAATTTGTTCCATGATGTTTGTGGTAATAAATAACTTTTCAACATATAATTTAGATATATACATATATAGAACAGAATTAGTAACTGAAACAAAATACACTTTTTAAAGCTCAATAAAACTTACCAATTAATAAACCCACTGAATGGATAATTATTATTAATAAAATGTGTATTACCTGTGAGTTATTTATATAATTAAGGTGGGAATCTTCTATTTATCATACAGGACAGAACCAAAATTCCTGGAAGTCAAACGATTCTTCCTTGCGATTAACCAGGTTTCATTTGGCAATTGGCCTACTGTTTTCTGGCATATTGTAGAAATTTTTTCTTCCGTGTACCATTTTCTCCCAAACAATAGTTGATTGGTTTTTACCCCATCTGTTACGGATATATTGTGGCATGCAAATAATAGCAATGTAGCCATATGATGACACAACAATTGACCTATTAGAGCATTTGCACGTGGATTTCTCAATGTCATTCATCAAGTTTAATCTGCAAGTAACGAATTCAAAATTAAATACTGTTTTAACACATTAAATGTTTTGTGCAATATGAATATGTGCCTAAAATGTATAAAGAGCGCTTACCTCAACCTTCTCAACACGATCTCTCTTATACTTGGAAGAGCATTCCCTTTGATTATAGGTATTTCCCCATCAAAACCAGGTCTTTCACACTGTTTGAATTTACCGCTGAATTATTGTTGAGAATCTGATAACTAATTTCGTTGCTATAATAATTTAAAAAGTGAAAAAGGAATCATAGACAAAATACACCTATCTATATGGTTATTTAAGTAAAAAATCAAGCTTTATTTATTAGAAATCGCCAATATACACATACAATTATTCGTAAGTATACTTACATGTAGCAAAATTAAACATTCACTTTAAAAACCAGGAAAAAAGAGCTTATTTTAGGATTAATCAATGTATAAAGTCGGTGTTGAATAAACCCGCGAATACCCCACGACAATATCGCATGTCACATTTTTCGTCGCCCTGGCAACCAGAACTGTCAATGTGGGAAAAGATTCCTAAGTTGAACAGTATAACTAATAGTTGGTTTTTAAACATAGAACTCGTCGTTCGGCTAGATATGCCTTCTTCGTAAATGTGAAATCGCTTATCAATATAGTGCTAGAAATACAGTTTCTAATTAATACAGTCTGAAGTTCACAGATCACCACAGGGGTAAATTATGATTCTGCTATCTTAGAGTAACATTTACATGTATTGTCTGAGTTGAAATCTAATACATTCAAGTGGAATCTAAAAAAGTTAGCCAAATGAAGGCTAAGTAATTTGGGCTATCAAGTGTCAGTGAAATATAATTTAGAACAAGTGAACTTCTTCCCTTGGGCTTAATGCAGTCGAGGTGTTAGGAAATGCTACAGGGCGAGAGAAAGTTAAATGTATGTCTTAAAATAAAACAAAAGTTTTGTTCTAATTACTTTAATGAACAAAATTGTTGAGTGTACTAATTAACTGTAATAAGTGTTTTTTTTGGCCAGTGAAGTGAAATTAAGAACACAAAAAAGTGCAGCAAGAATATTTAGATTACAATTTAATAAATTAATTTCATTCGTAAAAGTGTGTACTACTGAAAGCAATAGACAGTTGCTAATTTGTATCATTTTTAAGAATAAGGAATCAGTGGCGAATGAATGAGTTAAATGTACACATTTTAATATTTTGTCAATTTTTATACATTTTTTAGTAGAAAATATATCTTATATAAGTTTTGTTTAAAACCCAGAGTTTTATTTGTTTATAAATAGAAAAGCAATACAAATTCACAAGGAAATAAATACATTAACTTAAAGAATCGGTAAAACATGTGTAACTACAAGCTAAATAGATTTTCCTAATTAAACTTATAATCATTTAGTTTATAGTAACACTGAGGCATTTACAAAATTTGGCTAGTAATATAGTTACTGATTTTCACAAACTGTTACATCACCATCTTGTCGAATAACTCTGTTGGATTTTTCTATATTTACATTTGCACTTCATGGAAGAAGGTCAATACAGTCTATTTTATTGGGGTAATATTAAGAAATCATGGTTCTTGGGATTAGACCTGAATTTAATCCAATCACTTTCCGACGTTTCACCTTCGATTGCACGAGGCATCTTCAGGGATCTTCGCTTCACTTCAGATGAAACACCACAGCATCAAAAAGTGGAAGGAACATCTACAAACGAGCCAGTATGGCATTGGTAAGAAAAGGATAAAAGTTACTCGACGTTATTTGGATATAAACGCTCCGAAGTTAATAAATATTTATTTAAAATTAGCTTTTATACTTAAATATCAAACATTTAGAACTCTTGATGACATTACCAATGTGCAAGCAGAAAGGATACATCAAGCAGTTACCATTAAGCAACAGAAAAAGTTCGAAGGACTGCTGGACATCCAAAGACCACTAAAACCGCCACAGGACACCGTTATAAATTTATCTTCCAAAATCCTTACTGAAGCAGAAAAATCCGTCCTCTCTAAAGGTCAAAATTCCGCTATTACATCAAAGGACTTACCCGTAGAAGACATAGTGTCATCCGTTGAAGCGACAATTAGAAGACTTCCAGCAGAAGAAGCTGACGCAATAAGGTATGAAACAGCGAAGATCATCAAAAATTCTAACCCGCCTAAGTCGAATCTATCAGCTGTGGAAAGAACAGCGATAAAACATTAAACAACAATACAGACCTTTTGGTCCTTTCAGCGGACAAGGGAAATGCCACTGTCGTCATGGACAAAATAGATTACGTGAAGAAAATACAACAACTTTTGGACGACAACATCTACAGAGTGATCCAAGCAGACCCGATCAACAAAATTGAAAGACGGATAACCAACCTTATAAACGCATCCAACCTATCAGCACAGGAGAAGAAGATGTTAAGGCCAAGCAGCTCAAGGATTCCGCGGTTCTACGGACTACCTAAAGTACACAAGGTTAATGTACCGCTTCGACTTATCGTCAGTGCAATAGGATCTCCTACTTCAAATATTCTTTATAATTTTACAGGAAAAACACATTCATATATTAGAAACTCTACGCATTTTGTAGAAAAACTTAAATTAATCGAATTAGATCCCAAAGATATCTTAGTCAGTCTCGACCTAGAATCGCTATATACGAATGTGCCTATAAATGATTCAATTTCCATTATATCAGACTTATTTCACCATAATAGTATTGACAACTTACTTTTAGATCTAATTGAACCATGTCCTACATCAACGTATTTTGTCTTTCAGAGAACTTTCTATGAGCAAACCTCAGGATCAGCCATGGGATCTCCGCTGTCACCAGTGGTAGCCAATATCTTCATGGAAGCTTTTGAGGAGGAAGCCTTAGAGTCGTTTCCACAAAAAACAAAATAATGGTTAAGATATGTATACGACACTTTTGTAATATGGCCTCATGGGCCAGAAAACCTCCCTGGGTTTCTTGATCATCTGAATCAACAACATGCTAATATGAAATTTACAATGGCAATTGAATCAGATTTCCTTTCTAGATGTTCTTGTACAAAGGAAAATGGATGGTTCCTTAGAACACTCTGTATATAAAAAAACAACAGGTACTTAAATGCAAATTACCATCATCATCCAGCACAAAAACAATCAGTTATTAATTCGTTGGTTTACAGAGCCCTCGCGATTTGTGACCAAAATTCTTTACATTCGGAAACAGAGAAACTGACTCAAGTTTTAAGAGAAAATGGATATTGCACTGATGATATCAAACGATCAATGAGAAAATATAATAATCCTACTCCACGAAATGATACTAATAAAGAATGACCGATAGGAAATGTAGTTCTTCCATTTATGCACGAAACCAAAGACAAGATTGCAAGGTTACTTCGCCGGTCCAACCTATGTATAATCTTCAACACACTCAAGAAAATTGGACAATATTTGCGATGGCCAAAGCACATTATTCTGTTTCAAACGGAAGGATTATATGCAATTTCTTGTTCCTGTGGTGATGTCTATATTGGAGAAACTGGACGATCTTCTCTATTAACTTTTAATGTCTTGTTTAATAAATTTTCATTCCTTGCAGTTTTATGTTGCACTTTTATTCTACCTCGACGCTGCTGGAACAATATGAATTTGTTTCCATAGGCGACTTTTCAAAAAAAGAAAAAAATGGTAACCCTGAATTTCTTATAGATATGCAGTATGTTTTTCGGAGCTTAAGAAATCCACCATTTTGCAACATAACTATAGCTTGTATTAATTTTTTTAAAAAGGAAAGGACTAAGCTTTTTGATTTTGAAGAGATGTACAGAGTGTTTCTTAAAAAATAACAAACTTGCCCTATACCTAAAAATCAGTCATCTTGTTCTGGGTACTTCCGGTTTTAAAAAGACATATGATTCAAACAAAACTTTTGGTAAATCAAAAATTGTCAGCGAAAACCGCACCTCAATTTTTTTTGTTTTAGAGATATTTAAGTGCAAAATGAGACAAAATATAGCTCGCCACCATAAAAAGTCGAAAAAAAAAAACAAAAACTGAGTGTGGATTTTATTAGATTATTATATTAATATAAATATGTTTTTATGATTTTTAACTTATATTTAGCACTATTTTTGATAAAATGCATAAAGTAAATTAGGTAATATATCATTTTTGAACTACTTAAGTATTTTTAATATTGAATTACTTTCTTTCGAAAAAAGGCCTAATTGTTTGTAAACTCTGAACTAAAAGTAATTCTTGAAAAGTAGTGTACATTTTTTTACCTTCTGGGACAAAAACTACTTAATAAATCAAAAGCTCGATCTTTACTTTGCAAAACACATAACATGTTTTTTGTCAGAGATACAGAAATTGGGTGAAATCGAGTTTCAAAAACAAGTGCAAATTTTAGCCGTGTTTTAAAGACAATAACCTTTTTTTAGGTAGGCCGCGATGCGTAGAGTTGACTGATAAACGTCAGAAAAACACTTTGACAAGACACCAAGTTTTTAGTTCGATATAGATTGATCCAGATATTTGCAAGCAGTATTTTAAACAGAATTTTATAAATATATCATATATATTACAGAGGAAAGACTAAATTTAATATAGACAGAAAGTTTCAGTAAACCCACTGAAGCTGCAGAAGACGACGCACTCTGGAACGAGCCTGTGTTAATCTTTGGACAATTGGCAAAATTATAATAATAATAAAGTAATAACATTTTTGAAATTTTAAAGAATGTATCTCTATACTTAATTTTTTATTTTTTAAAAATATTTCAGGGAAATATGTTTTTAGGGCTATGAAAGTTGGGTGTTTTAGAATTGTACAGAATAGTAAAATTTTTATGACAAGTTCTAGGCAGTTCATATTCTGATTTGTTAAAATTAAAGTTAACTTTATCGTTACATTGTGTTTTCAGAGGATTTATTTGTGTTTTTAAACAACTTTAAAGTGCTTAGACTGTTTGACGTTTTCTCTATGACCATAAATGTCCCCAAAAATGCTCCCCGAATATGCCACATGCAAGACAGTAGTAAAAAGACTTCTTTTAATCAACTCTTTTAGAAGTGTTGTAAATTATTATTTAACCAATGGGTATCCGCGGCTTCGCCCGCATATGGCTATAACGAGTGGGATATAAAGATGTATTTAAATTGCCTTATTGATCTTTTTTTTAACACCTTGTATTTATAATAATAAAATAGGAAATAATGTTATATAAAATACAAGTGTTCTTGAAAAACTGAGTGTTTTTTAAATAAAAAATATTGTAGTAATTAAAAGGCTTTTTCACAACCCTTAAATTTCAGTTTTAAAAAGCCTTTCTTATTGCACCTCTATAATCTAAAATCAACTTGTGTGCCAAAATTCAGCTTTTTACGTCAAGCGGTTTGAACAGGATCGTAATTCATCGGGATCTGATTTTATAAAACACCCTGTATAAATTCAAAAAATTTTGAAATGACTACCAAAATAAAATAAAATACACAGTTCAAGCGTTTTTCCAAATAGCGTCTAGTTTTTTAAATAAAAAATATTGCTATATTTAAGGGCGGTTCATCCCCTTGGTATTTAATTCTTGAAAAATCCTTTCTTACCCAAGCTCTACAACCTACAAACAACCTGTTTACCAAAATTCAATTTTTTATCTTAAGCGGTTTAAACAGGGTAGTGTTTAAGGTGTCAGTGGTCAGTTAATTAAGCGTTTTATTAGTATAGATATCGCAGTTAGCCGTGACTTATCGGATATTGTGTTGTATTTTAAATTCGACATTTTAAAATTATTATTTAGTGTCCGGTTTTAGATAATACAAGTATTATTAGCTTTTTGTTAAACCGTTTAAAATACGGATTTAAATAATTTAACAAATCAATCTTTATTTATATATTTACGGGATAATAATATTGATTTTAATAATTCTCAAAGATTATCAAATTATTTAATTGATGCTTTTAATACAAGAAATGAATCTAGTGTTAAACAGTTAACAGTAAAGTTGCAAAAATATTGTCATTCATTATCAATCAAGTGGCAGCAGTCCAATAGAACATATAACAGATATTTATGAAATGATAATGATGAAATGTGGTTACAAAAAAGATTTTCAGTTTTAAATAATGAAGAAAATAACGATCAAAATACCAGTATAACATAATTCGAAGTCATTCAGAAAATTTTCCCAGTTATTATCAAATCCAAAAAGCGAAGTTAGATTGTTACTCTGTAAAAGACACAATTGAAATAACCGAATCGTTTGTCAAGGTAAAAATGCAGTCAGTTATAAATCAAACTACCACTAGATTAATCGAAACATCGAATAAGCCGAGTTTGCAAAATAAAAATTGTGTTTTATATTCTAAGTGGGGCTGTGATGGGGCATCTTATCAGGCACAATACAACATGACTTTCAATAATAACGACTCTGATAATGGTATTTTAAAAATTGTTGGTGAAATTCAGCAAGAAATTGCCGAATTGTTATCCACTACTTACAAAGACATTACAGTAAGTCATGTTTTGTCCTTTGCAATGATCGATAGAAAAATTATTAATATTATGACTGATACCAAATCCTCAAAGAGATGTTTTTTGTGTAATTCGTCACCAAAGGAGATGAACAATTTAGATCTCGTAACAAAAAAAAACAATCAACAAAAATAATCTTTCTTATGGAATTTCGCCGCTGCATTTGTGGATTCGTGGATTCGGTGTTTTGAGTGCTTGTTGCACATTGCTTACAATTTACCTTTTAAGTGTTGGTCAGCTAACACTACGGAACAGAAAACTCTGAAAAGTGAACGAAAAATTGAAATACAGAATAGTTTTAGAATTCAAACTAGTCTATTGGTCGACGTTATGAAACAGGGAAAGGGAACTACAAATATCGCCAGGAAGTGTTTCGCTAACCCAAAGCTCTCCTCAGAAATAACAGGTCTGAATGAAGAACTTATTAATAGTTTCAGCGTTATTTTAAAAACGATTGCTTGCGGCGAAAATATAAACGTAGAAAAATTTAGAAGATATTGCTTGAAGTTGCCGAACAATTCATTAACTTGTATGGATGGTTCTACGTGCCAGTATCTAAGTTATTAATTCACAGAGCGGATATTATACAAGAAGCACCGTTACCTATCGGACAATTAAGTGAGGAAGCTCAAGAAGCTAATCATAAACTTATGAGATCCTACAGAGAAAATCACTCGAGAAAAATTTCACGAAGAGCCAGCAACGAAGATGTATTTAAATATCTTCTTTTAGCTTCTGATCCTTTAATTACAAATTTGCGATCTAATTGTAGCAGTAAAAAGCAAGATCTTCCAGAGGAAGTGGTAGAACTACTGGATATGACTTAACTATTTTCTTTAGAATTAAACTAAATTTGACTATAAAAATTCTCAATAAAGTGATTTTGTATTATTTCTAGATAAATATCATTTAGTCTACTGATATAGTACGGAAAAACTACTCTTGTATGTTTAGTTAAGCTTTAATCATTAAGCTGAATAGTAAAATTGTATATTTTAATGACCTTCGATGAGAATATCAAATAATAATATAAAGTTAACTAAATTGTTTTAAAAAAAATGTAATTACTTTTTAACAAAAACGATAAAAATTGTTAAAAGCTAGAAATTTACCTCATGTGTTGCTCATGAAGATGAAACATGAATAATTTTTTATTTGCTTATTATTTTACAGATGTTTATTCTTAAATTAATGGTTTTCATTAATTTTTTTTTTATAAAAACAAAAAAATATAAACTAATATAAAACATTTTTAAAAGGTTTTCTGAAAGGATAATGTTAGTCCTAAAACCAGTTTAAAGTTTTTTATATATGCAGCTGATTACAAAATATCATATGAAAATTTAAAGTTTTCAGCATTTTCTGATCCTAGTTAATAATATAATGGCCAAGGGTGAAAGAAGTATTTTTGATAATAAATAATAGTACATAAATGTTATTTGTTAAATTACAAAAATTGAAAGTTTTTTAAAGAAAAAATAAGTTACATACTGAGGATGATCTTCAATAAGTCTGAAACGGTGAGTAAGTGAATAGATTCAAAACATTGCATTACAGACCCATACTATTAGGTATCGTTGAACTCGTCTTGAAGCGCACTATCTTAATTTGTAATAATATATAGAGTGTTCTATTTAAAATAAAAAATTTTATTTTAGCCGAAGCAAAACGCAGCACCCTGTATAAAGGAAAATATATTAAATTAGAATTTCAAAATAACCTAAGAAATATGTGTACTTAAATGTTTCCTCTATATTTTATACTTCGCTAGATAGGGGGATATGATATCTTATTTTAGACACCCTGTACATCTACAAAAAACAATTAGAGTTTATTTAATTTCAAACTTATGGAATATTTAATAATTTTAACTAAAAAAAAGTATGGTTTTGCAAAGTATTCTTAAAAATATATTATAAAAATGAAATGTCCAACTACTGACATAAACTCGATCCAGTCTGCGGGCGGCGCGGCGTTAAGGTTCAAGTTTGACTTGTGTACAGAAGCAGAAGTCAAATGCGGTCTTATCGTGCGGGTCCAAAAGTCACCAACATTATTTATCGAGCTATAAAATCTCGATGGGCTATTTACAAATATACAGAGAGAAAGAAAATATTTTTTTTTATTATATTATGCAATATTATTAAAATAGCCACATAATATTATTTTATATATTAATTGCCGAGGAACTAAATAAGAAAATTCGCTAAATATGTATTTGGTTAAAATTTTTTGGTTGGCAAAAACAAAAATACACAAAATGGCAAGCGCCTTAATAAAGTCGGAAGGCGGTTCTAATCAGTGGAACAATCAGGATATGTTCTGTTTATACAGCCACTTAAAAGAAGTTTTAGTTTCAGCATATTGGGTAAAGGATTTCGTTTTTGTTCATAAATATCACTTTTTTTCCAGGATAAAGTAGGTTGTTTATTTAAGATTCTTGAATGATAAGATGCATTATCCAGAATGATTAAAGATGGAGCATTTAAATTTGGAATCAGTTGTTCTTTTAACCACTTTTCAAACAGTTCACAGTTCATATTATTATGGTAATCCATACTTTTGGATGTTGAAGAAAACAGTAAACTTGCACCTGGGAGAAATCCTGTTGAAGAACCTGCATGCAAAATGATGAACCGTTTTCCCGTCTCACATCCCTTTTTTCCCTTGACACTTTTTACAAACTCGTCCTGCTAAGTTTTCGAGCCACTTCCATTAGAAAATATCCAAGTCTCGTCTAAAAATACCACTTTTCTAAATTTTGAATTAAAATTATCTGTGTATTTCTTTAAAAACTGGCTATGCCGACTTGCTATATGTGGCAACTTGCATAAAAATCTTCGATTACAGTCCTTTTTATATCGAAAACCCAACAATTTTATTAATTTTGACAACGATTTTAGTCCAATTTCCAATATGCCTCGATTTTTTAAAGCTTCTTTTAAAACTTAAGAGGTTATATTAGTTTTTGATGTGTATAAATCGTAAATTGCATTACAAGCATCCATTTTTACATTGTCACTTAAGTCTTCTGTCTTTGGCTTTTTTCGTGTACATTTCTTAATCTTCTTCGGTAGTAAATTATGCTTTTTTTCATGCACAATTTTCTGCACAGTTCTTATACCGATTCCCAGACCTTTGGCTACTGTCTCCTGGATACTGGCCGGTAAATTTTCATTTTTCTAATATTTTATTAGATTTAATACCATTTTTTTCACTTATGGATGCAAAAAAACCCGAAAATTATTTTCTATTACTCATTTTGTCACTGACTTGTCAATCTGACTTTGAAGTGACATCGCTCAAAGATTTTTGCCACTGCTGGTATTTATATGTTTATCCTTTTTTTTCATATGAAAATATCATACGTCTATCTAATTCATCACATACTGCTGGCATTTTGAGATAATATTCAAATTTAAACGTTAATGTCGGTTATGAAAATATGTAAGTGTCTGGTTTCATTCATTTTAATCGATGTTTGTTCCTAAAATACGAGAAATATATTTTTAGAAAAAAATTATGTGTGTATATGTATGTGTGTGTGTGTGTGGGTGTGCGTATCTAGATAGGACAGATTGTGGCACAATAACTTTATAACGGCCAAACCAATTATTTTCAAATTTGCAGCAAAATACTCTAGGTCAGTGTCTCACGGATAATAGATTTTGGGTGTAATGAACATAGATCTTTGATATTTTTAGAGGTATAGAAAGGAGAAAAAATCATATTTTGAGAATGCACAAATCGATAATAATTGAATTGAAAACAGCAAGAACTAGGGTAAGTGTACTGATATCTGAAAATTATAGAAGTCATTGGCGTAGAAACTTAATTTTTTTATATATTTGACAGAAAAACCGATATTTCGAATAATGGCGAAACACGTTCAACTGACTTTTTTTTGTAGTATACTAAATACTATTTGAACAGAATACAGGCTAGTCCCACACAACTCCTCTCTAGAAACGGAAAAATAAAATAAAAACGGGGAAACACCACACACTTTAATAAATACATGTTTTTTCATTATATAAGACAGCGGCAATAGAGTTAAACAGCCCTCTGTGAAGCACGTTTAAATACATTTCTCCTGTTATACAGGGTAATCCTAGAAATATCTAGCAGCACTCAAAATCGTTTTATATTTGTCTGTCAAATCATATATAATTCAGATTCTACCGACTCTTGTTTCCATCCTGCTTGATAGGGGCGAGATATCTATACCACTTGTAAATACAGTATTTGTTCTCTTACTTGCAGAGCCTGATTGATGATACAAAAACTCCCAACCCGCGTCAATCCAAACATTGATTTAAATAAGCCCAAATATTTTTGCATTCCCCCCGTAAAAACATTTTAATCCCTTGATGGATCGGGGCAATTTGCAGGGCGCGATATTCCCAAACTGTCATCGATATAGGCAGATGGAGGGAGTGGGCGGACGAAAAAGGGGGCTAGACTGATTGACAGGCACTTAACGCTTAGCGCGCGAAAAATAAAATGTATATGCGGCGAGAGGAACGTTCCCATTCGAGAGTATGAATATTTCCTGACCCTTTTTTCGATTTATGGTTTTGCCAAATTGGGACTGATATGTTTAACAGGTGTGGGCGAAGGAAAACCGTTAATACAATGCAAAAATAAAAATGTGTTTTGGAAAACATAGTACTTTCCCTTATATGTGTGTTAATAGCTTCTACAACTTGAGATCTACATGCAGAAAAAAGTGAGCGTAATTTTCTAAAAATATTAACCATTTCTAAAATAAAAACTTCACCCTCTATGAGCGTCCTGTATGGAGGAACAAATTCTTTTTATTCAAAAAGAAATCAAATTTGCCGTATTTCACTTCATATAAAAAATCAGCACATTTTTTTACCCGGAACTTCCCTAATTATAAATCTTTTTTTTTTCTTAGGAATAATGAAGTGTGTCTCAGTTTAGTTCCACACATAGTCATTTAGTACCTAACACATATACAGATACTGTATTTCCAAATATTTTTATTTGGCGTCACTTCAAAAATAATTAATAAGTAGTTTTTCCATTAATTTTTTTAAGTCCGCCATTGTGTTCCATCGTCTTGAATAGGTACCAATAAGGGTCGTATGGCATCCCTACCACTATTGGATACTTAACCATTAACTAGTGCAGTGTTACCTTTTATCGGGATATCACAGATAAAACTGCAACTTTGGCACAATCTTTAATATAAACAAAAATATTGGGTAATGCTTAAAGACACTAAAAAATGTAATTCCTTTGCTATCAGAAGGAGATTATAAAATTCCTTGTTCCTGCGGTAAACTGTATATAGGTGAAATTAGACGGTCTGTGTCTACTAGACTTAAGGAATATAAGAGCTGTATAAGTAAGAACCATATTGTTCAATCCGCTGTCGCTGAACATTAGCATACAACAGGACACATGATTAATAAAAGGTACCAAGGATCTTGCATCAGTCTCGGGTTATTACAAACGAAAAAATTTGGGAATCAATTTAAATAATCAATCACCTTGAAAATCTCAATAGAGATGCGGGCTCAGTGTTAATTTACATATATATTTTTTTAAAAATTCAACGATATGTCGAAACCGTTAAACCCATATCATTAAGATTCGGTATTAATTGGTAGCTCAGCCAAAACCAAAAAATATGTAAGTTGCCTTTAACCATATAACCCCTTAAGGGTTATATAGGGATGACCTGGTAACATTTTGGTAAAAATCCAATATGGCGAGACAAAATGGCGGCTTAGTGAAATATTTAAAAAATTATTATTAAAGAACTGTTTATCCAGTTTAACTCAAAGTCAAGTATTATGTTGGAATCAACTGGTAAAATTTTGGTACGATTCCAAGATGGCGGAACAAAATGGCGGATTAACAAAATATTTAAAAACTCAGCCTGAGAAAACTGCTTAATGGATTGGTTTCAATTTGTGTGCCATAACTAATTGTAGTGTATAACTAGTAAAATTGTGGTACTAATTCAAGAAGGCCGAACAAACTGGCAGCTAAAGTTCACCACACAGATCTAAAACATTGACAAAAGGGCAAGGTATATCAAAAGTAGGCCGTTTCCATGGATACACAGCGTTGTAGCCAACTGCGAATGATCATTGCACCGTTTCCATAGTTACTCACATTCTTTTCATAGACTCAGATTCGTGTGCCAAACTTTAAATAAAATGTTTGTTATCGTGAAAAAATCATCCTCTTAGGTTTTACGTATTTTCACGTTTTAGCGTCCCTAGATGTCAAAAAATATGTTTTATCAATTCCGTCGGTCCGTCTGTCGGTCGCGGCGTGTCTTAAAGTCTACTTACCCGTTTAACTTCAAGTTTTATATGGGGATGGCCTGGTAGTATTTTGGTAAAAATCCACTATGGAGAAACAAAATGGTGGCTTCGTGAAATGTGAAAAAAATATTTCTGAAAAACTAGTTACTTAATCTAATGTTAAAAAAATTATTAACTAAATGGCGGCTAAAAAAAATTTAAAAATTCTACTTATCCTTGAGGTATAGGAGTTAACTAGTAAAATTGTGGTATCTCAAGGTGGCCGAACAAATTGACAGTTGTTACTACGTCACCTTTAAAGTCGCTAAATGAGAAAAGTATGTTTAATCAATTTCGTCGTCCTATCAGTTTGTCTGTTTGGCTGTCCTCTGGCGGCATAGCTTAAAAACTACTTACCAGATTGGCTTTAAATTTTTGTCAAAAATTAAGGATCATAAGGGCAGATTATTAGCAGGTTTAGGCCTAATAAGAGGAACACTGCATGCTCTTTACCACCTAATCAGTTAAATTCTCGCTTTGTAAATGTGGCAGATAATCTTTTGCGAAATTTACCTTCCCTCTTTTAGCTTTGAAGAAATAACTTTTATTGAGACAAGGGATATTATTTCTAATTTAAAAAACTCACAGAGCACAGATTTCTTTGGCTTTAACACAAAGATAATTAAAAGCATTGTTAATTTTATTGTGTATCTTTTAACAAAACTATTAAACATGTGTTTGGCTGAGAGTGTTTTTCCATCCGTTTTTAAACTGTCACGTGTGGTGCCAATATTTAGGAAGGGGGAAATTATGAGTGCTGAAAACTATAGGCCTATATCTGTAATTCCCTTGTTGGCAAAGATATTCGAAAAGGCGTTGAAATCTCGAATTTCCCGTCATTTTGAAGCACACAATTTATTGAGCTAAGAGTTTGGCTTCAGGGATGGTATGTCGACGAGAATGGCTGTCAATAGCTTAATAACAACAATTGCAAATGCTTTTAATGAGGATGCACATTCGGCAGACTTATTCTGTGACTTTAGTAAGGCCTTCGACTGTGTCTGCCCTAGCCTCCTTGTTCAAAAACTGAAGTACTACAATTTCAATAATCAGAGCCTCAAGTTGCTGCAATGCTACATGGAGGGTCGCGAACAGCTTGTTGAAATCAATGGCCAACGTTCTACCGTAATGATTTACTACTTTGTGATCCTACAGTTGAATTCATTCAGTTTGCGGATGACACCACTGCATTTGATTCTGGCCAAAATATTTGTTTATTGAAAAACGGGCTTGGGGGGCACAGTCGGAGCCTTGGACTGGTTCTCTGCTAATGGGTTGAGTTTGAATAACGAAAAAATTTTAACCATGACCTTTAGCATGAGTAATGCGATTGATCTGGGGGAGCCTGAATCATTTAAATTTCTAGGTATATACTTTGATCAAACATTGACCTGGATAACCCACATTGACTATGTCTCATCTAAGATATCCTCCAACATTTATGTACTGCGAAATCTAGTTAGCACTGTTTCTGGGCCATGTTTGTTGTCGGCATTTCATGCTCTTATCCAATCTCGGATTTCATATGGGCTCCTGACATGGGGCCATGCCCCATAATTGAAAAGATTATTTGCACTCCAAAGAAGAACAATCAGTGTTATCCTGGGGCTGCCTTACAGAGCCGACTGCAGGAAAGGCTTCATGAGTTTGCGAGTCTTGACTGTTGTGTGTGCGTACATTCTGCAATGTTTATTATATGTGAGAAATAATTTGAGTAAATATATTTCCCACAGCAATGTTCATGAACACCTTACTCGCCATCATCGGGACTTACAAATTGATTTCCACAATCAAGTTGTAAGTCAACCCAAACTTTTCAATAAACTACCTGATCATGTGAGGGATTTGCATGATTGGATTCTTTGATCTTCCTCTTAAAACCTCTATTTAAGAGGAAGATCAAAGAATTTTTGATTGTAAATTGCTTTTACTCTCTCGACCACTATAGTTATGATTTTACTTCCATGTAGATAAGAAGCATTTTCGGTGTTTGAGTATTGTTTTTATTATATATGTATGTACACGTGACACTATTACTAGTTTTAAATACTTATATTTTTTTATGTCTTGACCTGTGTAAACAAATTTTTGTAGCAGCACCAATAAATTTACTTTACTTTACAATTTCAAAAAATTATTACTTAAAAAATGTATTATCCAATTTAACACAAAAATCAAATATTACGTAGAAAATTTCAATTTTTATGCAAGAATGAAGTGTGATGTAGGTATCAACTGGTAAAGTTGTGGTATGAATTTAAGATGGCGAGACAAAATGGCAGCCAAATAAAATTTTTAAAAATTTTGTTCAATTAACTTTAACTTTGACTTCAAATTTTGCAGGAAAATTAAATGTGGAAATGGGATAAACTGGTACGAATTCAACATCACGTAACAAAATGACGGTATGTTTCAGGGGCGTGCGGTGAAATTTTAAGAAAGGGAAGCAATTTTTAAAAACTTACCTATTTGTAATGTAATTCGATTCTTCGATCATTTTTTGCAAATTCATATTTAAAAACGTGGAGGAGAAGTTTATATTCAATGGACAACAGCGATGTATGCGAAAGTCTCACCTGCCCCGAAGAATTTCTCACGAAATTTTTTATACGTAAGTGTTGAAAAATTGCGTTCTACTGATGAACTTGTGGCAGGTATTGTCAACACTAATTCACACAATTTCGACACTTCGGTGTAGGCATCTTCCAGCTCCTTGTCTTTTAAAAATTGCGTTAATTCCTTAGCATTATTTTTTGCGCTAATGTCATCTCAGTTTCGTAAATCACTTTTAGTTCAGATCGCAGTAACACTCGGTGGAAGAACTGGCCATAATAAAGAAGAGATTTAAACCCATCTTCTGGAAAAGTTTTTCCTTTAAATGCATCAAAATTGCAGAGCTCGAGGAATTTAAAATCATTTAAACCGTTAAATCTATAATTTATTTGTTGCTGAATTTGATCGATTATTTCATAAAAGAGGCATCTGTATGATGTTTGAACATCTCCCTCCTTGTCTGTTCGAAGACGCTTGGCTTGTAGCTCCACACTTAACGTCATCGTTTTCTCCCAAAATAGGTCAAAGTCATCTCTTTTTTGGCTTAACATGGACTTAAAATCATCCATTTTTTTAGGCAAAAAGTAATATCATTTGTTTTAGATTTTAATATATTAAAAACATTGTCCGAGAATGGAAATATTTCTGAAGATATTTTCAAAAAATAATTAAAATTAAAATCTCCTTTCAAACAGTCCAAAAAGCCCTTCGAACTATTTATTGCTTCTGAGTCCCACGTTTCATTATTTTCTATTATATTCTCAAATAGTTTAATCAGCGATTCACGATTTTCAGATACTGTTAACACAAGTCTTCCATTATAGTTCCACCTAGTAGAAGCTGTTTGTTTGTTTGTTTGTTTGAGCTACTTTGGGCAATCGTTTGTGGACAATGGTGTCCAAAGCTTGTGTATGTGTTGTTGACTCGGAAAAAAAGCAGCCATGTCACTTAAAGCAACGAAATATACTTTACAGTCTTTAATGTGATTGATGGACTGGGATAAAACTAAATTTAATTTATGAGCAATACAGTGGACAAACACAGCACTTGGGAAAGTTTCTCGAACTTTAGCTTGCGGACCCCCTTATTGTCCTGCCATCGCTGCATCTCCATTATAGCTCTGAGCAACTAATTTTTTCTCTCCATTAATTTGCTTAGTAACGTTATAAACTACGGTATATAATGCATCTGCTGTACGATTTTCGGACACATTCTTAAAACCTAAAAATCGCTCTTGAATACTTCCGTCTGCTTTAACGAGGAAATTAAATCATTCTGGAGTCGATTCGTCGTTCCGCGAAAAACACTAGACTGCTCTAAATGATATTTTAAGCAATCATCATATTTAGACATTAAACAAGGAAAATTTCCTCTATTTGAGGAAACCCTTGTTTCGTCATGACCTCTAAATCCCAATTCGTGCTGTCCGAGAAAACAAACAACATCGATAAGTCTTCTTAATATTTGCCTATTTTTATCGATTAGTTGATTGTGTTGGCGGTGACTAATTTCTGACTGTTTGTTAAGGGCGTGTTCAGTTCTAGTTTTGCCGAAGACTTTTTTTTCATTTTTACCGATTTATGGAAATTGTTTAAATCGGAAAAACTAATTTTATTCCAGAGACATTTTTCATTTTCAAAAAGTAAACATGGCCAACAAATTAATTTACTTATATTTTCAAACCCTGTTAGCCATTTAAATTGTTCGTATTGTTTTTTCGGATAAAAATGTCTAATACAGTTTTTCATTTTTGTGGTTAAATTTTTCATAGGCGGTTTTGCCCTTCCTTTGGAAATTATTTGAAGCTTATCAGCGCAGTTTAATGTTGAAAATCCCTTTATTATTAAGACACACACCACATATTCACACACACTCTTCTTACTATATTCTCCAACATTTTCAACGTTATTACCCACAGCCGAAGTTGACGGTATTTGCATATCCACGTCCGTATTATTGTCTTCTATATCGCACCATGCACGACTCGACGCTGTTTGAACGGCTATCCGTATGTTGTGTGATACGTACGTCGCGACGTACAGATACATACAAACATACGGATAGACAACATACGGATAGCCGTTCAAACAAAGAACCTTCTTCAACGATAGCTCCGCCCCCACTTAAAGCACGCGACTGAAATGCAAAAATTGCAAACAGCCGGTGGAAAGTTAAATAACCTCTGGCTCGATTCACAGGAAAACAAGCATATAGGACTTGGCTGCAGAGAAGCTAACGATCTGCATAGGTTCTATTCGATTTTCCATTGTGGCTCGGTCAGAGTCAAGGCCGCATTTATTATGGACTTGATAATTAAGATAATATTTTAGCATTTTTAATATAAACTAAACTAATGGTTTCCTATTTCAAAAATAACATTTTAGAAGATGTTTTGTAATTTTTTTTTGGGAAGTACTGCTTCCCTTGCTTCCATGGACTGCATGCCCCTGGTATGTTTCATGTAAAAACTACTTATTAAATTTACTTTAAATTATGTCCAAAAGTCAAGTGTGCGGCATAGGTAGAAACTAGTAAAATATTGGTTCGAATCTAATATTATGGAAAAATGGCACCCAATAAGAATGTTTAAAATGTAGTAATAACTATTATACTGAACTAAATTGAGCGACTCTTCACTATTCCTAATAAAAAAAAAAGATTCATAACGAAAGAAGTTCCGGCTTTCAATAGATAGCCAGTAATGTAAACACTACAGCATTGGCGTCCGTACTTGAAAGATTTATATAGTCGCATGCAAACACATTTAAAGAACAATTTTTTATCATTATTAGTACATACATATTTTTTTATTCTTCGATCACATCAGGAGTTACATTAACCAAAACGTTATCAATATATTGGATACATTTTGCACCTTTAACCTCATTAAGATATTTTTTATCAGGACAAAAAAAAATCGAGACGATCCTGATTAAGGTTTCTTTTTAAAAGAAATGAATAATTTTTGCGTTTTAAAGTTTCCCATAAAGATAGAACGGATTTAATCGTAATTTTCCTGCGATTTACCAAGCACAAAACACTTAGTGAATTGGTAAATGTTTATTTTAATTTTTAAAACATAAAAAATTAAGTTCACGACAATTGGTATATATTAATGTTTGATGGTATATTTCAATACTTTATTACACGATGGATAATGATTTATGTATCTTGCCCAGCAGCAAAAATTAATATCTTCGCTTCATCCAATATTCGAGTGAGGGAGGCTTCTCAAGGGGAGGAGAATTTATAAACAACTTATGGAGAAATGCGAAAAAGCATAGCATCCAATATTCGAGTGAGATAGGCTTCTCAAGGGGAGGAGCGTCGATACTCCTTCTTGTTATATTATATTATATATATATGTATATATATACTTGTTAATGACCGGGTCGCATGATGGACAATAAGATAACTGGAGAAATGAAAAAAAAAAAAAAATCAGAACAGAGTAATGAGTTGATTATGATGAAGGCCGATTTTGATATTTCGCCGAAACGCCAGAGGCGGAAGTGATTTATTGTGGGTGCTTAAGGAATTATACAATTTTACAGTTCGGCGATAAAACCAAGTTCCTAGTAAAAAACTCTGAAAATGTCAATAAAGGCACGGGCTACAAATTACATCGGAAGTGGAAACCAATTATTACAGTGAGTCACACATTGCTGATAAATACCTGAACTCTGCTCAGCAAAACTCATTCAGTAATTTAATATCATGCAGTGAGTATACCTGAAGATGCCTCAGGCAAAACTCGGAAAGTAATTTCATTTTGACTCGGTCTAAACTCAAGAAACATGATTTCTTAACTTTTGATGTGATGATTTTTCAGTTCTTTGGTAAATTTTCCAAAACGTATTCGAGACATCCATATGGTTTACGCATTAAACAACACAGAACGATATCCTATCGATCAATCGCTCCGTGCAGAATACAAAAGCGGCGCGTTTTTCAATAACGGCGGCATATTTATTAATAAATTCAAATTAAAATACGAGCCTCAGCTATTCATTTTATGAATTCAAATCGATAAAGTTTTTGCAACAAAATGGCCCGAAATGAGTTCGAATTAAATTGTTTTCGGCTATTTTGTTTCACGGAGCACGTCCCGCCGAAAGGGAATGGGTAATGTCGAAACGTTGAAGAGATATTAATATTGAACTTTTTAGATAACAGTTTGATCAGGAATTTTAAGTGCCATGTAAGGAAAATTTCACGAAAAATGGCTCTGACTCAACGACTGCAATAAAACTACCTAGACCGAACCAGTTGCCTAGACAAAAGCTTAGCAATAAACAAGCAAAGATAATTTAGACAAATTGTAATAATTTTTAGGTATAGAAAAATTGTTGGTGAAGAAATAGCATATTGTGCAACAAGTTTAGAAACTGACTCTTTGCACACGAGTGTGAGGTTTGTGCACGAGCCGCAGGCGAGTGCTACAAGTTACACGAGTGTGCAAAGAGTCATTTTCAAACGTGTTGCGCACGATACTTTTTCTACGACTGCAGAAAATAAAAATAAAAATAGAATTTTGATTATTTTTATTCTTTCAACTTTGACAAGACTGTGAGAAATTTTTTCAATCACCGTGTGAAAACTTTTCACACGCTTATGTCAAAATGAAATGACGAATAATATGAGCTTGAACCGAAATTCTATTCACAAATCTTAGAAGGCTATGGCAGCAAATATTACCCATAAGCAAGTTGTCAAACCAATAATTGTTGCGGAAGGTTTACACAATTTCTTATATTTAAAATGGAAAAAATTAATAAGTACGGCTTTTGTAAATTTTGCGAAAGTCTCGAAGAAATAGAGAACACCGTCAATTGACACTTTTAAAATATTTAGTATAGGAAGCTGGTATAGAACTATTGGAGGAGAACCTGTTTAAGAAGATACAAGAAACCCTTCTTGATACCCAACCATCGTTGAACCGTTTGGGGGATACAAAAAGAAATAAAGTAGTGTCAAAATACTATTTATACGTTCCCAAACATTGGAATTTTATGATCAGTACTAGCGAAGTGCCGAGTCCTATCTATTCACCTATGCGACGGGAAGATGTGTATCAAGAATACCATGAAATATTACATAATTTATTAAAAATATAATTAGTAATATATCTGCTGTTATTTTTCAATTCTGTGTTGGATTTATTTGAGAACATTGAAAAATTCAAATTCACACTCAACACTTTGAAATTGATGATGCATATGTTCCCCGATAAGGTAAAAATGAAACAGGACTCGTTAGCTCCGTTGGTTAATACGTTGTCCCGGTAAGTCCTGGGTTCAAATTTCAATTGAGGCGAATTATTTTTCATAAAATTTTAGAAATATTGCCTGCACGGCGCCAAACCTGTTTTATATTTCAAAAACAGTAACATATTTTTTGCAATTTTTTATGTGCTAGTGTTTCAAAAATGTATTAAAACTACATTTCCTAAAATTGTAGTAACTTCTTGGCGGTTATAGGGAGTATATACTGTTATAAAATTTGCTATTTATTTAGTAACTCAAATTTATTCAAGATCAGTTATAAATTCAGCATTTTTTTAATCTAACATGAAACGTTTTATTTTACTAAAAGTTGAAAGAAAATAAAATTTCCTATTACTTTAGTAACATAAAGTTATTCAAGATCACTAATTCAACATGTTTCTAATTCGACATGGAATGTTTTATTTTACTAAAATCCAAGCTTAATACATTTTTAATATTAATTTGATAAAGGATAAAAGAAGATGTGCAAATGTCATATGAAAATAAAATGTCCTATTAATTTAGTAACACAAATTTATTCAAGATCACTAATTCAACATTTTTGTAATCCGATAAAGAATGTTTTATTTTACTAAAATCCAAGGAAAATATATTTTTTAAAATACAATTGATAAAGAATAAAAACGGTATGCTTTTACGTACGTCACATCAAATTTTATATGAAAATCCAATTTCCTATTATTTTAATATGACAAATGTATTTAAGATAACTAATTTAACATATTTTTAATCCGATATGGAATGTTTTATTTTACGAAAATCCAAGGAATGTATATTTTTTTAGGAATAATTTGATAAAGGATATAGAAACGACATGCTTTTACCAACGTCACATCAAATTACATATTAAAATGAAATTTCCTATCATTTTAGTAACACAAATTTATTTAAACTCACTAATTTAACTTGTTTCTAATCCGATATGGAATGTTTTATTTTATAAAATTTATATTATTTTTCAGATTAATTTTATAAAGGATAAAAACAACATTCTTCTACGTACGTCACATCAAATTTCATATAAAAATTAAATTTCCTATTATTTTTGTGACAAAAATTTATTTAGGATCACTAATTTAACTTGTTTCTAATCCGATATGGAATGTTTTATTTTACTAAAATCCAAACAATATATATATTTTTTAAGACTAATTTGATAAAGGATAAAAACGATATGCTTTTACGTCCTTTTCATCAAATTTTATATGAAAATACAATTTCATACTATTTTAGTAACACAAATTAATTTAAGATCACTAATTTAACATGTTTCTAATCCAATATGGAATGTTTTATTTTACTAAAATCCAAGGAAAATACATAATTAGAATGAGAATAACAACTGACACTACAAATTAATACGTGCCGAACTTTATTCTTTGTAGACATTTTTATTACCTATTATTTAAATTTTAGTTTGAATTCGTGTGAAATTTTCTTACCCAATCTCCCACGCGCTTGAATTAATAATCCGATATTATCCCGTACACAATTTTCCTTTGAAAATTATCCCTCAGTTCGACTCGGAATAATTTTCGAAAAATCTGTACTCGAAAAATTTCTGGAAATAATTGAAGCACTAGGGAGATTATAAGCGAAAATGGCAAGAGGTTAATTTTAACAACAAAAGTACAATTCACGATTAGGCTAGATTTAAACAATTAAGTACATCACATAGTTTATTCAATCACAACAAAATCTAACAAATTTTCTAACGTTAATAGCGCAAAATATAAAGTAAAGTAGCTCTATTTAAAGTTATAATTTATGGTTACATTTGTACAGTTTTGGAAACTGTGTGCTGGCATATCTTGTTTATTGATAGAATTCGTATATGTTATGTTCTCCGTTATGTTTCGTGAACATGAAGGAACCGGCTCCAGCGGGGAAGTTTCAGATTCTTGCAATTCATGTGAGGACCAGGACGTCGAAGTTTGGTCTACAGATTCTGCAATTTTGTTTGCAATTTTTAATTTATTCCCAATTGAATCGTCTATGTATCCTTCAGCCACTGCACTAGAACGCCATCCCCCATGGCGTTTAAGAGTTAGTAAATCCTCACCAGCATTAACGAGTATTGTTGCCGATGAACGCCGAAAGCAATGGCCGGTATATTCGCTCGGGTTGGGCAGTTTCAAAAAATTGGCTATTTCTGTGGCCATGCGTCCAAATTTATTGATGCCTACAGCTTGTCTAGGGCATTTTCCATTTGGATAATTCAACAAAAATCTGTTTTCGGATATATTACTACTACTATATTGTAGAAGTTTCCAATCAGAGTAAATAATCTAGATATTTTATTTTTTGTGCTTGTTAATTTGATCAGCATAGCCGAATTGAAATCTTTGATATCATTGACTGATAATTTATGCAATTCGTCACGTCTACAAGCTCCTGCTAGACCGATAGCAACTGCGGCCTGAAAGTTTAAACGTATAATATTTAATACATTTTTGCAATGTTGACGATTAAAAAAATATATGCCATAAAATTTGTTTTTTAGTACGTACTTTTATTAACAAGTATTGCTCATCCGGTGCTGAATTTAAAAATTTTGAAAAATCCTCCTCCGTTAGAATTTTGGAGTTCTTTGGTGTATATTTTTCTGATTTTCGTTTTAGGAACGACTGTAGTTTCATATAATCGGAAATATTAATATTGCGCTTTACTTTTAAGGTAGCTTTAAGCATAGAGAATATCGACCACAATGTGGATGCTTTGTATTTCTTTGATAGTTCTTCAAAATATACTAGTATCACATTTTCCGAACATGACTTTACATTGCTTCTTGCTTTCCACTGCTGAAATTTCATGTACACGGTCTCATATTTGTATCTGGAAGTTTCCGGCAAAAGGTTTAGCGAGACGCTTGTAGCTTTTTCCTTTATTTCTGGTGGCGTACATTCAAATTCACTTTCACTCTCAATTTTTACACAACAAAAGGTGATTTTGGCAAAAAAATAAAATATTTTTGACAGATTGAAATTAAAATGAAAGTAACCAGGCAATCGAAAACCACGACCTACTTGATTCAAGCTTTAGTGACATTTATGCTAGTCATCCATCATTGACGTCAAACCTAAGCAAAATTGTGTGCAAAAATTTCACACAGCAGTTTTCACACATCATGTGAAATTAGTAATTTTCAGATCTTGTTTGACGTGCGTTTTTAGACAGTTTTCATAGCAGTCGTAGAAAAAATAATTTTAAATGTATTGTTTAATGTATATTTCAAAAATTCAACAGTTTCTTTAATTTTTCGTGTGTAAAATCCTGGAATCGATGTTAGAACCTTGGTTTTTTTTACATTTTTAATATGGCTGGTGATATGCTGATATCCAACTACTACTACAGCGGAATGAAAAATTTGCTTCTTGGTAATACAAGGTCCGGTAATAGGATTAAATGATTTTTAATACGCCTCCGTGAGGATACAAAGAATATATCTGGACTTATTGTTATTTATACTAAAAATACAATTCTGGAAATTCGTTAAAACACTTCCAGCAAAAACTACTTTCCTAAGATGACCCCCGTCTTCTGCTATACATTCCTACAAACTGGAGTAGAAATAGAGCATAACGCGCGGCGAGAATCTTTCTCTTCACGATTTCTTTCTTTGAGTTGAGAAAGTGTTTAAATTGCAAGAAAGCGTCCATATTCTCTAAGAGACCTGGCTTCAAATGACTAAACTAGAAAGAAGACACAAAGTCTCGGTCTCAGTCAAAAAGAATATAATGCGGTCCATTAATATAACAAACTATCAATATAAATATACAAAATTCAAACAAACCTTCGACATTAAATAAAATCACAAGAACAAATCAAACTAGAACCTAGAACACCTTTGCTCTACAGTTTACCTAAGGTACACAAAGGGGGAAACCCTATCAGACCCGTGGTGTCTTTTGTTGACTCACCCTGATACCGTTTGTTTTCGTGGCTAAATAAAGTTTTGAGAGAAGTTACGGGTTTTCAGAATACTTACTCCACAAAAAATTCGGTAGGTTTGGCGCATTACCTCAAAAATATTGACATTCCGCATGATGCAATATTAATTTCCTTAGATGTAAAAAATTTGTTCCCCAGCATACCTCCCAACGAATGCATTAACTTGGTAAAGAGTTTACTAGACAAAACTGCTCTATCAGCACTAGTAAGGGAGAATCTCGTTTCTCTGCTCTACACCGTACTGGAGCAAAGTTTTTTCAAATTTAATGGCTTATTTTTTAGACAGTCAACGGGTCTAGCGATGGGTTCCTGCCTTTCCCATTTTCTTAGTGAGATTTTTATGAGTGATTTGGAGACAAAGATCATGAAAATCTGTTTTGCTAACCATCTATTAGCTTACAAGAGGTACGTAGATGATATATGTATCGTGTGGAAAGGAAACAATCAGGAGTTGACGGATTTTTTAAATTTTGATAACTCCCTTCATAACAAAATAGATTTTACTCTAGAGATGGAGAATGAGGGTAGATTACCTTTTTTAAATTTAATGTTAATCAGGAACATTACCAAAATAGAATTTGAAATATAAAGAAAACCATAACCTTATTCAATATAGTTCCATTTCTCCTCACTCACACAAGTCTGCAGCCTTCAATTCATTTCATTCAAAATCCCTCCTTCCAGGGAAGCTTTCAATCAGGAATTGGAAATTATAAAACAAATTGCATTCAACAACGGTTTTCCTATCCACTCCATCAATAGACTTTACTTTAAGTTTTTCAATAAACACAAACTTTCCTTTAATACCATTCACTCTAAACCAACACTTAAAAAATGTTTCAAAGGTTTAACATTTTTTGGTAATACTTCAATGCAGGTGGCTAAGTTTTTCAAACATTTAGATGTCTCAATTGCTTTTAAAACAGTGAACTCACTAAGAGACGTGTAGTAATGACCAAAGATAAGACCGAACATCTCTCAAAATCAGAGGTTTACTCGTTGGGCTGTGGAGATTGTTCTGCTGTATATGTTGGACAATCAGGAAGAAGGATTTCCACTAGGGTCCGGGAAAATCTTAGCCTTTTCGATAAATATAAAAATACTGATATCACCGAGACGAAGTCGGCTTTTGATAACCACTTGCTAACAACCGGACACCATTTTTTTGTACCAAACAATGTTAAGATACTACACGAGTGTCCAAAGAGTAAAAAACTGGACTTTTTAGAGAAGATGGAAATTACAAGAGCTAAGAGAAGCCCAGTTTTACATTGTGTTAACGATGACTTCAACTTTGAACTTTAACTAATTTTTAACAATCTTGGTACTAAGAATAATCGGCAGGAAGATAATGTATAGATCTTTCATTGGGCCTGGTGGTAGAGTGGTGGTCAGTATCTCGGCCTCTCAAGCCGGAGGCTCAGGTTCGATTTCTGAGTATATCAATATCCTTTTTTTATATATATTTTTTATTTTTTGTTTATATTTTTGGTCTTTTATTTGATTCAACTTTTATCTGTGCATGTTAATACCTTAGTTTCTTAACCTTATCTCAGTGTGTATTTTAACATGTGACGTTATAGTTGTTTGATTTGTTCTTGTGATTTTATTTAATGTCGAAGGATTGTTTGAATTTTTTATATTTATAGTGATAGTTCTTGATTGTTATATTAATTGACTGCATTACATTCATTTTGACTGAGACCGGGAGTTTGTGTCGTTTTTCTAGTTTAGTAAAGTGTTTAAAGATGAGTAGAGAATACTAGAAATTGGGCGATTCGGAAACATGCGCAGTAAAACAACGATGGCCCTTCTTCATGTATGTGCTGTTGCGCCATCCTGTTACAACCAGACCTCACCTTGGCCCCTTTATTGGAGATCCAGAGTTACACATTTTTCCAGCATCACAACATACCGAACTGAATTGACAGTAAAGAAGTGGTCGTTTTCTTCAAAGAAGCTTGTCCACACTGTAATATTTTGATCATGAAGTGCTTTTTCATCAACTTCTCTTGGATTGTGTTCTGGTCAGTAGCGAAAATTTTGTTTATTAACCTACCCTCTGAGGTAAAAGTGAGCTTAGTCAAACATGATCAGTTTAGCAAGAATTTTTTCATTCTTCTTCAATATTTCCAAAAAACGCCGGCCGAAATTGAGACAATTTAGTTTATTAATAGGAGTCAGACTCTGGACTATATCTATCTTGTACAGATCGAATTTCAAATCCTGATGTAAGATTCGTCGCAGACTTCACTCTGTAATGAGCAGTAGAATTGATTGCCGAACGGCAGATTGTTGTGAAGTCTGTTCAACAGCTGTCCTGACTCTTTCAATATTTTCTTCTGTATAAATTGTACGGGTACAACCGATAAATTTGAGATTATACTACCCATCTCAAAATCGAATTTCTTGTTGGAACTTCAGCACGCACTGCCGAATTAAATTCACGTCGAAAATTTGTCTGCGTTTGCACAGTAAACTTAGTCAGGATAAACGATTTTACTGCAAATATCTTTTGGTTATTTGACTAATTTGCATTGTAACACAAACTTTTCAACAACCAACTTCAGTTTCATCAGTATTTGACGTTTGTGAAATAAATAGTATTTTCATAGCAACTTTTGTAAAACCACCGTTCAATCCTTAAGTCTAGTGTAAATTGATCGTCCTGTTTCTCCTATTCTTCTTCTAAAAATTGAGAAGGATATTTAGATATTCCTTTTTTCTGAGAAGGCACAACATCTCTCGGGGACGCAAGCATTATCCAATTTTTCTATATGTATTGAAAATTGTATGTATGTTGGACCGACAAAGTCCTATTTTGTTTGTAGTGACATGTATGCAGGGAAAAACAACACTACTAAACGTGGGTCCTTATCGTTTTTCTTTCGCAGTGTTTTTTACTATATATTTTAAATGAATGCATCTTCAGTGCAATAGCGATTCCTTCTCAGAGCTTTGATCATTTTCGATGTTTCCGATGTTAGATAGAGGATCTTGATCTGAAATTGAAATGGCTTTAATATAGTGAGTTAATAACCGATTTCTTTTATGCTGGATAGTGGTGGGAAATTGCATTTAAGTATCTATTTGTATGCGTCGGTTTTCTTTACACAGAATGTCCTAATGTACCATTTTCCTTCCTTTGAACATATACATCTAGAAAGGGAATAGTTCCATTAGAATCAATTTCCATTGTGAACTTGATACTATGATGTTGTTGATTAAGATGGTCCAGAAATATGTACAGGGTGTCCCATTTTCGTAGGTTTTACGGGGTTTCCAGCTTATGAGTAGAGATAGAGAGATGCGGTTTTCGTGACACCGTGCTACTTTTCGATGAAACTAAAGAGGCCGCAAACAGATTTGCCCTAACCATTTTAGTTTCCGTGCTACAGGGTGATTTTGAAAATTTGTCATTTTCGGACACCCCCTGTAACTCAGCTATTGTAAAATATATTTAAAATGTTTCAACTGGTATTTATAGATTTTTTCACGTAGAATTCAGTGGTATACTCAGATTTTTGCTGAGAGTCATAGTTTTTGACATATTGGCATAACCTACTATTTTTTAAATGGGAGACCCTATATATTATTTTTTCATCTTATTCTTCGTGTCGAGAGCTTTTCAAAAACATACCATAAGTCATATTTATTTTCATAAATAACATGAAAAAATGCATTTTTCCTTAAACGGATTTATGGCATAGCAGATCAATCGAAATAAGAGAAGGTGGCTGTGGTAGCCATGGCAACGCCAACAAAAATATGATCAGGCAGCCATTACTGCTATCATTTTTGGCATTATTGCGTTTAAATTTTTCTTGACGTCTATTATAATTATTGTTTTTAATATGGCTCAGAATCAAAAATTTGAATATTTTGAGAAATATGATATAAACGCGTGTTTTATATTGTCTAATGAAGATGCAGATCAGGCGGCAGAGCTTTATCTGAACAGGTTAGTTCTTTTTTATCTTCCTGCATTTTGACTTTATTGGTTCGCTTTATTTTATCTTAGATATCCCGAGAGAATACAACCAGAAAAAAGAATTTTTCAAAAAATTAAAAATAATCTTTGCCAATATGGATCTTTTAACAAGCCTCGATCGCGAACTTACAATAAAGACAACGAAGAATCTGAGGTCAACGTTTTAGCCCTCGTTCAGACAGCTCCTGAAACATCTTGCAGGAAAATAGACGAAGAGGCGGGTGTACCGAAAACCAAAGTGCAGAAAATTTTGAAAAATCACAAATTCAAACCCTATAAATACAAACTTGTGCATCATCTGCATCCTGGTGATGCAGAGCGCAGATTGGAGTTCTGCAATTGGTTTATAAATATGAAGGCAGAAGATATCAATTTTGAAAAAAAGATTATTTGGTCAGACGAGGCACATTTTACTAGTTCAGGGATTTTAAATAGGCACAACACGCGATTTTGGAGTCAAGAAAACAACCATGTTATTTTTCCTAGGGAGCGTCAGGGCCGATTTGGATTCAATGTCTCCTGTTTTATTTTCAACCGAAAAATAGTTTACCAAATATATGAAGAAAATCTGAATTCGATTGGTTACGTGCGAATCCTAGAAGACGCATTAGGAATTTTGGATGATGTTCCCTTGGCTCAACTAAATAGGATTTATTTCCAGCAAGACGGAGCTCCAGCCCACAATGCCAGAATAAGTCAAAACTGGCTTAACGACCATTTTCCTGGAAGATGGATAGGAACACACGGACCTGTTCGATGGCCACCACGATCCCCTGACGTCTCAGTTTTAGATTTTTTTTGTGGGGTTATTTAGAAAACAAGGTTTATGTAAGGCGATACGAAAACTTAGAACAACTAAGAATGGCCACCGAAAACGCTTTTGCAGAGTTACAAAGACAGTCATTTACAATAGAAAATGCATTAAAAAGAATTTTTAAAGTTTGTCACACTTGTAGGACACATAATGGTCTACAATTTGAACAATATTTGTAGTTTTAATGAAATTATAATTATTACCTTTTACCTATTTCCTAATTTTTTCTGATGCTGTTACTTTGTTATTTCGTTAATAAATATTTGTTAACTTTTTCCATGGCTCCACAGCCACCTTCTCTTATTTCGATTGATCTGCTATGCCATAAATCCGTTTAAAGAAAAATGCATTTTTTCATGTTATTTATGAAAATAAATATGACTTATGGTATGTTTTTGAAAAGCTCTCGACACGAAAAATAAGATGAAAAAATAATATATAGGGTGTCCCATTTAAAAAATAGTAGGTTATGCCAATATGTCAAAAACTATGACTCTCAGCAAAAATCTGAGTACGCCACTGAATTCTACGTGAAAAAATCTATAAATACCAGTTGAAACATTTTAAATATATTTTACGATAGCTGAGTTACAGGGGGTGTCCGAAAATGACAAATTTTCAAAATCACCCTGTAGCACGGAAACTAAAATGGTTAGGGCAAATCTGTTTGCGGCCTCTTTAGTTTCATCGAAAAGTAGCATGGTGTCGCGAAAACCGCATCTCTCTATCTCTACTCATAAGCTGGAAACCCCGTAAAACCTACGAAAATGGGACACCCTGTATATGAGGCCAAATAACAAAAGTATCATCGACATATTTGAACCAGTGTTTTGGTTTTAGTCGAGCGGATGTTAGAGCAATATCCTCAAAGGCTTCCATAAAGATATTCCCTATTACAGGTTATAGAGGAGATTCCATAGCTGCACTTGAAGTTTGTTTATAAAAAGTTCCTCGAAATATGAAATAAGTAGATGTAAGACAAGCTTCAACTAGGTCTATTCAGTTCTTATCAAGATTATTATGATCCAATAAGTCTCATATAATGGAAATTGAGTCGTTGATAGGAACATTTGTGTATAGTGATTCTACATCGAAACTGACCAAAATATCTTCGGGATTCAACTGGATTGCCTTAATTTTTTATACGAAATGTGCAGAGTATTTTATAAAAGGAATTTGTAAGAAACACTAAAACACGAAAATGTTTTGAACAGAACTCTGCAAGTTCTAGAAGAAATGCAGGCAGATCCAAGCTTATCAAGTAAAATTGCTAAAACATCTGAAACTCCAACAATACAAATTGCAAAATTTGCAGCAGAATAGATCGTGATTTGCACAAAGGGCTACAACTATTAAAAATGTAATAATTGATTCAATGTAGACCTTATGAAAACATTTTTATTGTCTGAGAAAGCCACGTTTCATCTAAATTGAAAAATAAATAAGCACAACTGCAGAATATAGACAATTTATCGTAGTTACTTCTATTTCATAAACCTAAAATCTTCAGTAACATAATTGATTCAATGTAGACCTTATGGAAACATTTTTATTGTCTGTTACCACATACATATCATTTAAATTTAAGTATTCGACATTTAATACAAAATATACCCGAAGATTTTTTTATACACAGTTTCAACAAATTGATAAATGAATAGAATTGAGGTTGATGAAAACATTAAATTGTTTCTAATAACCTATTTAAAAAATCGGTAAATTTCCTTTACCCGAAACATCCCTCGTTATAAATCTTTTTTTTTATTAGTAATAGTGAAATGTGACCCAATTTAGTTCATTACATAGTCATTTAGTAACGCATATATACTATTTTATTGAACATTTTTATTGGGCACCGTTTTGTTCTATCATATTTGATTCCTACCAATATTTTACCAGTTCCTACCAATATTTTACATAGACACATGCAGCCATTGTGTTCGGTAATGCTGAATTGGCATCAGTTTATCTCTATATTACATTTAATATCTTTGCAGAATTTAAAATCGGTTGAATAAGATTTTTTTTCAGCGGTTTTGAAATGTTTTCTTCCTTTCGGACATACAGGGCTTTTAAGAATTTTTTTTTAAATGGTCTATTGAACAAAGCCCACTTATCGCAGTCCGAGTCGGTTTGCTGCTACAGGGTTGACACCCTTAAGTATTTCACCATGAATATTGTATACAAGGTGCACCAAAAACTCTACCGATTCTAAATTTTAACAATGTTGAATTTCTGCTCCGCAAGGTAAGTAGTAGTTCAGACCTTTGATACCCACTGTATTATTGGGATATGTTCTCAGTTAATTCGAAGTGATGGGTAAACAGCATATCTAAGTCTGTATAAACAAAAATAACCTGTGAAACTGTATTTTATTGGGAGAGAATTATATCAATGATATAAGGCGATTTTTCATTTTTTATTAAAGAATCTGTTTTAAATTAAAGGCAATATCTGAAAGAAATAGAGCAAATTAAAAATGTATAAAATCGTTTCGGTAAAAATGTCCATTATTACTAAAACTGGCATTAGAAGCAACATCAAATTCAAGACCAAACCCAACAAATCACTATTTAACGTCCACCTCTTAGTTTTGTTAAACCCTGTATACAATATTCATGTTGGCAAATTTAAGGGTGCCAACCTTATTCATAATCTAATAGATATACCTTTGATTAACACAAGTGAGTTTTGTTCAAGAGATTAGTTTTAAAAATCAATTTTTCGTAAAATCCCGTATGTCGGAAATGAAGAAAACATTTTAAAATCGCCAGAAATTGTTTTTTCGCGCCTAGCTCTAGATTATTTTGGTTGTACAGGGTTTTTTTTTATATATTGCCACCCCCCTTATCGTTTTTATTTGACATTTTAGAAAAATGTGTCCCAAATAAAAGTTTAATGGTTTCAAATGAATTTTTATGAAAACATTTTTTTTCATATACAGGGTGTTACAGAAAGTCTGGGCGTAGTCCAAGTTTCTTATTTCAAATAGGTACCCCATTTTTTTATTGAATTTTCGGATTCTCCTGAGAATTTTACACATTTTTTATAAGGGATATTCTATACTTAAATCTAAAGCCTAAAGAGATATTGTTATTTTTTGAAAACTATTATGTAAAACAGGTAAACATTTTTCTGGTCGTAAACTGGTCATTGACGATGATCTGTCGTTCTGTCAATTCATTGAAAAGATGCATTACACTGACGAAGAAAGATGTGATATTCTTCGCATTTTCTACAAGAATAATAATAATGCTTGCGCGGCAAGAAGAGAATATCAGCGGCTTTTCCCCATGAGAGCTATTCCATCTCGAAAAACTTTCAAAAATATTGAACTTGGCTTTCGAAATCGAATGACTGTTAAAAGAAAAAAACGTACTGCGGTTATTAATGAGGAGGAGGAATTAAATATTTTATTATTTTTTCAAGGTAGGTTAATAGAAATTACTCACAGGATATAAAGTAACTTACGCAAATATTATTTATTTTCAGAAAATCCAAATGCAGCCTTAAAAGACGCATCAATTTTTTTTAATAAATCTATTTTCAAAATTTATTCGACATTAAAAAAGCATGGATATTTCCCATACAAAATTTTACCCGTCCAGAAATTAACTGAAGATCAGAAAAACCAACGAACCATGTTTTGCCAGGAAATGTTGCTGATGAAAGATGAAGATAACAATATTTTTCAAAAAGTTTTATGGTCAGATGAATGCGCCTTTAGTACTGCCGGGATTCACAACCGGAAAAATGTTAGATTTTGGGCAACGGAAAACCCTCGGGCCATGCGTGAAATTAAAACCCAAGGTCGGAAAACTTTAAATGTGTGGTGCGGGCTCCTTCACAACAAAATTATTGGACCGATTTTCATTGATGGATCTTTAAATGGAGAAAAATATCTAAATTTATTAAATAATGATCTGGAACCTATTTTGGATGACTTACCCCTCCGTCAATACAACCAAATGATTTGGCAACAAGATGGAGCCCCACCACACAATGTTTTTGCGGTCCTAAATTTTTTAAATCAAAATTTTGAAACGTGGATTGGTCGGACTGGACCGATTCGGTGGCCGCCCAATAGTCCCGACTTAACACCTCTTGACTCTTTTCTGTGGGGATTTTTGCAGAATAAAATATATGAAACTCCCACGGAAGATATAGAGGTGTTAAGAAGGAGAATAATTGAAGCCATTGAGGATTTAAACAATAATCATGCACCATTCATTATTAATGCGATTAATAAAATCGAAGCAGATTATACAAATTGTATTGAAATGAATGGTGGACATATTCAGCAATTATAATATTTATATTTCATTTCATTATTGAATTATTTGATAATATGTAGTTTTTTGTAATAAACACAGCGTCAAAAAACGTGGACCCCTTCATAAGACGCAATGCAAAAATGCTCTGTTTCAAGACCTTGTATCTTGAGTAATAAATGATCCAACCATGTGATTAAAAAAAGTGTATGTTAACGAATAGCAGGAATGCCACTTTTAGCCACATGAAATATTCTATTGTAATTAGAACGCTCTACAGAGTGTTTAAAAGTTTCTCAACACAGGACCTAATGCAAATTAAATGGGAGGTCTGGCTAAAAAAAATTAAACTCTCCTTATTAGCTTGCTGATTACAATATCATGGCTCAGTTAACTAAAAGTGGTAGTCCCGCTATTCGTTGACATAATCATTTTTCAATCACTTCGTTGGTTCATTTATTACTGAAGATACGCGGTCTTGAGGAAAGCTTATTTGCATTGCGACTTATGAAGGGGTCCAAGTTTTTTGACGCTGTGTGTAGTTTTTAAAATATTCTTTTCTGTTTTCGTTAATATTATACATATATTTTTTAAAAACATGTGTTGCCTTAATTAGATTCATATGCATATTTCCAAAATTCGATGTTTTTGGAATACCCCGTAGAAGGAAAAAAATCCACGTCTGATATTTCAAAAAATGTTTGTTTAGATGGCGGTTCGTTGGAAGATGGTGATTTCTGTTCTGGTTGCCTGTGTATTTTCGTTATTCTCATAAGCTATGCGAAGGTTGTCGGATTTTTCCTCATCGGAAATGTGACATTTTATCCAGAAATTGACAGAAAGTCTACCAAACAGTAAAACAGTCACCGTCAATGACCAGTTTACGACCAGAAAAATGTTTACCTGTTTTACATAATAGTTTTCAAAAAATAACAATATCTCTTTAGGCTTTAGATTTAAGTATAGAATATCCCTTATAAAAAATGTGTAAAATTCTCAGGAGAATCCAAAAATTCAATAAAAAAATGGGGTACCTATTTGAAATAAGAAACTTGGACCACGCCCAGACTTTCTGTAACACCCTGTATATAAAAAAAAATGTTTTCATAAAAATTCATTTGAAACCATTAAACTTTTATTTGGGACACATTTTTCTAAAATGTGTTTCTAAAAAAAACCCTGTACAAAGAGAAAAAGAAATCTTTCATAGTAAGAATTCTGGTCGAGCAAACTTTTGAAAAAGTGACAGGGTCTAATATAACCTCCTGTATAAGACGGTTGTTATAATGTCCTGAGGTTTCCTTATAAGACTGCATATTGCATATTGATATTGATCAAACAAAAGGCGAAAACCGCAATTAAAAATCTCCATCCACATTGAAAATATTCCATTTTGAATTTTTAGCAAAAATTTCCTTGGGGCACTTCTAAGTTTTAGCAGTATATTTTATCTGGCCTTCATTTTGTTTTGCCATCTTGAATTCGTACCACAACTTTACGAGTTTATCTCTATATCATATTTATATAGAAAATTTGAAATTAATCTGGTAAGTGGGTAAATATTTTATTAGGCTGCCATTTTGCATTGCTGTCTTGGATTCATATCAAAGTGTTACTAATGACTAAACTAGAAATAAGACACAAAACCTCGGTCTCAGTCAAAAAGAGTATAATGCGGTTACACGTGTTTCGCCTTTTCAGGCATCATTAGACCTACAATTAATATAACAATCAAAAACTATCACTATAAATATACAAAATTCAAACAAACCTTCGACATTAACTAAAATCACAAGAACAAATCAAACAACTATAACGTCACATGTTAAAATACACACTGAGATGAGGTTATGAAACTAAGGTATTGACACGCGCAGATAAAAGTTGAATAAAATAAAAGACAAAAAAATATATAAATAAAAAATATAAAAAAAAAGTTATTGATATAACCAAGAATTGAACCCGAGCCTCCGGCGTGACACACCGAGATACTGACCACCACTCTACCAGCAGGTCTAACGAAAAGTTTATACGTTATCTTCCTGCCGATTAATATTAGTGCCAAGATTATTAAAAATTAGTTGAGGTTCGAAATTGAAGACATCATTAACACAATGTAAAACTGGGCTTCTTTCATCTTCTCTAACAAATCCAGTTTTTTACTCTTTGGACACTCGTGTAGTATTTTACTCTTTGGACACTCGTGTAGTATCTTTACATTGTTTGGTATAGAAAAATGGTGTCCAGTTGTTAGCAAGTGGTTAGCAAAAGCCGACTTTGTCTCAGTGATATCAGTGTTTTTATATTTATCGAAAAGGCTAAAATGTTCCCGGACCCTAGTGGAAATCCTTCTCCCTGATTGTCCGATATATACAGCAGAACAATCTCCACAGCCCAATGAGTACACCCCTGATTTTGACAGATGTTCAGTCTTATCTTTGGTCATTACTAGATGTTTCTTAAGTGAGTTTATTGTTTTAAAAGGAATTGAGACATCTAAATGTTTGAAAAACTTCGCCACCTGCATTGAAATATTACCAAAAAATGTTAAACCTTTGAAGCATTTTTTAAGTGTTGGTTTAGAGTGAATAATATTAAAGGAAAGTTTGTATTTATTGAAAAACTTAAAATAAAGTCTATTGATGGAGTGGATAGGAAAACCGTTGTTGAAAGCAATTTGTTTTATAATCTGCAATTCCTGATTGAAAGCTTCCCTGGAAAGAGGTATTTTGAACAACCGATAGAAAAATGAGTTGAAGGCTGCAAACTTGTGTGAGTGAGGAGAAATTGGACTCTGGTGAGTTCCAGAGTATCAATAGGGACCCCACAAATTCATTCTTTGTGAAGGTTAAAGGTGTTCTTGATCAAACGTTGGTAACTTTGGAATATTTTAATACCTCGAAATATAATTTGTATCCTATGAATCCTAGAACGCCTTTGCTCTACGGTTTACCTAAGGTACATAAGGAGGGACCTGTTACCGTTTGTCTTCGTGGCTAAATAAAGTTTTGAGAGAGGTTACGGGTTTTCAGAATACTTACTCCACAAAAAATTCGGTAGATTTGGCGCAGTACCTCAAAAATGTTGACATTCCGCATGATGCAATATATATCTTCTTAGATGTAAAAAATTTGTTCCCCAGCATACTCCCCAACGAATGCATTAAATTGGTAAAGAGTTTATTAGACAAAACTGCCCTACCAGCACTAGTAAAGGAGAATCTCGTTTCTCTGCTCTTCACCGTACTGAACCAAATTTTTTTCAAATTTAATGGCTTATTTTTTAGACAGTTAACGGGTCTAGCGATGGGTTCCTGCCTTTCTCCTTTTCTTAGTGAGATTTTTCTGAGTGATTTGGAGGCAAAGATTATGAAAAACCGTTTTGCCGACCATCTATTAGCTTACAAGAGGTACGTAGATGATATATCTATCGTGTGGAAAGGAAACAATCAGCAGTTGACTGATTTTTTGAATTTTGTTAACTCCCTTCATAACAAAATAGATTTTACTCTAGAGATGGAGAATGAGGGTAGATTACCTTTCTTAGATTTAATGTTAATCAGGAACAATACCAAAATAGAATTTGAAATATACAGAAAACAATCGTCTACAGATAACGTTATTCAATTTAGTTCCATTTCTCCTCACTCACACAAGTTTACAGCCTTCAACTCATTTTTCTATCGATTGTTCAAAATACCTCTTTCCAGGGAAGCTTTCAATCAGGAATTGCAGATTATAAAACAAATTGCTTTCAACAACGGTTTTCCTATCCACTCCATCAATAGACTTTATTTTAAGTTTTTCAATAAATACAAACTTTTCTTTAATATTATTCACTCTAAACCAACACTTAAAAAATGCTTCAAAGGTTTAACATGTTTTGGTAATATTTCAATGCAGGTGGCGAAGTTTTTCAAACATTTAGATGTCTCAATTGCTTTTAAAACAGTAAACTCACTTAAGAGACGTCTAGTAATGACCAGAGATAAGACTGAACATCTGTCAAAATCAGGGGTGTACTCATTGGGCTGTGGAGATTGTTCTGCTGTATATATCGGACAATCAGGGAGAAGGATTTCCACTAGGGTCCGGGAACATTTTAGCCTTTTCGATAAATATAAAAACACTGGTATCACTGAGACAAAGTCGGCTTTTGCTAACCACTTGCTAACAACTGGACACCATTTTTCTATACCAAACAATGTAAAGATACTACACGAATGTCCAAAGAGTAAAAAACTGGATTTGTTAGAGGAAATGGAAATTACAAGGGCTAAAAGAAGCCCAGTTTTACATTGTGTTAATGATGTCATCAATTTCGAACCTCAACTAATTTTTAATAATCTTGGCACTAATATTAATCGGCAGGAAGATAATGTATAAACTTTTCGTTAGACCTGCTGGTAGAGTGGTGGTCAGTATGTCGGTGTGTCACGCCGGAGGCTCGGGTTCAATTCTTGGGTATATCAATAACCTTTTTTTTATATTTTTTATTTATATATTTTTTTGTCTTTTATTTCATTCAACTTTTATCTGCGCGTGTCAATACCTTAGTTTCTTAACTTCATCTCAGTGTGTATTTTAACATGTGACGTTATAGTTCTTTGATTTGTTCTTGGGATTTTAGTTAATGTCGAAGGTTTGTTTGAATTTTGTATATTTATAGTGATAAGGCGAAACACGTGTAACCGCATTATACTCTTTTTGACTGAGACCGAGACTTTGTGTCTTATTTCTAGTTTAGTCATTTGAAAGTTGGTCTCTTAGAGAATATGGACGCTTTCTTACAAAATGTTACTAATTTATTCCTATATAACACTTAACTTTAAGGCGTAATAGATAATTAGTTTTTCAGAAATATAATTTTTCACTAGGCCGCCATCTTGCTTCTCGATGTTGGATTTGTACCAAAATGTTATCGGGTCATCCCCATTTAACCCTTAATATTTGAAGGTAGTTTTTAAGCTGCGCCGCGAACTGAAAGAGCGACAGACAGACAAACATTCCGACGAAATTGTTAAAATATGAAGATATATTAAACTTGATGATTATTTCACGATTGAATTGGTAGTATAATTTTACTACAATCTATTAACTAGTTTTTTCAGGCTAAATTTTTGAATTTTTGCCAGTTAATTTTCTCATAATGCTTGATTTTTGTGCAAAATTTTAGGTAAATTGGTTAAGTAGTTTTTTAGTAATAATTGTTTTAACATTTTACCAAAATGTTACCAGATCGTCCCCATGTGACCCTTAATTTTTGAAAAAAAATTTGAAGTCAATAGGTTCTGCAGTTTTTAGCTATGCCGCGAACAGGCAGACTTCAGCAAGTTCGAGAGCGAGTTATACTGCATCAATTTACATGATTTTTTTTTTAATTAATCATGTGATAACCGAGACCTTTTAACACTATTTTTTGTATAGTCTTCTTGTGTATTTTTTCTATAAAACCAATAATATTTCTGGACGATGTGGCGAATGCGCCTAATATTCATATATTTCCACTGGAACCTCTTTGCCTCATCTAACGGAAAAGGCAGAACAAGATCTGCTGGGCCAGCTAGTGCCAAACTTACAATTAAAATAAATAGAATTAGAAAAAGGCTATCGGTATATTTAAATAAGCCCTATTGATGTAGTCCGGTCTATTGTTGCAATATCAACCCTCAACAAAGGGAATTTAAGCGTGCTGCCCCAAATCATTTAATTATAAAATTCGGTAATTGGTCGGCTTGTGTGGTATTTCAAAGTCGGAATAATATTATAATTAGATTTGGATAAATTGGAAAATGCCCGCTCTCGAAATTCCATACAATTCCCTTTGTGTTATTATATTTCATGGAATTACTTGGGCATGAAAAGCGATTATTTTCGGAACGCTAAATTGAAAATTAACTTTTTTGTGAATATATTTGTAATTACATGGGTTTGCGTTTTAATTTATCCTGTAATGTAAATGTTGTGTTTTGCACAAGCTGAACAAGAATAAATATAATTTTCCCTTATCTGTAATGCTTGTTGTTATGTTATGATATTTATTGGGCCTATCTAAAAATCTCATGATCTGGATATAGTTATAAATAAATCATAGAACGGAAAGAATCGATATTTTTTAACTTAGAAGAACTGACGAACTAGTGAAATGTTAAAAAAATAATATTAAAAAACTACTTATCCAATTTATCTCAAATTTTTAAAAAACATCAAGTATTATGCTGGAATCAACTAATAATATTTTGGATCGAATGCAACGTGGCTGAACAAAATGACGGCTTAATAAAATATTTAAAAATTCAGCCTGTAAAATTTGCTTAATGGTTTGATTTCAAATTGTGTTCCATAACTAATTGTGGTATAGGGATCAACTAGTAAAACTGTGTTACTAATTCTAGATGGCGGAACAAAATGGAGACCAAATAAAATTTTTGTAATCGTGAGAAAATCTCCCTGTCAGGTTTTACATATTTTCACGTTTTAGCGTTCTTAGATGCCAAAAAACGTGTTTTATCATTTCCGTCGGTCCGTCTGTCGGTCTGTATGTCAGTTCGTGACATCGCTTAAATACTACTTACCTAATTGACTTCAAATTTTGACCAAAAATTAAAGGTAATATGAGATTCTTTTTTAAATGGTCGATGTTTCGCAATTTTATCTTTGCATCCTCAGGACACATATAGATTCTATATCCTGCATGAAACTCGTATTATCAGTCTTTACCTACTACGTTGGACCAACTATTTTAAATTATTCCCAAAAGTCAACTGTACCATAGGTGGAATGAAAATGGTAAAATATTGGTAGGAATCAAGTTCAATCAAATCACATATATACTGTGATTATATACTGAACTAAATTGGGTCACACTGCACTGTTGCTAAAAAATCAAAAAAAAATATAACGAGAGAAGTTCCGAGTTTTAAAAACGATGAACGGGAAATTTGTAATAACTACCGATCAGTATCTGTTTTATCTCTAATTTCTAAAATTTTTGAAAAAATAATAAATCTTAAAATAACAAATTTTTTAGAAACTAAAAATTTACTTTTTTCAGTGCGATATGGTTTAATATGGTTTTCATAGTTCTAGAGATGCTGAAATTGCTACTGACGTAATAACAAATATTCAGGGTAATGTTAATAGTAATGAAATGTGTGGTTTATTATCATTAGATTTGTGCAAAGCATCTGACACTGTAAATCATGTGATTTTATTGAGGAGTCTCTACAAAGTTGGTATAAGTGGCCAAGTTCATTCTTTAGTGGTTTATTTAAAAAAACTTTGGCTCTTTAATGTTTCATTTATTAGAGAGTTACTCTACACATGTTTCGGCTTTTTAGGCCTTTCTTAATAGATGCTTTAGTGAATACTAAACTAAAAATGAGCTATATCTAATGGTGTGCATAATGCAATTTAGTTTTATTGCCTGTCTATTTAAAATGGGATTTTTTCCATTTATATTATAGGTACTTAGAAGGCTGTCTATTATTGGGGTAATTTGGAAATTTTGTTGGTCATTCGTTGTGAGCGAAGTCCTTGATAAGGATTTTTTAATTTCAAGTTGTTCTAAAAGATCCAAACGTTTACCTTTATTTTCTTGATGTAATAACATTACATTATCGGTGTCAATAAAATGGTTGTTTTCTATGCAATGAGCAGATAATCCTAAATTTTTAACATTATATAAAATAGAGTTACGGTGTTCTTTTACTCTTGTTTGGATATTTCTACCCGTTTGCCCAATATAGACAGCTTCACAGTCCTTACATTTAACTTTGTACATACCTGATTTATTAGACTGACAAATTTTTTCCTTATTATTTATTAAAACACTACCTAAATTTAGTTTATTTACAGAAAGTGTGTTGCAACCTAATCTATTAAGCTTATTTGATATTTTGTCACTATAATAGGGAATATAATTTAAAAACCAAAAATTTTTGGTTAATTGAGGCGTGACACTATAAAACTGTCTTCTAAGAATTTTGCGTTTTTTATTCTTTATCATGTTATCTATTAGAGATTCATTATAACCGTTATTTCTTGCAATTTGTTTTAGTACATTTAACTCGTTATTATAGTCTTCTTTATTTAAGGGAAAGGTTAATAGCCTATGTACGAAACTATGAAAAGGTGACATTTTTATTCTCGAAGACTGTTTAGAATGTTTATGACTAACTGTGTCTGTTGTTGTTGGCTTTATGTATATGTTAAATTTAAGTTGTTTATTGATTCTTTTTATAGTTATATCTAAAAAGCTGATTTCGTTGTTATCTTCTAATTCCATTGTAAACTGAATTTTTGGATTAATTGTATTTAGAAAATCTAAAAATTGGGATAGTCTCCTTTCTGTACTATCCCATATACAGAAAACATCATCGACATAACTAGTCCAATAGATAACATGTGATTTTAAATTGTTATTGCTATTAAATATTAATTCCTCAAAATGTGACTTAATATTTCCGCTAATAAAGGAGAAATGGGTGATTCCATTGGCAGTTCTTCTTTTCGTAAGTAAATTTCATTTTTAAATTAGAAATAACTTTGATTTTCACAGATTCGGGAAAGGTTTATTAATTCTGTTTTTTCTTTTACGGATATTTCCGATTTTTGTATAAGTTTTTCTAGTATATCTAGCAGTTCTTTTGTGGGTATTGATGTAAACAGACTTTTTACATCAAAAGAGACATGTTTAGCGTTATTAGGTAACGGTAGATATTCTTTATTTTTTATAAACTCAAAAGAATCTTTTACCGAATATTTTGAATGAATATTGGTTAGTTTTGGAAGAATGTTACTTAGTTCTTTGCATAGCTTATAGGAAGTTCATTCATTGTTTGAAAATTATTTAAGTAATCGCTACCAATATGTTCAAATATACTGATATAATTTTAAATTTAAAAGGCAACGCTATTTGCTAACGATACAACAATTATTTATTTTTGATTTGATTGAATATTCCACTCATGTACAAATTTTCCCGTAAGACTGGTGGTGTTTTCGAAAAATTATATCGGAAATACCACGTCGTCTAGGAAACATGGTGTTTCCACTTACCTGGTTAGGTGTGGTTACATACCTAACCAAAAAATGAAATCTTGACAATATGAGACCTACTTTTGAGAGACGCTAGAGTCCCTATAAACTGATTTTTTTTAAGTATCTTTCAAACATATTTGAAAAGTTGTCAATATAAATAATCGCTTTGGGCTAGTTCAAGAAAAGGAAATTGATGAAAATATAATTGGAAGCGAACCAATAAACACCGTCAAATCCAAGAAGAGCATCTGGAGACAGTGTATGTCATTCTACGATGAGAAAAACTATACGTTTGACCAAGATACTCCAGTATCCCAACTAGCAATGATTTTGAAAAGCTGGGCCTACAATATGCGAAAAATGAACGGGGAGGAATATAAAGAAGGCATGGTAAAAATTATTTGGAATGTGACGGCGAAATTATTGATGGAAAGATATTTCAATGAATACAAAATTTAAATAAATCCCTTCAAGCAGATCGAATTCAAATCGGCCCGAGACGCAAAAAATGCCAAAAGGAGACATTTGCAAGGTATTGAAGACAAACGCAGAGAATCGGTCGTTTCTTTAACATACAATGAATTAAAAAATCTAATCGAAGCTTGTGATAAATCAACTCCAGAGGGTTTACAAAAGAAGTGTTTTTTTCTGTTGTCCTATGAATTAGCCTGGAGAGGAGGAGAAGGTGCAAAAGCCGAAACAACTTTTTTCAAAGAAGAAACTGACAACTTCGGAGGAAAAACAGGTAGAATTCGATACAACCCTGTTTTTTCTAAAACATGTCAAGGTGGTGGCCGAAAACTCGCCGATTCGAAGTGGTTAATGAGAAACGAGAGAAGTCCCAGCTTTTGCCCAGTAAGAATTTATAAAGAATTACAAGATAAAAGGAAAAGTATCTCCAACACTACTATTTTTGACTCCAAACCCCCATTGGAAAATTTTCGGAAAATGGTTCAAAAACAGCCCAGTAGGAGAAAACGAGATTTCAACTTAGACAAAAAAGCAAGCACAGAAATCAGGCCCCAATACCACAAAAAAATTTACCAACCATTCCCTCAGAGCTACTGCCGTGTCCAAGCTGGCCAAAAGCGGAGTGTCGGAGCAAAACTTGATAAAAATTACAGGTCATTCGAATGCGAAATCCCTATCAAGTTATTTGCAAATGGATCCAGATCACCACAAAAAAATTATTGAAAAAATGAGGGAACCTGGAAAAGAACCACCTCAACAGCACGTGCATCCAGCCCCTGTAGCAGCATCACCCAGCACAAGTACAAGTAGTGGTCTGACGGCATCTTCTACGTCGTCGCAAAACAACAATGTGGTTAATAATTATCAGACATGTACCTTTTATTATACAATCAATAATCAAAATTGAATATTTAGATTTATTTTAAGTACTTTTCAATATGTAGACAAATAATTTTATTAGTATAATATTATTCAATTTGTGTTCAATTTGTTACAAAATTCAAATTTCTGAACTTGAAATAGGTATGTATTTAATATTCAGTTAATAAAGCTTAGTTTCCCTGTATTTGATTCGTGGAATATTCCTTCTAAATACCATTCGTGCTTAAAAATTAACCAGATAATTTTTAAGCACTCGTGGTATTATCCCCGAAAAACCTGACCAAATTTATAGTTATGTGCAATATGGCTTGTCTTCATTTATGTTTATACATTAAGTTAACATGAAATGCATTACATCAAATTTATTATTTAATAGCAATATTATCAAATATTCAGAATGCATTAAATTTTTAGGATTATATATATAAATGAAAATCTTAATTGGAATAAACATATTCATACTTTAAGACGAAACATACGATTAATAATAGGAATAATATATAAAGCTAGAGACCATATTCCACTAAAATGCCTAAACAATATATATTTTGCAGTATATTCAAAATTACAATATTTAGCTTGAAGTCCCAACCTAACAGCATAGACGCCCTTCATATGGGTATAAAATAAAATAATCAAATGTATTCGTATATAAAGTAGCTCTTTCTAAAACTAAAACGAGCGCGGAAAAGTGAAGTTTTCCGCACGCTTGTAGAAAATAGTTATTTTCCTACGACCGTGCGGAAAAGAAACTTTTCGCGACTACTAGCACTGAAAAATAACTTTTCTGAGCAATTTGTTAAATTAATGAATATTTTATCTAAAACATTCAATAAGGTAAAATACTTGCAAAGTAAATATTTTTTTTGTAAGAAGCTCACTAATTTTTGTAATTACAGTATATTATTATTGAACTCAAACCTAATTGACGTTTATGTGAGGACTATATCGATCGTAAGAAAAGTTTTATACTTAACACATGCGGAAAGTGTCTTTTCCGCCCCTGCCGTCGCGTGTGGGAAAGTATCACTTTCCGCACTTGATAGGTAAATAACTATTACTCAACTAGTGGGGAAAGTGATATTTTTCCGCACGCGACTGCAATCGGTAAGCAGTTGATTGCGGAAAACATACTTTCCGCACAAGTTAGGTATAACATTTTTCCTATGAGCGTGAATAAATTACGTACAGGGTGGCCATTTTATGGTGATACAGTACCTTATCTAGAAAACATAATAGTTACGACAAAAAGTTAAATACAAAATTTGTTTGGATTCGATTAAACTTTTATTCTATTTTATTTTTGCTTATACAGGGTATTTCGTTTTGACGTGACACATTGCAACTTTCTTAATTTAAATGGGATACCCTATATATTATTACATATTTCGATTCTACTGTTAATTTGCTAAAGTTTGTATATAAACTTTTATATTTGAATTCTTTATCGTTTTTGAGTAAATTGAGTTTTTAGAATTTTTTTTAAAAAAACATATTTTAAAAAAAAAATTTTACCTATAAAACTTTAATGGAACTGACTAATATCCTAAACATACATTACTCAATTTCAACGAGTTTCCATGCTGGTTTTACCAATTATTATACAGGATGTTAAAAATGGAGAGCAAAACGAACAGAAGTTTAAATGTAAAAATCTCCAGTTTATCAAATGGAACACCCTGTATATTTTTATTTCATCTGATTCAGCGTTCAATTACCTATCATTACTCATATATATGTCCTATACCTAAAATGAACAGTTTCGATTTTATTAGCCGTTTTCTGATTTGACTACTTTTTTTTAATATAAGTAATCAGATGAAGTGGGCTAAAATAAAAATGACGTAAACTAAGCCTTATTCTCATTTCCTTAACACAGATAGCGACTATAAATAATGTTAGAAAATACAAATAAAAGTGAAATATTATGTAATGTATGTTCTTATTATTTAATGTTTACGAAAATAAGGGAGAGACAAAAAAATATCTTGTGCCACACGGTATAACTAATAACTAACTGAGTATTAAACATGATTAAAACAGATTATAAAAAATTTTCAATATGGCCATCGTCCATTGCGATACATGAAGTGTAAATAGCCTCCATTTTTCGAATAGCGTTCCTTACCGAATTAGATGCATTAAAATTATTGATCTCTTCCCTGATTTTTATTTTTAACTCATTTCTATTATTATAAACTTTATTTTTTAGTGCACCCCAAAAAAAGAAGTCTAAAGGGCTGAAATCAGAGCTTCGTGGTGGCCAAGATATTAAACCATGTCTTCCTATCCACAATGGAAACTGTTGATTAAGGAAATTTACTACCGGTGCAACCGTGTGGTAAGGGGCGCTATCCTGCTGAAAAATGATATTTTTTCGAATATTTGCTGGCAAGTCGTTGATAAGGGGCATAATTTTATTCCTAAGCAGCTCCAAGTATCTTTCGCCATTTAACGACCTGTCAAAAAATATTGGTCCGATAATACGGTCGCAAATAATTCCGCACCACACATTTACGGTTTGACGGCCTTGTTTTTTAATTGCTTTCATTATATGTTTATTAGTTTGACACCAGTAATGAGTGTTTTTCCGATTAAAAATACCCGCCGTATTAAATGAGGCCTCATTTAAGTCTAATTGTGATAATAATTGAGTTGGAAGAAATTTATAAGGATGATAACCATTCACCTGCAGTGTTTTTTGAATACTTCCTCTACTGACACCTGCAATGTCTCTGTCAGCATCTCTTTGGGATCTTTCATCATCTTCCTCGAAATAAAGTAAAATCTCCAGTTGTTTTTCCTCAGTGAGGACAAAATTGGGACGATTTTTCTTAGAGTTTTTAAGGACACCATTTTCCAAATCAGGCACAATTCGAAAAAATATAATCCTGGAGGGAACTCGATTATTAAGATATTCCCTCGAATATTCTCTAAGGGTTAACCCTGGACTTTTATTATTTTGTATGAAACAGTTGTATAATTGAGGCGTGTTTTACAAAAACAACATATGTCCAAAATTAAAAAAATTCAGGAGATAAAAAAAACGCTTAATTTTAAAACTGTTTATGTTTTCAATTTTTTTTTAGTTATTTACTGTTGAGATAAGCTTAACAAGTTGATTCGTAATGTAAGAAAAAAAGTTTTTTGTTCGAATACTTTAAAAAAAGTAAAAAACTGTTGGACATATGTTCTTTTTGCAAGAAAAAAAAAGCAAATTTTCAAAAAAACCAATTTATTAGGGAAAAAAAAACAAAATAAGATGTTTGCGATAATATGTTTGCGAATGAATAATAGGTGCATAATTTTAATCTTCGCATCCACTGCTATTGTCATCCTCTTCTATATCTAGATTATCAGAGCTAGATAGATTCCCAAGGAGCCGTTCATAGTACTCTTTGTTTCGCTGGAGGCGTAGTAAAGGTAATAGCGATTTTAAGTTTTCTGCTTTATTTGGAGCAACTGTTAAAAGTTGATTGTAGAGCGGTTCAACTTGGATAGTGCATGGCAAGTTTACCTTGGCAACGATACTGCTTCGAAATGGTCCGTTATAGGTATCCTTTAAAGATAGTGTGGATGTGTGGCTAGAAATTCTCATAAACCTTATTTTTTTAATGTTGATTGCCGGTTTTGGAGCTTTAAGGAAAAAGTTACATGTTGCGGATTTGATGTCAAAGAAGTCATGTTGCTTCATTTTCACCAAATTAAAAGGGCTAGGTTTCATTCTGGCATTTAATATTGTCTTATCCCAATCCTCTGGTCTTTCGGCTCTCTCCAGGCGTCTCTTCTTTTTTTCAATCAAAGCAAAATCTGAATCATTCGGCAAAAATGAATGGCCTCTCATTGGAAATATGTATTCTACCGAATCAGCTATTCTTAAAACGTGAACTAGGGTATATAAAAAATGTACCATTACATAATTTTTATTTTGCCCTGGGCAGCCGTCACTAAAAATAACTAAATTGCGATTATGGATGCTATTTTTAAAGTAATGCAACAACATTGAAGTGACCTCATTGGCGCCCTTTTTAGCTTCATTTTCAAGATAAGTGTACATCGTGGCATCTTCAGTTCCTAGGTCATGTATCCCAAAAACATTGTACCACAGTTGACGGATGTAGAATACTGGGTTAGATGGTATATGAGGAAGGGGTAAATTCTGCATAAAATCAAAGCTAATGCACATCAATTCGCCAGCTTTTGCTTTACTTTTAAATTTTCGTTTCAGTTCAAAAAATGATTCAGCTTTGCGAAGGTGTATTTCTCTTTCGATTTGGAGTTGGTTTCGTTCTTCTGTATCAAGGTCGGTACGGTTAAGCTGCTGTAAAAGTCTGTCACAGTCTGAACAGGTATCAGATCTCGGAAATCCAAATTTAATATTAAAATTGGTTCTAAAAACTTTCCAGTAGGTTTTGTACGGTATGTTTATTTTATAACTTTGCACAAACATGTCATGCATATCCTTCAAAGTAAGAGATTCTGGTAAATAAAAACAGTTTGGATTTTTACGACGTGAATAATGCGATTGTCTTGCAGGGAATGATTTAATATGGATTTTAATAAGTTCCATTATGCATTCCGGGGTTTTTTTGGGCCTGTTTTGATGAATGCCCCGTTTGTCTCTGGGAGAAGCACCTGTGGTCATCAAAGAATCTCGGATTCGTCTTAGACGAGCCTCCTTAATACCTTAAAGGCTAAGGAAAGCTTTCTTGCAAATTTTATTTTCAGATTCCCCTGCCCTAACCTTATATGTAAAAGAGGCACCATGAGTTTTCTTATGTACTTCTGTTCTAGGACGTCTTCTTGTAATATGATTCATTGAAATAAGGCCACTTAAATGTGCATCTTGACTATTTTTGTCATTCATATTATTGAATTGCGTAAGAATAAAGCATCTTTTTTCTTCCGAAACTTTGGAGAAACAAGCATTTTTACAGCTACAACAAAATATTTTTGTGAACCTTCCATACCCCCATTCCTTAATTAAAAGTAAACATACCTGCAAGGTTCTCCAGTTTTACGTGCTTCAACAAGATTGCCTTTATGATTTGTGTGTTCCTCACCACGAACTTTAAACTGTTTTATTAGAGTTTCGCGCTTAATTTTCTTCTCTTTCTTTTTGGGCCAATCAGTAGGCACATCTCCATCGTTTTCCATGTTTCACGATAATGTTTTAAACTTTGAAAACAACCACGATACCACGATAATCACAACACATCTATACCGAAAACGTAACAATAACAAATTAACTTAGTTGTACGCATCAGCAAAAATTTCTAGCAAAAAGCACACATGTCCTATCCTGTCGCGGACTTGTATGGTATTTGTGTGAAAAGCCAGGGACATATGCGCTTTTTGTGGAATCACTGAACCTTTAGCTGTGCATATCTTGGCATTTATGTTGTTTTTGCAGAAACTGACTTTATGATATTATAATTATGTTTCTTTTCTACTAGATGACGCTACAAACTCATTTTCGCCAAATTTGGACTTATGTGGTTTTTGTAAAACACGCCTCAATTTTAAACATTCATCTAAACTATATAGAGCCATTTTTTAACAAATTTCGCAGCAAAAATTTGACAAAAACGACAAACAGAGCAAATGTCAACAATTGCATTAGGTTATTTCCTAAGCCTAACTTGATTTTTTTAGTTTCTGATCTCATTTACTGGCAAAATTCCGGGATAAATCAAAAAACTGCTAATAAAATCGAAACTGTTCATTTTAGGTATAGGACATATATATGAGTAATGATAGGTAATCGAACGCTGAATCAGATGAAATAAAAATATATAAGGTGTTCCTTTTGAAAAACGGGAGATTTTTACATTTAAATTTCTGTTTGTTTTGCTCTCCATTTTTAACACCCTGTATATTAATTGGAAAGACCAGCATGGAAACTCGTTGAATTGAACACTTAGTAATGTATGTTTAGGATATTAGTCAGTTCCATTAAAATTTTATAGGTAAAATTTAAAAAAAAAAAAATGTTTTTTTTTTAAAAAATTTTAAAAACTCAATTTACTCAAAAACGATAAAGAATTCAAATATAGATGTTATTATAAAAACTTTCGCAAATTAACAGTAGAATCGAAACATGTAATAATATATAGGTTGTCCCATTTAAATTAAGAAAGTTGACATGTGTCACGTCAAAACGAAACACCCTGTATAAGCAAAAGGGAAATAAAATAAAAATTTCGTTGAATCCAAACCACTTTTGTATTTAACTTTTTGTCGTAACGATTACCGTTTCCAGATAAGGTACTGTATCACCATAAAATGGCCACCCTGCACATACCTATGTATTAGCAAATGCAGTTTAGTGAGGAGGGTGAAATGAACTATGTTAAATTTTTATTTAATAGAATTGATTACTTCAGATTAGATATGATCACAAAATAAGTCAAATTTGATTGTCAGCATTCCTAAGCTGCATTTACCTTTAGTGACTTTCAAAAATAGTTACAAAAAGCGCATCCATTTTACATTTATTCACAAATAAAAATTACAATATATTTTTAAATAATTATTTTATTAAACAATTATTTATTGTTGGTTAAACCGTTTATATTGAATGTACAGTTTGTCGGATCGTTTACATTTAGAGATTTCAATTCTATACACTTAATATTATAAATTGTACAGGGTGTCCGGATTTGGTTGCAAAAGCAGTGTATCTCGCTTATTTTTAAAGATAGAACCTTGCGGTTTTCACGAACCTGAGCTAATTTTTTGTGAAACTCATGAAGCCGTAAACAAAATTTTCACAGCCTTCTTCGTTTATAAGATACAGGACGAAATAGAAAATTTTGCATTTTGGTACCCCCCTCGTATCTCGGTTATCCTTTAACTTAACGCAAAGGGAAAAATTGCTCCTTATGCAGTTTTTTACGCTGGATCCAGTGGCGTAGTCATATTTTTCATTTGCGTTGTTATTTTTTAGATATGACCCAAAGTTGTGTTTTTTTAAATGGGACATCCTGTATATTTGTCCAGAAATTGATTTGTCCTTTTAAAAGCTTCTCAAAATATATAATAGTATGGGTCTATTTTAATAAACAACAACAAAAATCCTAATTTTTATAATTATCCCAAATTTTGCAGTAGGCCATGCAAAACAATGCTGCCTTTTATTTAAAGTCGTTAACAATATCTACATCCTAACAATAAATCAAAATAAATATGTAATTAAATCTATTTATCAAAATATGTATTGATAATTTCGCACCAAAAAAAGTACCACCTACCTAGATTTATGTAACACAAGAACAAAACAGTAATAAATTATTATGTAACAAGCCTTTCAGCAAAAATCGACTGTCGTATAAGAACTACAGTAAACAAGGAAATCTAAAGAACTGTTCAAACTGATTTCGATTTTGTTTTATACATGCTTCGCACGATTTTCGTATTCGTTTTAGGGAATTAAGCAAAATAACGGGATGATTTTGTAAATAGCGAAAATTTTCTCTTATTGCATTTCCTAAATCTTGGACATTATGGTCTTTGTAAATTCTATTCTCCAGATATCCTCATAGAAAGAAATCTGAAATCGACAAATCTGGGGACCTAGGGGGCCATTATAGGTCCATTTGTTCCGATCCATTGATTGTCCAGAAATAATCTCGTCATTCTAAAATTGTGGGCATGAGCACCGTCCTGTTGAAAATAAATTTCGTTAATTTGCGCTAGAGGAAGCTATATAGCGATTGGCTGTTAGATTTCCCTCAAATATATAAAATTTTATATGCGTTCCTAATATGAAGCAGGCCACATTTAGACCAAACCTGCCGTGCTGTCTTCTGGGAAATATTTGGTGTTGATTTTCCTGGGACCAGAATCTACCATTGTGCCTATTGAGTATACCAGAATTACTGAAATGTGCTTCGTCTAACCATATAACCTTCCTTTCCAAATCTCTATCCATATCGTATATTTCTCGAAACCAATTGCAGAAGACTACCCTACGCTCTGCATCCCCTGGCTGTAAGTGCTGCACGAGCCTAAATTTGTATGGGTGGTATTTGTGCTTTTTTAGAATTTCCTAAACTCTAGTTTTTGGAATCCCTATGCTCTTTTCACTGGCCCTACAAGAGTTTGTAGGGTAAGCTTCTGCATTAGCCAAAACCGTAATTTCCTCAGCCTCCCGATTTTCTTTATTATATGTTTTCGTACGATGTTTGACAAATGATCCGTGATTAAGTAAATTCTTTTTTATCCGATAAAAAGTGGATATATTAGGTTGCCTCCTTTCTGGATATCTAAATAAAAATTAGGCAATAGTATTTCAACATACCTAAAAATTAACTATTTACCTGTTAAAATACATCTCAGAAGCCGCTTCAACATTTTCATTACTTAATATAAAACAATCTAACATATCGTACTTTTCATAATGTTGGTTTTCTTCCATAATAATACAAATATATTTTTACACAATAAATAAATACAAAAAACTAGCGCTATATTTTATATACGCGTACAAAATTGGGAAATGACATTTGCTTCCAAGAAAACAAAAGAAAACGGCATCGTTTTGCATGGCCTACTGCAAAATTTGGGATGATAATTAAAAAAATTAGGATTTTTGTTGTTGTTTATTAAAATAGACCCATACTATTATATATTTTTGAGAAGCTTTTAAAAGGACAAATCAATTTCTGGACAAATATACAGGGTGTCCCTTTTAAAAAAACACAACTTTGGGTCATATCTAAAAAATAACAACTCAAATGAAAAATATGACTACGCCACTAGATCCAGCGTAAAAAACTGCATAAGCAGCAATTTTTCGCTTTGCGTTAAGTTAAAGGATAACCGAGATACGAGGGGGGTCCCAAAATGCAAAATTTTCTATTTCGCCCTGTATCTCATAAACGAAGAAGGCTATGAAAATTTTGTTCACAGCTTCATGAGTTTCACAAAAAACTAGTCCAAGTACGTGAAAACCGCAAGGTTCTATCTTTAAAAATAAGCGAGATACCCTGCTTTTGCAACCAAATCCGGACACCCTGTACAGTTTGTCGGATTGTTTATATTTAGAGATGCCAATTCTGTACACTTATTATTAAAAATTGTACTACTTGTTAATAGAAATGAAGCATCTTCACCTTCAACTTTCTTTTCAGCAAAAATTTTATTTGCAATTCGTTTTTTGTTCTCTGTTGAGTCTTCCCAATAGCCTTCTGCCACTGTAGTGGAATTCCATCCGTCATGCCTCTTGTATATTTCCTCCTGAATCAGCTAACATTGTGGCGAAACCTGTGACCCGTATACATTTCTGGATCTGGCAATCCCGGGTATCCGGCAATATTGGAAGGCATCTTCCCAAATGTTTTAATCTCCATATAGTGAATTGTGCATTTTGCCATTTTTTAGCTTACCTCAAATTTATTACATTTCAGCAAAAAAAAAAAGCGTGGATGCGTTACAATTTTTCACAAAATAATACAAATTAGAATTGATTTGTAACACATTTTATTTGAAATTCCGTTACATTTTATGCATATGACTGTTGTTGTAAGTTAATATATGTGTATTTTCAAAGATTTGTTTATTTCTACTAAATATTTATTAAATTGTTTTTTTTTTGAAATTACGAAAATAGATAATTCTCCATAATTAACTGCATGTCATTTAGTGAGCCGGTAAGCGGTGTTGCCAAAGTAAATTTTGTTATATTCTTTGATGTGCCAGTAATATTCTTTTATATAGGGTAAAGTCGGGTGAGATGGCCAACTGGGAGAGATGACCAGCTGCTAAAACTCAAAAACGCGTCATTAGATGGCGCTGCATATCCTCACCGGCGACAAACGTTTACGTGTAAGCACGGACAGTATGTTTTCGCTCACAGCAAGGCGACATTAAAGCTCTTGGAAAATAAAAATACTATTGCGCCCTCGTAAAATTATATAATAGTTTCTTACTACCTAGTACTCTATATGTGTCGAAGTGAATTGGCCGGTGATTTCAACATATTAGGTAAGCACGATGTTCATTCTATTGTTCTAACCTCTAAACACCGTTAAAAGCATACAGTGGATTTTGTTTGTTACGTTGGCCATCTCTCCCTCGCATTCGGGAGAGATAGCCACCAAATTGTAGGGATAGATGGCCATTTATTTTTTACGTCTATTTCTTTACAGTTCGGAGTCCTTTGGAGTTTACTGCAGAAAAATGCCAACGAAGTATATCAGAAAGAACACGAATCGTGGAAACTACACTCAAGAAAATCTGATGTAACGTATGGGTGTTTTAACGAACATAATTTTACTAGGCAAACCTCATAAAAGAAAGCTCCTTTTGCCGGCTCTGGCAAGAGTTGACAGGCGGGGTTATTTTGACTTATTTAATTATTCATTCTGTTTAATGCATACAATATATGTGTATTCTTATAAAGATTTGTTAATTTTTAAAAGGGCGCCATCCGCAATAAATATTTGCCGTTAAATTGTTTTTTTTTGAAATTTTTAACTGTACTTTAAAAAAAATAAAAAACCTATTTAAACAACAAGTTACCAAATTTATTACAAAATAATTAAATTACACTAAGACAAATGTTCAAAATCAACGTAGCTGGTGAATTATTTAATAATTTAAAAATAATTAGCAATTATTAAAAGGAAAATTCTTGTGAAATAATTTGTAAAATTACGGTCACTAATATTAAATTATATGTACCCTAATTGGCCAATAATTTAAACACTGTTAAGATAATGAATTAACCAAATTTTCGGTTGAAATAAACTAATAAAAATTTACAGTCAATAAAAAAATGGAAATTTCTCACCAAAACTCTCAATAGCTGCGTCATGGTGGAGAACCCACGACCTTTGTGGACGGCTCAAGGCTGCATCAGTTCTTTTAATACCTACTCCTCTCCCTCAATGGTTCTCGAACAGGATTTATGACGAATTGAGATGGCCAACCGGGAGAGAATTGGGAACGGCTGCCAATATTTAAAGGCGAGCCTAAATATATAGTTGTGGTGGACAACAAAAAATTTTCTAGCAACTAGTCTAGTTAAAGGCGGCTAGCTGGCGTCTAGCTATAAAAACTTATCCAGAAATTCAAGTACCGGATAAGACAAAATTATGACATGAAATTTAAGATTTCGTCTTTTTAAAAATAACTAGTTTGTAGAATAATAAAAGGCAAGGCAAAAGGACAAGTCGGTTAGAGCTGAAAGGAAAAGAAAAAATAGGCGTCAGCATGGCATGGCGTGATCGCGAAATCCAGTAATATAATATAAAAATTTAATACAAAAATTCACACTTAAATTTTGAACAAATTAATCTAAATAATCAATAATAATTAAAATTTTAATGCATTACCTGACTGATGTAACTCTGGGAAAAACTAACAAATTATATAAGAGTTTGACCCGTCAAAATGGCTTCCGACTTGCACAAAGTTCTGAAGATAAAATGGCTTGCTATGAAACCAATGCGTTTAGCAGAGAAACAAGAATCAAAAAAAAGGTTCCCTTTTTTTTAACATAGGATAGCCAAATCTCAACACAGGTTTGCTGGGCTGACGTAAAACCCCAAAGTAAACGTTGTCTTAAATGATTTTAAATGAAAAGAAAAACTATTGCTTAAATATATACTAGAGCAATTTAATTAACTCAATTAATTATAAGCTATATAAATAATATAATTCAACAAACCAAAATTAACAGAAAAATAACTAGAGAAAATAAGTTTTAATCTTTATGTTATCTTCCCAGTTGAACGATAATAATATTGTTCAAATCCCCTTGTAATTACTATGATCAACGACATACATGCAATTATTCGCCAACGAAGTAAGCAATATTGAGTGTACGACAAGAACCATTTTTAAATCTGCCTAAGAGGAATAAGGAAAGCCAAAAACTAATCTACACCACGCGGTGAACATTTATTTTTTATACAAATACGAGGGAGATTCGTTATCCAAACAAAACTAAATAAATGATATCACTGAAATGTAAGAATTCATGCATCCTTAGCGTCAAATAAATACTAAAATATAGTGATATAACAACTTAAATATACACAATAATTATAATTAGCCATTTACGAACCGTAACTGAATCTAGAAAAAAATAATACGCGCAATATAGGTCTGTAAGCAATAAAACATTTAAATTATTAAATACTAAATATGTTTACTTAAAAAAATATAGATTTACTAACATGATAATTTGTCTGACCGTAACGCACGACAGTACACCGTTACACTGAGACTAGCAATTAAAGCTGTCAGAAATGGTTCGTCTTTAAATGGAGCCTCAAAAACTTATCGCATTCCAAGGAAAACTCTTGAAAGGAAAGTAAAGAAAAATGTTTCCACGACTGGTAAAATGGGACCGGACAGCATGTTGGGGGAGGCAAATGAAAATGCTGCACATTAAAAAGGCACAAAAATGCGGTTTTCCTATGATGGTTACAGATGTTCGAAAGCTTGCCTTTGATTTCGCTGAAAGTCTACAACTCAATCATAAGTTAAATAAAGAAAAGGGAACTGCTGGTTCTGATTGATTTAGGTCTTTCTTCAGAAGACATCCCGACTTGTCTAGTCGAAAAGCTGAGGGTGTATCTCTTGGGCGAGGTGAAGGCATGACTCGTGTAGTTGTGGAAAAATATTTTACACTTCTGCAAGATGTACTGGGAAGCAATGAGCTTTTCGACAAACCTATGAGTGTATACAATGTCGATGAAACAGGTCTTCAATTAAATAATCGACCTGGGAATGTTATAGCCGAAAAAGGAGCAAAAGATCAGGAGAAAAGGGTGAGACAATCTCGTGCATAGATTGATGTAATGCGAAAGGTTTTTTTCTACCACCAGTCTGTGTATTTAAAGGCAAGAATTTAAAGACCGAGTGGACTGACTCGATGCCGCCCGGTTCAATTGTGATGTCTCAAAAATCAGCCTATGTAACTGCAACAATTTTTTTGGATTGGTTTAAAAACCACTTCTTACCTCGTAAAAACGAAGGGAAAGCCTTATTAATTCTTGATGGGCATGCATCTCATTGTTCTTGCGTTGAACTTTTAGAAACAGCTGAAGCTAATAATGTCGTTTTGTTGTGCCTACCTCCGCACCCCACTCATTATTTGCAACCACTAGATAGGGCTTTTTTCAAGTCTCTTAAAACTTTCTACCATCAAGCTTGTAGAGAATGGATGCAGAGTCCCCCCGGAAGAAAACTAGGACGACTTCAATTTGGAGAACTTTTAACGAAAAGCTGGGGAAAATGAGCGAGCGCTGGAAATGCAATTTCCGGTTTTAGAGCCACTGGTATATTACCCTGGAACCCTGATTCAATACCCAATCATGCTTACACTGTTTCTGATCGAATTGTAAACAACAAAACGAGAGAAGTCTAGGAAACACCCACAGAAGTAACGAGCATTCAACATTCGAACTCTCAAGTGAACAACGTTGAAGCAATACAAGAAGTTAGACGTCCGATCAATATGATGGATAATGCAGTGCCATCCTGTAGCCATGCACATACAGAGCCTCGATGCACAACTCCAGTGGAAGGAACATCTGTACCAGACCTGAACCTGGAAAACTTTTAGAACAGATTAATCCTACACCCAAACTAGTTGTTTCTGCAAAAAAACGAGCAAAATCCATAGCCACCCTATTAACTTCTCCCGAACACATTGCGACTCTGAAAGATAGATCCGCAAAGAAAACCCAACGAACAAAAAAAAAAGAACGCTCCAAAGAAAAATGTTCAAGAAAAAACATATGTTCGAAAAAGAAAACGCTCAACTTCGCCAAGTTCTGATGAGGAAGAGGAGGATATAGATGTCCAATATTAAGAGGAAAGTGATACCCTATCAGAGGTGGATAAAACCCAACGTACAGGATGTGTGTATAATATGCCAGATGTGGTTTCATGAAAATTGCTCCTCTTTTTTGAACACTTGTCAAAATTGTGGTTAAACTGGGTTTAGAAAGAAAAAAATTTAATGTTAAGTAAAAATATTTTACTTTTCTTTTATAAAAAGTTTTTTATTTTAACGTTTTTCTATTCTATTTTCATTTTTGTTATGTGCCATCTCACCCTTACTGGATTGGCCATCTAGCCCCACTGTACTGGGATAGATGACCACATACAACTTATTTTTATAAGTAATATAACAAAAATTCTAATTGTATTTTAACTCTTTTTATTTACCTACCTGTTGGGATGAAAGTAAAGCTGTTACGAAAAAAATATGTCATGATGGTAAACCTTACAAAAAAATTACAGGGACCTACCATGCAAAATGGTAGCCATCTCTCCCCACCGTACCCTATGGATGGGTTGGTGCAAGAGTGGAAAGGAATTATGTGGATTGGTACCGGGTTAGCATGAAGTTAGGCGCCGGAGCGCAATAGCGCGGGGGCACCATCATTAAAGCAAAAATATTTAGTGTCAGCTTCACATTAACTAAGCAACTGGTTCTACACATATTGTGTCGGAAAAGAATTGGACATTTATTTGGTTTTATTATCGTTAGTAATTTTAGTATTTTTTGACTTATAATTAATAAAAATGCGGATTAGGTTAAGTTAGGATTGGTTAGGGTCGCTGTAAAGAAAGCTCGCGTTAGCGCACCAACAAAATTCGTGATCTACATTAAAACAAGGGCTTTTTTTAACAAATCTTATACTGTTAGGTGGATGTGTTCCATTAGCGTTAGGTTAGCCCAGGTTCGTCGATGAAACCATCATTAAAGCCCTAAAATCACATGCTAAAATCATATCTGAAATATGAGCGCACTCTAAAGAAGCGTGATTGACGATAGCTCTTTAGGGTATCACTGGGTTAGGTTAGCACTAGGTTTGTTAATAAAATTATCGTTAAACCATTTTGTTTAAATTTAGGAATATTATTTGTTATATATTTGAAGAAAACCTAGTAAGTTTGGCAACAGAGCTTATAATTTAGAATCTCTGTTTTGTCAAAAACTGCATAATTGACAGTTTAGCATTGGAAAAATAGTAAAATTACTGAAGTTTCTTGGTTATTTATGGAAAGTTTTGGGATTTTTTTTGATAAAAAAAAAACGTTTCATCCATGCTTTTTTTGCTTAAATATAGTAAATTTAAGGTAAGCTTCCTAACAAGACCAAAAAAAGGTAAAAAATCGAGATGTGTTAAACCGTACTAGACCCATTAGTAGGGTTTCTTTCTCTTGAATGTTATCAATGGTTAATTTAATAAGATTTTCGCAACGACATGCAACTGCGAATCCAATAATGGTTGCAACGTTAGTCAACAAATAGACATCATCAGGTGCCCCGTAATTTCCACTTTTGAAAAAACTTTTTTGGACGGTATCCTACGTTTATCCGTTTCAAATACGCTGTTAATTTTGAATATTTACCTATATCTACATTTTTATTCGTTTTGATGATCAATTTGACCATAGCGTAGAAGATTTGCAGGTTTGAGATTTTTCGGGGATAATACCACGAGTGCTTAAAAATTTCCGATAATTTTTCACGAATGCATGTTTTTTTATAATTTCCCGAGTCCGAAGGACGAAAAAATTTGTAGAGAAAACACGCATGAGTGGAAAATTATCTGGTTAATTTTTAAGCACGAATGGTATTTAGGAGGAATATTCCACGAATCAAATACAGGAAAACTAAGCTTTATTAACTGAATATTAAATACATACCTCTTTCAAATTCAGAAGTTTGAATTTTGTAACAAATTGAATAATAATATACTAATAAAATTATTTGTCTAAATATTGAAAAGTACTTAATATAAATCTAAATATTCAATTTTAATTATTGATTGTATAATAAAAGGTACAGTTCTGATAATTATTAACCACATTGTTGTTTTGCGACGACGTAGAAGATGCCGTCAGAGCACCACTTGTACTTGTGCTGGGTGATGCTGCTACAGGGGCTGGATGCACGTACTGTTGAGGTGGTTTTTTTCCAGGTTCCCTCATTTTTTCAATAATTTTTTTGTGGTGATCTGGATCCATTTGCAAATAACCTGATAGGGATTTCGCATTCGAATGACCTGTAATTTTTATCAAGTTTCGCTCCGACACTCCGCTTTTGGCCAGCTTGGACACGGCAGTAGCTCTGAGGGAATGGTTGGTAAATTTTTTTGTGGTATTGATGCCTGATTTCTGTGCTTGTTTTTTTGTCCAAGTTGAAATCTAGTTTTCTCCTACTGGGCTGTTTTTGAACCAATTTCCGGAAATTTTCCGATGGGGGTTTGGCGTGAAAAATAGTCGAGTGTTGGAGATACTTTTCCTTTTATCTTGTAATTCTTTATAAATTCTTACTGGGCAAAAGCTGGGACTTCTCTCGTTTCTCATTAACCACTTCGAATCGGCGAGTTTTCGGCCACCACCTTGACATGTTTTAGAAAAAACAGGGTTGTATTGAATTCTACCTGCTTTTCCTTCGAAGTTGTCAGTTTCTTCTTTGAAAAAAGTTGTTTCGACTCTTGCACCTTCTCCTCCTCTCCAGGCTAATTCATAGGACAACAGAAAAAAAACACTTCTTTAGTAAACCCTCTGGAGTTGATTCATCACAAGCTTCGATTAGATTTTTTAATTCATTGTATGTTAAAAAAACGGCCGATTCTCTGCGTTTGCCTTCAATACCTTGCAAATGTCTCTTTTTGGCATTTTTTGCGTCTCGGGCCGATTTGAATTCGATCTGCTCGAAGTGATTTTAATTTTGTACTCATTGAAATACCTTTCCATCAATAATTTCGCCGTCACATTCCAAATAATTTTTACCGTGCCTTCTTTATATTCCTCCCCGTCGTTCATTTTTCGCATATTGTAGGCCCAGCTTTTCAAAATCATTGCTAGTTGGAATACTGGAGTATCTTGGTCAAACGTATAGTTTTTTTCATCTCAGAATGACATAAACTGTCTCCAGATGCTCTTCTTGGATTTAACGGTGTTTCTTGGTTCGCTTCCAATGTATTTTCATCAATTTCCTCTTCTTGAACTAGCCCAAAGCGATTATTCATATTGACAACCTTTCAAAAATGTTTGAAAGATACTTAAAAAAAAATCAGTTTCTAGGGACTCTAGCGTCTCTCAAAAGCAGGTTGCATATTGTCAAGATTTAATTTTTTGGTTAGGTATGTAACCACACCTAACCAGGTAAGTGGAAACACCATGTTTCCTAGACGACGTGGTATTTCCGCTATAATTTTTCGAAAACACCACCAGTCTTACGGGAAAATTTGTACATGAGTGGAATATTTCCCAAAATACGCTAGAAATACTTCTTCTTTAAGAGATTTTACCTGTTCCTTCCAGCGCCATTATCTTAAAATTGTGTATTTTTTTCATACCTATGGCGGAATTTTTCAAGAGTTATTGTTAAAATGAATAAAAGTATAATAAAATATTGAAGATTGATTTTAATATTATTAAAGATTGAAAGGTTAAAGGGAGAACTGTTGAACCGGCGAGGACTTTGAAACTCGGCTGCTAGATGGATTTGGTGGTACTCTTCGGTTTTCCAAGGTCTATAGGGCTGGGCTGCCGTCGGCTAACTAGACAACTAGTGATCGGTAGAGTGGGTCGGGGTAAAAATAGAAGAAGGATGCGCCACCTGTTTTTATGGCCCTGAAAAGAAAGCCCGAGACCGGATGAACTTAAGAAAAACAGGAAAACTATAAAAACTTTACAATAACACCAATATCCCTAATATTGAAAAATGTATTTACGAAAACTTACCATTATAGCCTTGTTTATATATAGATTATAGTTACACTTAGTGCATATAAAGTTTAATAAATGAGATTAAAGCCATTAATAATTATTACCTTCTCTTACGACTATTTCCTGAGTATGAACAAAAGAGAGAGAGAGAGCGGTCTATAAAATATAGGAAGAGGTCGTAAGATGTGACGTAACCTAACCTAAGATTCTTCCAAATAATTTTGCATGTTGCGCTTAAATTTTTATATATTTAATAATAAGTGGTACGAGAGAAAGCTCATCAAGATTTAGCTATGTTAAGTATCTCAGAAAGTAGTGTGGGTTTTATACCAATTTAACTTAAATCAAAAGGCTACAAAACTTCCATGATTCAAGTTTTAAGTACAGTACTTGTCAGTGATTCAATTACTTTCGAAATAGGCCTATTTAACCCAGTTTACAAATAAATGTGCAAATTCATAAAACAACAGTGCGGTGTACTGAGTGCTATTCGTTAAAAGTTAAAAACTAGACATGATTTAAAGTGTTTCGTTAAAGTTCATTGTATATTAATTCTATTATCAAAATGGAATGGGCTCTATTTGGCATATAATAACACTAATAGACAGTCAAGTATGTTCCCAAGACAACACACACAGATCAAACCTGAAGTTGATTATACTTGATACGTAGAAGAGTCTGTCGAGGATCTCACAACAGCATCGAGGATGTACATATGGTTGGCAGGACTAGTTTCATACAGCTTGAAACATGACCCCTGAAGGACTGCAAGCAAGCTTCAGAGTGACTGTGCTACTACTAAAGTTCATCAGCACACAAGAACATTGGACCGAAACACCAAATAAAACAAAAGGCCAATGATATATTAGCCTTTTCAAAGAGTCAAGAACATGTGACTTGGAATGAAAAATGGGTTTCTTCCACTAAAATTCTAATTTTAACTCAGCTAGCATAGCTATAGGACACTTAAACAACCAGTCACTCAAAATAATTAGAATGGACCCATTTTTCGAAGAAAAATCGGCAAAAATGCCCTAAAGACAACCAAAAGTTCCAGAATATGGTCTGCCTTTTTTTTAACTCCTTCTGTCACTTTTTCTTTCTCCTGTTGGATAGAAACCTAGTGATTTTTGATACAACCCTGATGTTGGTACTACTAATTGTTAATGAAGTTGACAGATATTTCAAAATGAATTTAAATTTAGATAAAGTTTATTTTTGTTTTAAGATAATTGGGATATACCAAAATGTTAGTTAAAATTACAATGGTAAGTTTCAAAATGAAGATTTTTGATCACATAAATTTTCTTTACTCTGATTTCCTATTTTTCTAATTCCTAACCTTATTGTTTGTAATTGTTTTTGTTAAAGGTTATGTAATGTGCTTTCTCTTAATTTCAGAAAAATATTAGCTTTATTTCTACAAAGGGGCTTGATGCTACTGAAAAACAACAAATACAATAAGAGCTAAAGAGAGCTATCACCAGAATACAAGGTAAACTTTGATTTCTTTTACTTAACTTAGCCTAAAATTGTCAACTTTTTAATAATTGGTTTCAGAATAAAGAATGTGCCTATGGAGGTCTCCACCACTTGGTTTATTGTTAACCTAGGATTACTGAGATTGTGATTTTAAATTTTGAATTAAACGATAAAAAAAACATTAAATATGTGTCTTATTTCAACTATGAAGATTATAGGAACTGGTGAGCATATTTTATAGATATTATCTTAAATAAAAATATAGCAAAATTCTAAATTTCTGTTAGGAAAATGTAACCCGTTACATTATATATTCGTCTAGAACTTGCAAGTTAAGTGGCAAAACTGTCTTTTAAAACCACAAAATTACGAATAACTACGCAAACTAAATCACGCACAGACGCATAAATCGTTGTTATTGCTTTTTGGTGTCATCGCAACCGAGGCTTGTCTATTAACACTATTGTTGAAACAATTGTATCTAAGGTTACTTAGCATTAAGCTAACTGAAATGATATGAGATTATAATACGATGTAAGTCAAAATTATGATATAAATAATGGGATGAATTTTTGATTTTTTTTAGGATATAGAAGAATTGCAAATCTGGATGAGAAATTTTTTTTTTTTGTTAAGGAAGTTTTTTAATAAAATTGTCTTTTTCAAGCACAAAGTAAATTACTTCGCGCACTAGTGCGTCAAAAACTAATTTCCGCACTAACAGACGTGCGGGAAGTGTTTATTTTTCACATGCTCATAGGAAATTTTTGTTTTAACCACTTCGGGAAAAAGTTAAATATTTTTATATTTTACAGATAACTAGGAGATTCAAGGCAACTTTCTATCACTATTAGGTAATTAATTTTTAATAATTGTTTCGTTTCGCGTCAACCAACATGCCTTATCACAGTCAGTTAGCCATTGTCTTCTCGCAATCCACCTTCTTCCCCGACCATAAGCTCCCCCTTATATTCAGTCCGAAGTCTCTCTGCTGTCGTCCCGGAGGTGTTGTGATCCCTAAATTGTAATGGGACCCTCGAAAGTGCAAAGAGCTGACCAGAATAAAATCGCTCACTTTGTCTCTCCAACCGACCGACTTTATAACGGATGATTGTGCTTGTCTGTCCGGGGATTACTTTTATTATTTTTTTGATTTCGGGCAGGAGATCGCAATCTAAGGATCAGGAGACGATGACAGAGGGTGGCGGGATATTACGAGGGGCCACCGATTGTTCCCATGGCTGCAATGAAAAACTGAAGCAGAATGTTGATTTGTGGCATAAAATAAAAATGGTAAATTTGCCTATGCCTAAAACTTTCCTCATGTCGAACTCTAAAATGTGCCGAATGTTCCATTTTCGACACTTTTATATCATGTGCTCTTGAGGTGAAAAACTTGATCAAAATTTAAAAATTTTCGCTGGCTTGATCCTATGAATTCTTAATTAAAAGATATACAGAAAAATGTTCTAGAGGGTGATTCATGAGGAAATGTCAATACTTCAGGTACATATTCAGGACCAAAAAATTAACGTAAAAGTCTATATAAATAACTGTCCGCAAGGCCTTAGTTCTCGAGATACAGGGGGTTAAAGTTTTTATTTACTTTTCCTATTTTTTAAATAAAATCTATGATAATTTAAATAATGGGGTAAAAATTGATATACGGGGGTTTTTTGGTATGACAAATTCGAATCTAATATTAGTATTGCTCTTACTTGTAGGGGGCGCCACCTACATGTCTTTCTACTACTTCGAACAATCACAACTTTTTGGTACAGTCTTGTATTACATTCTTGAACAAAACAAATTATTCCCTTGCCATTTCTACGTCAAAAAGGTATACCTGTTAAAAGTGGATACGAGCAACAGTTTTCGAGATATTTGGATTTAAAACAGTTTCGGCGCATGTAATTTTTTATCGCAAAATTTTAAAATTTTGTTATTTTGTCCAAATTTAAACGCATCTTGGCACAAAAGCTTTGAAATGAAAGTCTAACACATTTTTTTGAGGTGTGTATTCAGTGCCTCAGACATAAACTAAACAAAAGGTATTTAATTTTTATTAAAATTGTTATTATTAAGTTTTTTTTAATAAAATCTAGGTTACGTTTTATAATTTTCAAAAATTCCACCATTTGCTTCTAAGCACAGGTCAGCTCTATGGTGTATAGCTCTTGTATTTACTTTAGTGGAATATACCAGTGATTTGAACCATCCCCAAAGACAATAATCCAAAGGATTAAGGTCTGGCGATCTAGGAGACCAATTAAACGGACCTCCCCGACCAATCCATCGGTTTGGAAAGTTTTAGCTTAAAAAATCTCTTACAAGTAAACTGTAGTGTGCAGGGGCTCCATCATGCTGCAAATACATGTTTTGCCTTACATTAAGGGGAACATCTTCTAATAGATTTCGCAAGTGATTTTCAAGAAAGTTTAAATATTTTTCTTCTGTAAGACTACCGTCAATTATAAATGGGCCAATTAAATGGCCATTGAACATTCCATACCACACATTAATGCTAAATTTATGTTGAAAATTATGTTTTACTGTAGCGTGAGGATTTTCATAGGACCACCGGTGTTCATTGTGAAGATTATTTATACCATCAAGTGAACTGTGCTTCATCAGTGAACAAAACATACCTATACAACCTTCGATCTTCATTAATCCAGTTACAGAATTGCATTCTCAACTCAAAATCACCCTCCTGCAAATGTTGAACCCGTTGTAAATGAAATGGGTATAAACAATTAATGTGAAGATTTCTCCAAGCAGACGATTGTTTAATTTGATAAGTATCTGCAATCCGCCTAGTGCTTATGCTTGGATCATTTTCGACGGCATTGAGCATAGCCTCTTCTACTTCAACGTTGGGTCCCGATTCCCTTTCAGATACAATTTTCGCACTTGGAAACATCCCAGATTCTCCAGAAGTAGTGAAAACTTGTTGAAAAACTCTTCTATTTGGCACCCTTCTATCTGGAAAACGACGCTGGTATTCCACGACTGTTTGAATTGCGACCCCATTGCAGAAGCCATAGACGAATATCATATCTGCATATTCACGATGTGAGAATATCACAGGCATAATGACGTATTTAGATCTAAAGTTTTTTAAATGATTATTGTTAGATAATAAAAGTTATGAACAGAAATTGACAGTGACAAAATTTGATCTTATTATTAACTGACATTACTATTGCTAAGTAAAAGGAAAACGATGAGAACACCAACCAGCAGTTGTTCTGTCAGGCAAGGCACACTTCTATTTTTTTTACAATACATGCGTACTTTATGTGAATTTGATAAACGCCGGAACTGTTTTAAGGTATACCTTTTCGACGTAGAAATGACAAGGGAATAATTTGTTTTGCTCAAAAATGTAATACAAGACTGTACCAAAAAGTTGTGATTGTTCGAAGAAGTAGAAAGACATGTAGGTGGCGCCCCCTACAAGTAAGAACAATACTAATATTAGATTCAAATTTGTCATACCAAAAAACCCCCGTATATCAATTTTCACTCCGTTATTAACAATATCATAGATTTTATTTAAAAAATAGGAAAATTAAATAAAAATTTGAACACCCTGTATCTCGAGAACTAAGGCCTTGCGGACACTTATTTATATAGACTTTTATGTTTATTTTTTGGTCCTGAATATGTACCTGAAGTATTGATATTTCCTCATGAATCACCCTGCATATAATAGTTTCTGTGTAAAGAATAGTGATATTCAGTTGTCAAAGTATCGAATCCAAAGTTATTTTTTTTAAATGGGACATCCTGTATATTTTAATCTAAACTATAGAACTATCAAGTATCTCTTCACATGGATAATATTGGCTCCTAAGCTGTTCTATTTAAACTCTTTACTTTAAACCATGTAGTAGGCTATGAAAGAAAAGAAGTTTTTGTTTGCTTTGTTTTCTCGAAAACAGTTGAATTTAGGTATAGGAAACAAAAATGACAAAATATACAGATCATTTCATATATAACAAAAATGGCACACGCCGCTACTTCAGATCATTTCATATATACGTATTTGAAATTTAGATATGCTTAATAAGATAATAGAGTGCATATTTTGTCATTTAATTTAATTTTTTTGTCACTTCCGGTTTAACCGGAAGTAGTTTCAACTTCCTTGTTTTAAATAGAACCCTGTATATATCTCTACGCCATCTTATTCCACGTCAAATTCCCTTTTCAATTTGCCTTCACAATGGCGACGCAATCGATGATTTTTCAAAAAAATTGATTTATTTTGCCATTAAACTAAAAAATAAAAGGAAATCAAAACGAACTAACTTAATTTCAAGTGTTATTTAGGCATTATTCCGCTAAATCTTAAACAGAACCCTGTATGTTTTTTGAGCCAATTTATTCTTCGTCAAATTACCTACCTAATGACTAAGATCAAAATTTAAAAATTTTCACTGGCTTGACCCTATGAATTTTTAACTAAAAGATATACAAAAAAATGTTCTATATAAAAGTTTCTGTGTAAAGAATAGTGATATTCAGTTGTCAAAGTATCGAATCCAAAGTTATTTTTTTTAAATGGGACATCCTGTATATTTTAATCTAAACTATAGCACTATCAAGTATCTACATGGATAATATTGGCTCCTAAGCTGTTCTATTCAAACTTTTTACTTTAAACCATGTAGTAGGCTATGAAAGTAAAAAAGTTTTTGTTTGCTTTGTTTTCTCGAAAACAGTTGAATTTAGGTATAGGAAACATAAGACAAAACGTGTTGAGAATGTTCAGGACAAAACAAAAATGCAACAATATACAGATCATTTCATATATACTTATTCGAAATTTAGATATGCTTAATAAGATAATAGAGTGCATATTTTGTCATTTAATTTAATTTTTTTGTCACTTCCGGTTTAACCGGAAGTAGTTTCAACTCCCTTGTTTTAAATAGAACCCTGTATATATCTCTACGCCACACACTGGTCGATTTTTGCGAAAACGTGGCAAAAAATAGAAACATCATTATTATTACTGAAAACTTATTTAATAAGGTTAGTTACACTTATTTAAAAAAAAATTACTGAATAGTGTAATGTTTGGTGAACTATTTTGACCCAGGGAAAAATATTATTAAGAAAATGTAAAAAAAAATTAACAGTACATTTTGAAATTAATTCCTATTCTAAGTTTTAATTAGCAAATAATTGCATCTATATCTATAGACATTTAGGGTTATGTATATTACGTAGGATTTTATGAAATTGATAAGAAGCGCATTAATATACAGGGTGTAGTCACAAAACAATGATTATTAAAAATATATAAAACATACTTTTCTGTGTTTACTGTCTAGTCATGTTTATCTCTAAGGCCGGATTTCACCAAATATCTAAACTGGGATTTATCATCTAATCTTTGATTAGATCAATATATGTCAATTAGTCATATCAATTATATTTTGATGGAATCTCGGATTTATTATACTTGGGTTAGTTGGTGAAATCCAGCATAAAACAAAACTGTAAATTAAATTTACTATGTCACCATTGTGCATGTAGTATAAAAAATCTACAAATAGGCTTACTATTTAGGTATTATGTCTAGAAATACTATCTTAAGTAAAAATTAAACTAAAACGATCACCAAATACCAAATATCTAAACTTGGAATTACCATCTAATCTTTGGAATGACATTATGTCAAAAACTTTGTCACCTATTTTTTTGGCGGAATCATGGGTTTAAACCGAGATTAATAAATACAAGATTCCTTTAAAATAATGGACAACATTTTTGACATATGATTCTAATCTAAGAATTCTAAGATTAGCTGAAAAATCCCAGTTTAGATATTTGGCGAAATCAGACCTAAAATTTAAAAGCCTAAACATTACTATCATTAACTAATGGAGTCTTAAATAATTCAAGTGCCTCAGGATGGAATGTTTTGATTTTTTTTTGTGGCAGTTTTCTTAAACTTGAGATGTACGGATCCGAGGAGACAAGAAGGCGATTTATGACATCTTTTAAATTATCCGTTCTGGAAGTTTTCCGGGAAAAATCCTCCCTATATTTTTTTATGTCCTTATTCCGCGCTTCTTGTGCCTCCTCGGATAGTTGCCCTATTGGAATGAGGTAGGAGTTAATTATATCTGATCCGTGAAGTAGAACCTTATGCACTGTAACAGGCATTACATACCAGGGGTATAAGGACACAAAAAGCTTGGCTGTTTCTAAAGCATATGTTTTAAATTTATTTACGTCAATATCAAATCCTGACGACAAAGTTTGCAAAATCACATGAAATTTTTTATTAAATCAATATTAATTTTAGTTATTTCTGATACTATATCTGCATTCTCAAAAAATCTACGCGCAGTATTGCCATCATTAGAGCTTCCGAAACCTGGCTTCGGTTTGTCGACGATTAACCCTACCTGAGAACGAAGTTGTTCCTGGATACGTTTTTTTGACTCTAAAACATTTAGCTTATCTTCCGCACCTCTAGCTTGCCACTTTGAAATGCTCATTTTATAAGCTAAATGTAAAAGGCATTCAAAAAAACGTATCCAGGCGTGTAGTGTTGAAAGTCCATATTTAAAATTATTGTCATCAGTCGATCTTTAAATTACAGCCTCAACATTATTGAAGTCTCTAGATGTGGCCCCGCAAATATAACATTTTTGTGTTGAATTATTTGATGTTAGAGCATTACAAACTTTGCCGTCAATCATTGTGAGATGTAGTTCAAAATGTACTGTTGTTGTTTTATTGTTAACAATATACCTAAAGGGAATAAGATTTTTAATTTGATTATCCATATTTGTCTTTTCCTGCATAGTGAGTTCTGTTGTCTCGCTAGCGAATTGTAACTTAAGTGGTCTATAAAACCGAGGGGATGAGGATCTTGGATTCTGCCAGATAATTGATTCAAAGTGTCTGGGTTTGTTGCATAACAGTTTAATAGGCACTAAGGATGTTAAAAATACACTACTGTCCAATTTATTTACACCCTCAAATCTTTGTTTATATTCTGATTGTCCTGAGGATCCATCGAACCCCCACTTGCACACTAAGCTCATATCAATATCCGTTTCATCAAAACCTTGAACCACTGATTCTTGAACTTGAATCAGTCTTTCACTGGTATGATTTAGTAGAGATTGCAGCGTAATTTCAGCTTCTGTGTCAGAATGAATATTAATTTGTGCAGGATAGCATCGCCTTTTTGATTCCAGAACTTCATCATATGCAGGAAACACGTCACAGTTTTTCTCCTTAACCTGATTTCTGATTAAATTATATTGGCTCTTGCTTAACTTTGCTTCTATTATCAGAGAGAGAGCTTCATCACTAGTTAATTTAGAATGTGATTTTGGCACGTTACTTATATCTTTTATTATTTTGGAGGCCATAACATTCCCCTCTGCACGGAAACTCATTTGTGTTGCATATGCAAGTTCTTATGTACTGGTTGCACTGCGAAGGTGGCCAGTTTTTAAACGTTTTGTTCGCTCACTGCTATCCTGAAAATTGATCTTAGGGCGTCCTTTATGTCTGGTAATATTTTTTTGAAACTTAATAGTAAGGTCCAACCATTTAACGTACTTGCTTATAAAAGCCTCCTTTATCCGATGAACTGCTGCCCATTTACTTAAAAACTGACTTTTAAAACGTGAAATTTTAATTTTTGAACTTTTTGATACAGTTTCATGATTTGTAAGCTCTAATATTCGAGTATGTAAATAGGAAAATCTCGACTGGATATTTTTTTGAGGACAACTTTGCAGTATATTAAAGAGATCTCTATGACTTAAAACCACAATTTCTTCCATATCTGTAAAAAAATTGAAGAAGGCGGATAATAAAATTTTGAAATAAGACAATTAATGAACTTTTAAATTTAAAAAAAAGTATACCTATTTTTTGCAGAATTATTATAATCATGAGTTCATAACTTTATATCATTATTTTTTTTCTCAACGTTTTTGAACTTTGACAAATTAATTACACACCCTGCATAAACAGAGGAATTTAGCCAGATTTTATTTTCAACAATTATTTAGTCTATTTAATAAAAAAATACAGTAAAATATTCCATAACGTGATATAAAACTTGAATGTTATCATTCAAACACAACACTTGTAAATGCAAAGTTTAATTTTCGACCTAACACGCAATTTTATTTTAAATTTTATGAAAAAAACTGCAAATATCTGCAAACTTTTGTTTTGGGATAATTAAGATAAGTATTCAAAGAGTTAAAAAAAAATATTTGGAACCGGGATCAGAAGCGGAACATAAACAAAAAGTCTTTTATATTATAGGTTCCTTAAAAGAAAGCTGCGATTTGAAGGCTTTCAGTTTTTTGTCCTAACTTCCCGCTAATATCCGATTATTATAAAAATCTTATGCGTATTTTGTGAATACATACCACAAATTAACACACACCACAAACAATTTATCTAACCAGGTATTATTGTTTTGTAGCAACTATTAAAGCTTTACACTATTTTCACCTTAGATTTTTAATACTTATTAGGTGCAAATATTTCTGTTTTAACGTCGGCTGTCACTGAATGTCAGATGCTAGAAATATTTTTTTCACAGCCAACTTGTTGCTTGGACTATTGACCTTAAATTTAGGACATTTTGGCTAATGTTAAAAGAAATAAATTTTATGCATTAATGCCATGATTTAGAGCAAATCGACCAGTGTGCGCCATCTTATTCCACGTCAAATTCCCTTTTCAATTTGCCTTCACAATGGCGACGCTATCGGTGATTTTTTAGAAAAATTAATTTATTTTGCCATTAAACTAAAAAACAAAACGAAATCAAAACGAAATAACTTAATTTCAACTGTTATTTAGGCATTATTCCGGGAAATCTTAATTAGAACCCAGTATGTTTTTATAAGCCAACTTATTCTACGTCAAATTATCCACCTAATGCCTTATCACACATAACATTTTGTTCAAAATTGTAGCACAATTTACAATTTTCTTAAAAATTGAGTATACTCTGGGCTTTAGATAGGGCTGAAACTAAATAGATATAAATAATCAAAGACCGTATACAATCTGTATAATTCTTATATTTTATTTTTTAAATTTATTTCGATAATTTGTATAAGCAATTTCTTTATAATAATACCGTAATGTAAGGAAAGTGCAAGTTTTTGGGTAGTTACAGCTAAATTAAGCCCCCAAAAACTAGTAGGCTTTGAAAAAAGAACAGACTGCTATTAGGTCCAGATTGACAGTTCGCAATAATTGTAATATCTTAAGTAACTGTAGTGTATTACGCGATTTATTAATGTGTACAGGGTGTCCCATTTTCGTAGGTTTTACGGGGTTTCCAGCTTATGAGTAGAGATAGAGAGATGCGGTTTTCGCGACACCGTACTACTTTTCGATGAAACTAAAGAGGCCGCAAACAGATTTGCCCTAACCATTTTAGTTTTCGTGCTACAGGGTGATTTTGAAAATTTGTCATTTTCGGACACCCCCTGAAACTCAGCTATCGTAAAATATATTTAAAATGTTTCAACTGGTATTTATAGATTTTTTCACGTAGAATTCAGTGGCATACTCAGATTTTTGCTGAGAGTCATAGTTTTTGACATATTGGCATAACCTACTATTTTTTAAATGGGAGACCCTATATATTATTTTTTCATCTTATTCTTCGTGTCGAGAGCTTTTCAAAAACATACCATAAGTCATATTTGTTTTCATAAATAACATGAAAAAATGCATTTTTCTTTAAACGGATTTATGGCATAGCAGATCAATCGAAATAAGAGAAGGTGGCTGTGGTAGCCATGGCAACGCCAACAAAAATATGATCAGGCAGCCATTACTGCTGTCATTTTTGGCATTATTGCGTTTAAATTTTTCTTGACGTCTATTATAATTATTGTTTTTAATATGGCTCAGAATCAAAAATTTGAATATTTTGAGAAATATGATATGAACGCGTGTTTTATATTGTCTAATGAAGATGCAGATCAGGCGGCAGAGCTTTATCTGAACAGGTTAGTTCTTTTTTATCTTCCTGCATTTTGACTTTATTGGTTCGCTTTATTTTATCTTAGATATCCCGAGAGAAGACAACCAGAAAAAAGAATTTTTCAAAAAATTAAAAATAATCTTTGCCAATATGGATCTTTTAACAAGCCTCGATCGCGAACTTACAATAAAGACAACGAAGAATCTGAGGTCAACGTTTTAGCCCTCGTTCAGACAGCTCCTGAAACATCTTGCAGGAAAATAGACGAAGAGGCGGGTGTACCGAAAACCAAAGTGCAGAAAATTTTAAAAAAGCACAAATTCAAACCCTATAAATACAAACTTGTGCATCATCTGCATCCTGGTGATGCAGAGCGCAGATTGGAGTTCTGCAATTGGTTTATAAATATGAAGGCAGAAGATATCGATTTTGAAAAAAAGATTATTTGGTCAGACGAGGCACATTTTACTAGTTCAGGGATTTTAAATAGACACAACACGCGATTTTGGAGTCAAGAAAACAACCATGTTATTTTTCCTAGGGAGCGTCAGGGCAGATTTGGATTCAATGTCTCCTGTTTTATTTTCAACCGGAAAAATAGTTTACCAAATATATGAAGGAAATCTGAATTCGATTGGTTACGTGCGAATCCTAGAAGACGCATTAGGAATTTTGGATGATGTTCCCTTGGCTCAACTAAATAGGATTTATTTCCAGCAAGACGGAGCTCCAGCCCACAATGCCAGAATAAGTCAAAACTGGCTTAACGACCATTTTCCTGGAAGATGGATAGGAACACACGGACCTGTTCGATGGCCACCACGATCCCCTGACCTCTCAGTTTTAGATTTCTTTTTGTGGGGTTATTTAGAAAACAAGGTTTATGTAAGGCGATACGAAAACTTAGAACAACTAAGAATGGCCACCGAAAACGCTTTTGCAGAGTTACAAAGACAGTCATTTACAATAGAAAATGCATTAAAAAGAATTTTTAAAGTTTGTCACACTTGTAGGACACATTTTATGAAATTATAATTATTACCTTTTACTACTTTATGAAATTATAATTATTTACCTTTTACCTACTTCCTAATTTTTTCTGATGCTGTTACTTTGTTATTTCGTTAATAAATATTTGTTAACTTTTTCCATGGCTCCACAGCCACCTTCTCTTATTTCGATTGATCTGCTATGCCATAAATCCGTTTAAAGAAAAATGCATTTTTTCATGTTATTTATGAAAATAAATATGACTTATGGTATGTTTTTGAAAAGCTCTCGACACGAAGAATAAGATGAAAAAATAATATATAGGGTGTCCCATTTAAAAAATAGTAGGTTATGCCAATATGTCAAAAACTATGACTCTCAGCAAAAATCTGAGTAAGCCACTGAATTCTACGTGAAAAAATCTATAAATACCAGTTGAAACATTTTAAATATATTTTACGATAGCTGAGTTACAGGGGGTGTCCGAAAATGACAAATTTTCAAAATCACCCTGTAGCACGGAAACTAAAATGGTTAGGGCAAATCTGTTTGCGGCCTCTTTAGTTTCATCGAAAAGTAGCACGGTGTCGCGAAAACCGCATCTCTCTATCTCTACTCATAAGCTGGAAACCCCGTAAAACCTACGAAAATGGGACACCCTGTACAGAGAAACAGTATATACAATATTTGGTTTTTGGCATCGGCAAATAGCTTTTCAAATATTTATCACTATTTTTGTTTTATAAAAATGCCACCACCACCCGACGAATCACGTTTTAGTAATCTTGGTTTATTTAACCGAAACAATACTAGGTATTGCGCTGTCGAAAATCCGGGGTTAATAAGAGAAAGGGGATATCAAGAGAGATTTGGAGTAAATGTATGGCTTTGTGTAAATAATACACGAATATTTTTTATGAACTCTTAAACGGAAAACTTTACCTTCCTTAAGGAACGAAGTCGAAGGATTTCTAGAAAATCTACCGATTCCGTGTCATATAGCAGCAATATGGAGCACCGGCTCACAATAATCGCGTAGTGGTCTAATGATTAAACGATAGACTTGGCTATAACTGGTTGGGAATAAACGGGCCTATTAGGTGGCCAGCACGGTCACCTGACCTTACAATTTTAGACTTTTTTATCTAGGCACATTTAAAGGAAAAAAAGTAGGCTACTCCACCCACAACTTTACCTAACTTAAAAGATCGAATCAGAAAAGCTATTCAATCAATATCAGTGAAATTTCTGCGAAACGGACATAGAGAGACTGTGAGTTTTTAAGTGCCACATTAGAAACCGTTCGTTTATTGAATATTAAAACTATACTAATTAACCCTTTATAGGGCAAAAGGGTTGCAGTGCTCAGATTGACTTTATATTTGCTGAGGAGAAACTTTGGGTCATAAACAACAATAGTAAATGCTTTTTTTTATATATTTTTAAGTTTTTTTAGGAAATTTGAGGTGGGAAATATTTATCCCAAAGAAACCTTCAGAGCATAATCTGTTTGTGTGCAGCGGGATTCTAAGATCCCACCTCAAAAATCAATAATATAAAAAATACCAATAGACTAATAAATAATGAACACAAAGTCTTTATTATTTTTTTAGGACATTTTAATCTTAAATATAAATAAAGCTTTTATTTTTAATCCTAAATACATAGTAACATAGAAAAAAGCTTAAAATGTGTACTAAACGTAAGAAAAACAAAAATAAACAGAATTTTAAGAATGGTAAATCATGAAAGAAGTCAAAGCACACTAAATATTTTGAAATGATCTACACATTTTCTAGAGAACTAAACAACAAAAAATAAAAAATACAAGTAACAAAAAAAAACATGTTTTTGCAAAATAATATAAGTTGCAAATGAATACATTAAAAACAACAAGCAAAAAACTAATTTACAACAGAACAAAAAAAATATCATTTTTCTGTATGAAATAATGAAAAACATGCTTTGCATAATGCAACATTACAAGTTTTGCAAAGGAGATTGCTGCGTTTTTCTTTTTCTTTGGTGCTACACCTTGCGCATCTTCGATATTTATCAATTATTTCAGGCATATGGTTTCCTACGCCGGATAGCCGTACGGTATTGGTAACAGTCGATTTTCCGCTCTTTTGTTTTTTAGCATATCCACTATATGGTTGATATCCCCTTTTCTTTTTCGAAGTGTACGATCCTACTAATTCATTTACAAGAGCTGATCGATACTGTAGATGACTGTACGCCTGTTTTCCTTTCATTGTCTCCTTGTAAATAATAAAGCTATTTACTGTAGCACAATCCAAAAAATAATAAAAGAGCTTTATCCACCACCTCCGTGATTTTCGCGCAACAAAATAAGCCGCTATTAGCTGATCCACTCGATCAACCCCTCCCATATAATTATTATAATCCTGAATGGCTTTTGGACACGTTACTTCTTCTTTTTCCCCAGTTTTACTTCTCCTGTCCACTTTACATGATTTTGATGGGTTATGCATGGTACTTACTATGGTGACCGGCTTTTTTCCTCTGTCCATCCACTTGATGTAGCTTAGATCGCCTCTCATGCACTCATGGCATAGTCTATATCATGTTTTGACATTTTTTTGTCCGCTTCTATTTCCCTTATAGGAAGATATTTTCGGTTTGCCCGTATAGTTCCACATGCGAATAATTTCTTTTTCAACAAAGTTTCCAATAAGGGAATAGAACTAAAGAAATTGTCAAAAAATAGGCAATAACATAACCCTTCAAGAGTTTTTGACAAATTCAATACGACTTTCTCGCCAAGGCTGTAGGACTCATTTCCAACGCTTTTTCCGGTGTATACATCGAAAGATAATATATATCCAGTTGCTGCACAGCACATTACCCATACCTTGAATCCCCTCTTTATGCTTTATGCTTTCATCTATCGATATATTTCGTGATGGGGAGTAGCATTTTCTGAAATGTTCACCGAAATAATCTAGAATTGGGCGAATCTTGTAAAGACGATCAAAATCCGGCGAGTCTCTTGGAGGCATTTTGGTGTTGTCTGCTAAGTGGAGAAAACGGAGAATTTTTAAAAACCGCTTCGTGAAAATTTTCGTCCGTGGAGCAGTAGGCTCTTACGCTGGGTAGGTAGTGAAACCCCATAAATATCAAAATTCCCAAGAAAGCACGTAGCTCATTTACCTGTAGGCCTAAATTAACTCCACGTTGTTCTGCATATATGTTGGATTGATGAGTCATTTCGCATAAAAAAAACTCGGTAAAGAATAAGGACCAAAAATCAAAAGGATTTTTCAGATGTTCGCTATTTGTAGGGCCTTGTGGCTCGTTGAAGTTGCTTCGCGAAAATATGATAGGATCTCTCGGATTTTTTGACCATGAAAACACTGGACCTGCGTCTGGTTCATCTGAACTTGATGAATAATCATCTTCGGCTGTGATATGTGATATTTTTATCGGCTCTGGTTCAATAAAGTTCAGGTTTTCTTCATCGTCGTCACTGGAACTGGATAGCTTCTTCATCATCGAACGACGCGTAAGCCCTCGTGATGTTGATGGCTCATCATTTTCAACTTCTGATGAATTGACATCCGAGATATTAGTTTCTATATAAACAGCTGGTAATCGGCTAGATTCAACTGATGATGATGGTGTGGCGGGAGATGACAGTGATAGTGTAGTGGCAGTCGGTGAAAAAGTAGATACATCTTGTGATAGTGTAGAGACAGCTGATAATCGTGTGGAGTGTATTCGTGAATACTCGATGTTCAAATTGTCATCGGCATCCGAATCTCCACCTTCATCTGAATCAAATGCTTGTGTGTCCGTTATATCAATGAAAATTTCATTGGCAGCCTCATTGACCAGTTTCTTAAGCTCATCTTGAGCTAAGCCAGCCATTTTTATCTGAAAAAAATCTTTGTCTCATACTCGGATTTAAAATTTTTATCCGAGACCTTATGTCATTGGTCAACTTTCAAAAAACGTTTGGAGTCCATTTTGGTTAGAAATTCTCATGTAAGTACTCAAAGAAATCTCAAAGAACATCTTTTCTGAAAATTCGAGTGGTTCAGAAAATTGATTTATTATTACATAAGAGTATAATTATTGGTGAAATATTTACGACATATATGAAAAACCAAAAATAACATAGAAAAATAAATATTGAAAAAATCTAAGGTCATGTGTTTTTGAGTACACCGATTAGAAATATTTATTTTCCAACGACGAATAAAAGGAATTGAATACAGAAAAATATTATCAACTCAAAACAATTAACTCTGAAAATGCACAAATATTTACACCCTGTATAGGCTTAGGGATAATAATTTCCCACATAGGAGCTTCAACCGTACTCCTCCACCAAGCGAAGGCGACTGAAGCGGGCCACTTCTGCAACTGACGCTAGAACGCATGCGGCACATTTATTTCTGGGTGGGAGGCGTATAACCCAAAGTTCGTTGACGCAGGAGCAGTGGGAAAATATTATCCCACTGACCTAAAAAGGGTTAAAAAACTAAACAGAAATAAACTTTTTTCTAATAAATTAATTTACCGGTTTTGGTAAATTATTATAAGAATAGACTTGATTTTTAAGAAAATTGTCAACTGTTCCGCGATCTTGAAAAAAAAATGTTATGTTGTGATAAGTCTTTAGAAAGATATTTTGACGAAGAATAAGATGGCTTAAAAAAGATACAGGATTTTATTTAAGATTTCTCGGAATAATGACTTTAAATATTTAAAATAACAGAGATATTAAAATATGGTACTAAAATTATAAAAACAGTTGAATACATTGTTTGCTTATTATGCTAGAAATTAAGTTAGTTCGTTTTGATTTTCTTTTGCTTTTTAGTTTAATAGCAAAATAAACTAATTTTTCAAAAAATCATCGATAGCGTCGCCATTTTGAATAAGCGAAACTTTTCACTTGATATGAAAAATTGTGTTTTACCATTACAAGAAAATAAGATTTCCAAATATATATATATATATATATATATATATATATATATATATATATATATATATATATATATATATATATATATATATATATATATATATATATATCGCTTTTTTTTTCTTTAAACATATATAAATATTTTGTTAATTATTTTCTTGGGCATAACTCATTGAAAAGTAAAACTATAATGCAATCGACGTTTCGCTCATTATATTGAGCTTTCTCAAGATATTCATTTTCTACAATAAAAACATGTATAGTGTATAGTTAGTATTTAAATTTTTAAATTGGTTAACACATTATTGAAAAAACATCACTCAAAACAAAATTAATATTATACAGACTACGTACCTTGGAAACATGTCAGTTTTACGAATGTTTTGCGATTGCAATAATTTCGACACGTCTGGAATTCTGGTAGATAAAAACGTGACAAATTTTTTCTTTTTTTTATTTATTTACTTAGATTTTTATTGCTGTCCCGAGTTTGGATTTATGATCTTACTGATATGTACAGGGTTTTATGTATGGAGTAGTTTATTTATTTAGATTAATTTACTTAGATATCAGATTATGATAAATTTAGGTTAAGTTATTGATATCTTTTTATCGTTGACGGCATCTTTCTCTTTTTTAATTTGTATCATTTTTTTTATTGTGAGTTTTCGATAATTAGTCTCTTGCTCTAAAATTTTGGTTTGTTTAAAATCGAAATCATGTTTTTTTGTATGTTCGTATTTGTGGAGTGCAGTAGATGCATTTTTTGTGTATTTGTGGCCGTTTAATCGACTATCTAAGTATTGTGTTGTCATTCCTATGTACTTTTTTGGGCAATTTAAACATGGAATTTACTAAACGGTCTTTTCACTCCCTTGAAAAAAAAAAAAAGAAATCAAACCTAGTTTACTCAATTCCATATATATATATATATATATATATATATATATATATATATATATATATTGTAATTCTTTTCTTGGGTTTAGGGTCACTCATTAAAAAATAAAACTATAATTCACATCGATGCAGCTTTTGCATAACGGATATTTATTTTCGACAATAAAAACATATATAGTTAATATGTAAATTTGAAATGGTTAAAAAACATTACATTTAAAACAAACGATGAATTTTTCAACCTGAATATTGTATACAGGGTTCACCAAAGACTAAGAGGTGGACGTTAAATAGTGATTTGTTGTTGGGTTCAGTTTTTTTATAAATCTTGAATTCGATGTTGCTTCTAATGCCAATTTTAATAATAATGGACATTTTTACCGAAACAGTTTTTTTAACATTTGAAATGTGTTTTAGTTCTTTTAGATATAGCCATTTATTTAAAACAGATTTTTTAACAAAAAACGATAAATCGCTTTTTATCGTTGATATAATTTTTCTTTTTCCCAATAAAATACAGTTTAACATATTATTTTTTTTTATACAGACTTACTTAAACTGTTTATCGATCAGAATATATCCCAATAATACAGTGGGTAACAAATGTCTAGAATACTACCTACCTTGCAGAGCAAAAATTCAACATTGTTCAAGTTTAGAATCGGTAGTTTTTGGTGTAACCTATATACAATATTCATGGTGGAATACTTAAGAGTGCCAACTCTATTCATAATCTAAAAGACCATACTGAATCTGTTTGCCATAAGTCGGCTTTGTTTAGCAGAACATTACAAATAATTGATTTTTCTAAAAAACTCTGTACGTCGGAAAGGAAGAAAAAATTTCAAAACCGCTGGATATTGTTTTTTTGTACCTAGCTCTAGGTTATTTTGGTTGCATAAGAGAAAAAGAAATCTTCCACAGTAAGAGTTCTGGTCGAATAAACTTTTCAAAAAATGACAGGGTCTATGTAACACCCTGTATAAGACGGTTGCGATGAGGTCCGGAGGATGTCCTTATCGGGTTATAAACTCTAGGAATTGGTCAAACAAAGACCAAAAACTGTGACTCAAAATGTCAATGTCAAAAATGATTCTAAACGTCAGTTAAAATTATCATGTCATTAAAAGTTTTGTGCAGCAGGCTATTAGACTGTTATTTTTATGTGATTTTACTCTGGCGATTATTCTGATTTATTTAAATGACAGATTATAAATTTTATACATTAAAATGTAAGCAGTCTGTGTTCGCGTCTGAATTTTCGGTTTGTTTGATATATTTTTTTAAGGGTTAAGTGAACCTCAGTATGCTGGCCCCCCGCGACGCACAGTGTTCGGAATGACGATATTACGAGCTCATTAGAATTTTTTTATTAAAATATCCCAATTATGACTTTAATTCAAAAAATTGGAGTTATTTAGACGATATGAACCAAATTTTACAAATTAAAGTGGATTTAAAAATAAACTGCTGGACATTTGAAACGCATACGAGAAATTTTTTGGACATTGTTATGGTTAAACATTTCGAAAAATTTAAATGATATTTAGATGCTATTTTATATAAATAAAGAGCATATTTTATAGTTTATAAGTGCTTGAAACTGGATTTTGAATTGGCTAACTTAATTTGTAAATACAGGGTCGCGGGTCGTAAACAAATTACAGTAATTTTACAGTGTTTTATTTGGCGCAATAAAAAACATTTTTTGAGATTTTTATTGATTGTGAAATAATTCAAGGAATATTCAGTAGCTTAAATAAAAAAAACAGTTCAAAGGGTTTTAGTTTTAAGAAAAAAATTTACAAAAATCATAAAAAATATTGAAGTATTTTTCTAAATCAATTCAATTACATTAATAGATTAAATTTTGAAAAGTAATGATTTAAACAGAGGTAACAGTAACTAACTATAATTTATTTGATAGACCTTGTATTTTGCTTTAAATAGTTATTAATTAATAGTTTTAAATTAAATTATACATTCCAGGCACTATCAAAATTGTCTCAAAACCTAATTTTATTTTTACTTTTAACCTAAATAATACTGATTCTCATAAATGCAGTAAAAATTACAAAAAATTACAAACTAAAAAGGCACTGTCTAATCACTAAAGTCGGTCATCGACGATTCATGTTCTATGATGCTGCTCTGAGGCAATTCTGGAGGATCGATAAGGCTAAGAACCTCTGTTGGTAGACGATTTGTTTTTCGCCTTGGTAGAGGCCTAATACTTGAAATTAACAAATCAGAGGATATCAAAAGAGCGTGAAGAAGGTCCTCGACATTTTCTTTGCGTCCAATTTTCCGCGTGTTACGTTCCCGATACCGTCGACATTCTTTGTGCCTTGCTTCCAAAGCTTCCTCACTTAACTGGCCAATTGGAAGCAAAAGTGTGTCCATAACGTCAGCTCCGTGAATAAGTAGTTTATGGACACTTGAAGGCATCTTATACCAGGGGTACAAATCGACAAAGAGTCTGGCCGTATCGTGAGTATATTTTCGGAAGGACTCAGTTCGTAATTTATATCCACAAGTTAATGCTTGAAGTATTATAGAGAATTTAACAATTAGATTCTCGTCTACTCCCGTGATTTCGGCCGCTACTTCTGATTCTTTAAAAAAACGCCTCGCGGTATTACCGTCATTTGTAGTGCCACTTCCTTGCTTGACAACATCGACGAGCAGCCCAGTTGTTTTTCGAAACTGTTTGATAACGGTACGCTTTTTTCTTCAACTGCAGCCTTGTCGTTTGCTTGCACTCGCCATGTTTTGGTCTCCAAACGGTACGATATATGCAGGATACATTCAAACAACCTAATGTGTGCATGCAAGGTCGATAAACCATAGGAAAACGCATCTGTCTTGCAAGGCCTTCTGAGCACAGCATTGATGTCATTCATCAGATAGGGGTAGCTAGGCATATGTAGCAGGATTGCGATGACTTATTATCGGCCAGGGCATTGGTCACTTTCCCATCAAGCATTGTCTGCATCAAAACATGGTGAACATTGAAGTACTGTCCCCTGATATTTATGCTTGTCGGTTTAAGTTCTGAAATTTGATGTTGAATATATGCACTTTCTTTCCTAATAATTTCATGACTTTCCTTGATGTATTGAAAGCGAATAGGGATACAGAAACGGGTGGAGGAAGGGCGAGGGTTTTGCCAAATGATGTCCACAGAGCCGTTGAAGTTAGCTGTCAATTGTAAAGGAACAATGGATGTCGAAAGCATGTCTGAATCTGATGCGTCTGTGTCTTCTTGAAATGTTTGTTTATATGTGGAGTGACTAGAACTCCCGTCAAAACCCCATTTGGATTTTAGTTCTAGTCTTGCCGACTCGTTAATGCGGGTCATCACTTCATCCTGAACTTTTGTTAGTCTTTGGACAGAGTGATCAAGTAAGCTTTGAAGTTTTACTTCGCTCATAGTTTCGGTGATTTTTATATCCTTGGGATAGCAGTCTTTTTTAGCATTTAATACCCTATCGTACGAAGGATATATGTCGCAATGTCTTTGTTTTGCCTCTAACCTAATTTGTTTATATTGATAAGTAGACAGATTCGCGCTAATAATTAATGCCAATGCTTCTGCAGGTGTGTAAGGTCGTATAATTTTTTTGGGCGCCTTTGTTTGTTTAAACGCACGTAGGGAACGAGGGCTGGATGTGGTTGCTCGTTTTATTGCAGTTGCCAAATTTCTCTTGCCCTGTTTCGTAAAGCTAGTGCGAGCTGCGTACATTAATTCTTCAGGAGAATGATCCGCAACTAGCAATTTTGTCCGCCTTTTCTTTGTTGCTACGCTCGCAATGTCGAAGTCTCGACGTAAACTTGGACCAGGTCTAACTGGTGTCTCGACCTCAACATGTTGGTGGCTTTGAAATAGCTCTTTTTGCAGCCATTCCTTGTTTGAAGACAAAAAGTTATTTTTTTTTCGGCCGCATGCCTTCCAACGGCCTAAAAGGTGCATGGAAAATACGGATATTTTAACCCTAACATCATCTTCTGGGCGATCTATAAGCCTTGAAGTGACGTAGTCAACCATTTTCTTTCTTACATTTATTGTATTTGCTTTAGCGATAAGTTGGTTGTCCAGCAAAAGCTCAAATAGCTGCAATCGTGTTACGGCCATTGGGATACCTATTAACAAAAAATCACCGATAATAACGCCCGCGCACCTATGCGCACTTAGTGACTAGTGTAATTTCAAAGGATTATGGATATCAAACAAATAAAAAAATAAACCAAGACGGTATAAATGGGACTTATTTTTTCCTACTCTGTCAAAATAAAAACTTTTATAACTTACTTGAATGACCCAGGATATAGGATAACACAACGATTTTGTCGAAACAATCACTTAAAGATGTATAATATTAACGTCAAAATGAACAAACTATGACGGTGACAGATTGTAACAATCGCATCTTTTCCGTTTCGCCTACTTGATGCTGTCGCTAGGCGATTACGCAACCAGGAATACGTCGAGAGGTCCTGACTTAAGTCAAATAACTATCTAGCTTTACTGATAACATGTTTTCGTGATAATCTGAGAAGTTAAGTTTTCGCCCAAATGAGCTCGTAAATACAGGAATCCGAACACTGTGCGACGCGGTCTCTGGGAGTTGATAAATTGTTCAAAAATTTTAGGTGCCACTTTTTTCTCAGTGAGTTTAATATACTGATCCATTTACCTCTGTTAGAGGGCAGGCCAACGCTACATGTTTGTGTGTTTTTATCGACCCAGCCTATTTTTACAATTTTATGGATATCATACCAAGTTTTGTGCAGATAATAAATTGGTCTACTATCTTCTCGTAATTTTGAAATAAACTGCTGTGCATAATAACTGCAATTCTAAAATTTTTGGGTAAAATTCAAATTGTTGTAGCTTTTCAGAGATGAGAGATATTGGGCTACGGTTTTCAGCGTATTATGGAGATATGTTTTGAAAAAAAGCCCAGTATTATGTATTTTTTCAAAGTGCGTTTCATTTTATTATACAGGGTGTGAGATGACACCGTCTTATTTTTTTAAATGTTTGTTAAGAGCGAGAACTTGTTACAGCAACTCTTAAGTTTTCTTTTTTCGACCAAAATGATCTTTGGCAAGATGCAAAAAAACAATTTCTAGCGATTTGTCGTATCTTCACGTGTTTTCAATATACAGGGTTTTTTCGAAAAAAACGACATCGTTACATTATTAACACTTCAACACGACACCCTGTACATTAGTCGGACATTGGTCACTTGATTTATTATGGGTATTTATGCCTGTAATCATATTCATAGGAGCAATGTATACATGGTGTAACATAAGTAAAAGAGAAATAACAAAATTGGAAATTAATATTTTGGTTGAATTTCGTACACTCCCTCCTTGAATCTCTTGTCAAATCTAAAATAATGAAAGCTCGCCAGTTTTGTGAGAATTTTTGAAAATAATTCATCCTTTTGTCGAAACGGTTTTTTAGGTTTTGTCTTAAATGCATTTATTATTGAATATACAGGGCGTTATTTAATAACTAATTAAGAAACGGCTACATTCTGATATTCCAGTAAATTTTTCACAATTTTTGGTTTGTTCAGCCAAAAACTAAAAAGATATGATACATGTTATGTTTCGATATTGATATACTGAGTGTTTTATATTAAGAAACCATACATTTCAATTTTCTGCCAAGCTATTGCCGTGCTATAAAATGGAATAATTAAAATAGCCCACTAATCACCGAATTAAGTCGAAGCCAATTTGGCATAATAAGACAATTTTAAATGCATTGGCACTATTGCCAGATTTATACACTTTTTTTTTTGAAAATAATAAGTAGACCTTTCACTTTTTTTAATACCTACTTCAAATTCCCTTTGTATTTTATGAAATAAAACAAGCTTATTTAAACACATTATAAATAAGTCTCTATAACGGTTCTAGCTCGGTGGGGCCTTGCATTGTCATCAGCTAAGATAAAATCGATTCCAAAATTATTTGCAAATGGTAGAATGATATTTATTAAACATTCTCGTAAACAATTCCACGGTGAGAAGAAAACTCAACAAAAACGGGCTTAGGTAAATAAATAAATACTTATTTAGATATTAAAATTTACTTAAATGAATTATTTGAGATTTAAATGGATGGTTTTATACAGGGTATTACAAACTCGAGTGTATGCAGAGGTAGGATCTCAAAAACCGTAAAGATACAAAATTTGTTAAATTAAGGGAAAATTCCGTAATTTGGTGCTAATTAATATGCAGTCTAAAAATTGATAAAATTTTAAACGATTTCGGAGGTTCTGTAAAGGGGAAGAAGTGACAATAAATATGTAATTTTTAATACTACTTATTATAAAGGAAAAAATAAAAACAAAATCGGGAAAAATCGTATTTATACGTATATCTCCCAAGTGCTTCATAATTTTATTATTTTATAATCAGCTTACTACTAGTAATGACTTATTAAGACAACTTACTTTTGTCAACCGTGTTTGTTGCTTTCAGGAATCGAAAACGAGCCAGATGTGTGCGACTTTTACCACAGCATCGAGCTTCCCGACTCGAATGGTGCACGGAACATATTAATTGGAATTTGGATAACTGGTCTAATTGTCTATTTACTGATGAATCCAGAGTAACTTTATATCATTCGGATGGACGAATAACGGTGTGGCGCCAAAGGAATACAAGGTATAACGAAGAAAATATGACTGCTGAAGAGGCCTTTGGTGGCGGAGGTTTAACCATATTCGGGGGTATTATGAGAAATGGCAAAACAGAATTATTTATCACTCGTGGGACTGTCAACGCCGAAATTTATAGGAATGAATGTCTAATAAATATCATTCTACCATTTGCAAATAATTTTGGAAACGATTTTATCTTAGCTGATGGCAATGCAAGGCCCCACCGAGCTAGAACCGTTATAGAGACTTTGGAAGCCTTCCAAATTAATACATTGTATTTGCCGGCAAAGTCTCCAGACCTCAATCCAATTGAGCATGTTTGGAGTCATTTAAAATTTAAATTACGCGGAAGAGCAAATCCACCGCAAACGTTAGACCAGCTTGAAGTTGCAATTAGGGAAGAGTGGGAAAACATTCCACAGTATTTTATAAATAATCTTATTTTATCAATGCCTCGAAGGTGTCAGGAGATTATCAATAAAAGGGGGGACCCACAAGATACTAACTAAATATTTTATTTTACATTTCTTCTTGAAGGAAACTTCTTTAAAATAAATAAAATTTTATATAATTTAGTAATTTAGTAGAGTTCTTTTGCAATGTCTAGAGCTTGAATATTTGATAGCAAAGTGTGGAATTTTTTTTTATTCTTTTGTTTTTTTTTGCTCCCTTAGTACGCAACGTATTAATTAAAAATATTTATAAGGTGTTTAAATAAGCTTGTTTTATTTCATAAAATACAAAGGGTATTTGAAGTAGGTATCAAAAAAGTGAAAGGTCTACTTATTATTTTCAAAAAAAAAAGTGTATAAATCTGGCAATAGTGCCAATGCATTTAAAATTATCTTATTATGCCAAATTGGCTTCGACTTAATTCGGTGATTAGTGGGCTATTTTAATTATTCCATTTTATAGCACGGCAATAGCTTGGCAGAAAATTGAAATGTATGGTTTCTTAATATAAAACACTCAGTATATCAATATCGAAACATAACATGTATCATATCTTTTGAGTTTTTGGCTGAACAAACCAAAAATTGTGAAAAATTTACTGGAATATCAGAATGTAGCCGTTTCTTAATTAGTTATTAAATAACGCCCTGTATATTCAATAATAAATGCATTTAAGACAAAACCTAAAAAACCGTTTCGACAAAAGGATTAATTATTTTCAAAAATTCTCACAAAACTGGCGAGCTTTCATTATTTTAGATTTGACAAGAGATTCAAGGAGGGAGTGTACGAAATTCAACCAAAATATTAATTTCCAATTTTGTTATTTCTCTTTTACTTATGTTACACCATGTATACATTGCTCCTATGAATATGATTACAGGCATAAATACCCATAATAAATCAAGTGACCAATGTCCGACTAATGTAGAGGGTGTCGTGTTGAAGTGTTAATAATGTAACGATGTCGTTTTTTTCGAAAAAACCCTGTATATTGAAAACAAGTGAAGATACGACAAATCGCTACAAATTGTTTTTTTGCATCTTGCCAAAGATCATTTTGGTCGAAAAGAAAACTTAAGAGTTGCTGTAACAAGTTCTCGCTCTTAACAAACATTTAAAAAAATAAGACGGTGTCATCTCACACCCTGTATAATAAAATGAAACGCACTTTGAAAAAATACATAATACTGGGCTTTTTTTCAAAACATATCTCCATAATACGCTGAAAACCGTAGCCCAATATCTCTCATCCCTGAAAAGTTACAGCAATTTGAATTTTACACAAAAATTTTAGAATTGCAGTTATTATGCACAGCAGTTTAGTTTCCAAATAATCGTGCCTCCTTATATTTAAAACCAGTTTTTTTTGGAAATCTCCACAATTTCTTTTCTTTTTAATTCTCTCTTTATAGTGTCCAAAGAAGGATAATTTTTGTCGGATCACAAATTGTATATAACTTCTCTAATATTTTCCACGTTATGTTCTTTTATAACACAGCTAATGTCGTAATCGTTCCACACTTTTGTCCTTTTTAGTCCATTTTTAAAATGCTATAAATGGTCCTTTTGGATGCTTTGGTTAGAAAATATAGTCGGCATGTGTTTTACATATGCCAGAAACAATAAATTTTAATATTAAATTTAGGCTTGCTCTACCCCCATATAATTGAAATTTTATGGATTTTGTCTTTCTTACACAATGTCAAAACTGAATAATTGTTATTCGCTGTATAACTCCAAAAGTTAATTTTTATTTGAGCGAAATTTTAATATTCACCGGCAAGTCGTAAATTCATAAGGCGGGAGAGAAAAAGCAAGTGTCGGTTTAACCACGCACAGTTTTTGTCATGTTTTATTCCACTCACACATAATTCACCAATTGTAATTCTAGCATTATGACACCTCAGAGAAAACTATGGGAATGGCAATAAAATGGAAAGGGGCGATACCATTCAAGTATTTTTCGCCACTTCTGGCTGTGCACTGGTTTCAAAAAGCTTACACTGCTCACTTTCAGAAACTCAATTTATAAGGATAAGACTTTTAATTGTAGAAAACCTTAGAATTCGCTTGATTTTGGTATTTTATTTTAATTAGCTCAAATTACACTCGACATTTGGGGTTATATGTCCTTTTAATGTTTCTTTTGGGTGTATTATCACTTATAATGTCCCTGGTGCCCGATTTATTACTGTACATTTTTCGAGATTTGTGTAGCGAAAAGGGAAAATTTTCGGGGATAATACCACGAGTGCTTAAAAATTTCCGATAATTTTTCACGAATGCGTGTTTTCTTATAATTTGTAGAGAAAACACGCATGAGTGAAAAATTATTTAAAGGAAATGAAAATGGAATATTCCACGAATCAAATACAGGGAAACTAAACTTTATTAACTGAATATTAAATACATACCTATTTAAAGTTCAGAAATTTGAATTTTGTAACAAATTGTACACAAATTGAATAATAATATACTAATAAAATTATTTGTCTAAATATTGAAAAGTACTTAATATAAATCTAAATATTCAATTTTAATTATTGATTGTATAATAAAAGGTACAGTTCTGATAATTATTAACCACATTGTTGTTTTGCGACGACGTAGAAGATGTCGTCACACCACTACTTGTACTTGTGCTGGGTGGGTGATGCTGCTACAGGGGCTGGATGCACGTGCTTTTGAGGTGGTTCTTTTCCAGGTTCCCTTATTTTTTCAATAATTTTTTTGTGGTGATCTGGATCCATTTGCAAATAACTTGATAGGGATTTCGCATTCGAATGACCTATAATTTTTATCAAGTTTTGCTCCGACACTCCGCTTTTGGCCAGCTTGGACACGGCAGTAGCTCTGAGGGAATGGTTGATAAATTTTTTTGTGGTATTGAGGCCTGATTTCTGTGCTTGTTTTTTTGTCCAAGTTGAAATCTCGTTTTCTCCTACTGGGCTGTTTTTGAACCATTTTCCGGAAATTTTCCAATGGGGGTTTGGCGTCAAAAATAGTCGAGTGTTGAAGATATTTTTCCTTTTATCTTGTAATTCTTTATAAATTCTTACTGGACAAAAGCTGGGAGTTCTCCCCTTTCTCACCAACCACTTCGAATCGGGGAGTTTTCGGCCACCACCTAGACATGTTTTAGAAAAAACAGGGTTGTATTGAATTCTACCTGTTTTTCCTCCGAAGTTGTCAGTTTCTTCTTTGAAAAAACTTGTTTCGGCTCTTGCACCTTCTCCTCCTCTCCAGGCTAATTCATAGGAAAACAGAAAAAAACACTTCTTTTGTAAACCCTCTGGAGTTGATTCATCATAAGCTTCGATTAGATTTTTTAATTCATTGTATGTTAAAAAAACGGCCGATTCTCTGCGTTTGCCTTCAATACCTTGCAAATGTCTCCTTTTGGCATTTTTTGCGTCTCGGGCCGATTTGAATTTGATCTGCTCGAAGGGATTTATTTTAATTTTGTATTCATTGAAATACCTTTCCATCAATAATTTCGCTGTCACATTCCAAATAATTTTTACCGTGCCTTCTTTATATTCCTCCCTCAGCTTCTCAAAATCATTGCTAGTTGGGATACTGGAGTATCTTGGTCAAACGTATAGTTTCTTTCATCGCAGAATGACATAAACTGTCTCCAGATGCTCTTCTTGGATTTAGCGGTGTTTCTTGGTTCGCTTCCAACTATATTTTCATCAATTTCCTCTTCTTGAACTAATCCAAAGCCATTATTCATATTGACAACTTTTCAAAAATGTTTGAAAGATACTTAAAAAAAATCAGTTTCTAGGGACTCTACCCTCTCTCAAAAGCAGGTTTCATATTTTAATGTAACCACACCTACCAGGTAAGTGGAAACACCATGTTACCTAGACGACGTGGTATTTTCGCTATAATTTTTCGAAAACACCACCAGTCTTACGGGAAAATTTATACATGAGTGGAATATTCAAAGAAAAATCGTATTCGAGAAAAAAATTTTGTTATTAATTCTAGCTCGTGGGAGATTCGGTAAGAGAATTCCACACAAATTGCACTTTGCTAAACTAAAATTTAATTAACAATTTTTAAACAAGTTAATAATGTCTACAAATAATAAAGTTGGTTATGAATGTCAAAAATATTTAATTGAAAGTTTTGCGGACGTGTTTGTTTGTGGCGTCAGTAGTCATTTTCATTCTCATTATGGTTTGGAAAAGATAATTCAAAAAGTATTAGAGATGAAATAAATAATTTAATTCCGGACATTATATATATATATATATATATATATATATATATATATATATATATATATATATATATATATATATATATATATATATAGGGTTATTTACGCAACCCGTTCATTAAAAGTTTTTGATGATGCCATTTAGATAAAAATTTCAAATTTTGGGATTAAGGTAAGGTCAAGGGGTACTTTTTCCTTGAAATATTTTCAACTTTCCGTCACTTCCGGTTTAACCGGAAGTTGGTATCAACTTGCTTATTTTAAATGGAACACCCTGTATTTTATGATATTTTTGGATTCCACGGAGAATTGTAATGCTATTTTATGTAGCATGTCCTATACCCAGGTTCAAGCGTTCTTAAGATACTTGACCTTGAACCAAAAATGAGCCTTCGGGGTACCAAATTTTAAAATCTCATATTTTTTTAAGTTTTGAAGATATAATCTTCATATTTTGCAGACAATCGGTAAATAATTTTATTTTTTTTTCTTGAATTTGACTATTTTTATACAGGGTGTCCTAAATTCAGCGGTAAACATTCACATTTTCAAAGCCGCTAAAGTCCGTTTTTTTATATGGGACACCCTATAACTTTATGCCCTATCAAATGTAGAATTTAATTTTCTATCGAACTATATTAAGGTTCCCTTTACCTATTTGTAACCATTTTCGAAATAATCAGGTTTTTATTAAACTATCATACAAATTTGCTAAATGCTTACCCCTTCCCGTAGTAAGCCATGGAAAAACAATTGTTGTGCTTTTCTATTCAACATGACAGTTGATTCGAAACTTTTAAATTAAAATAAAATAACACTCAAAAGCTGATATTCTCAACTTATTTTATATTCGTGGAGAATGTTACAAAATATTGAAGAGAACGTACCATGTTTTTAATGAAAAACATCCTCATTTATCGCCAATAAATAAGAGAAAATTGAAGAGGATTGAAACGAAATTTTTTCGTTTCGGAAAAGTTAAAGTTATAAAAAATGTAATAAATTGTTTACTTAGTTTTATCTACTAAGTTCGAGACTATTCTAAACTTGTTTTAGTGAACTTAAAAATTATAGCAATCTAACAATCCACAATAAATAAATAAAATAATAAAATTGATTTATAACAAAATTTCTATATGCTGTCCGTTCATTTAAAGACACAATTTATTTCTTCTTTGTACAGTTGCTGTGGCCCGTTGAATTTGTCCGTTTTCTAATTCGGCAAAAGCTGTTTGTATCTTGTCCAGTAAATCTTGTTGGTTATTTACTGGGGAAGCATAGACTTTACATTTGATAAATCCCCATAAATAAAAGTCTAGGGGTGTTAAATCAGGTGATCGCGGGGGCCATCTCCAAGGGCCATTGGGACCAATCCAGCGATCTTCAAAAATTCGAGATAATTGGAGATAAACTGCAGCGGAATTATGTGCTGGTGCCCCATCTAATTGATACCAATGATTTTGCAGCTTACCAATAGGAATTTCTTTTATAAATTCAGAAACCGTCCCTTGTAGAATTTCCAAATACTTATCACTGTTTAAATTGTCTTCATAAATACAGTACCGCACCTGATCATTTAATACTATACCGAAAACATTGAAGCTAAACCTCTCTTGAGAACGCGTTTCGCGTAAAGCATGCGGATTTTCTGCTGACCAGAAATGTTCGTTTCTTCTATTTGTCTTTAAAATTGTATAACATTCTCCATGAATATAAAATAGATTGAGAATATCAGCGTTTGAGTATTCTTCCATTTCGATTTAGAAGATTTAGTTTATCACTGACAGCTTTCGATAGATAACGCATACTAATCATCTGTCATATTGGATATTGGATCTCAATTGTTTTTCCGTGGCTCGCCATTGGAACACGTAAACATTTAAGCAAATACATACGATATTTTTATAAAACCCAATTATTTCGAAAATGGTTACGAATAAGTGTAGCGAACCTTAATACAGTTCGATAGAAAATGAAATTCTACATTTGATAGTGCATAAAGTTATAGGGTGTCCCATTTAAAAAAGCGGACTTTAGCGGTTTTGAAAATGTGAATGTTTGCCGCTGAATTTAGGACACCCTGTATAAAAATAGACAAATTCAATAAAAAAAAATAGAAACCTAAGATTATTTACCGATCGTCTGCAGAATATGAAGATTATATCTTCAAAACTTACAAAAATGTGAGATTTTAAAATTTGGTACCCCGAAGGCTCATTTTCGGTTCAAGGTCAAATATCTTAAGAACGCTTGAACCTAAGTATAGGACATGCTACATAAAATAGCATTAAAATTCTCCGTAGAATCCAAAAATATCATAAAATATAGGGTGTTCCGTTTAAAATAAGCAAGTTGATACCTACTTGCGGTTAAACCGGAAGTGACAGGAAGTTGAAAATATTTCAAAAAAGAAGTATCCCTTGACCTTACCTTAATCCCAAAATTTGAAATTTTTATCTAAATGGCATCATCAAAAACTTTTAATGAACGAGTTGCGTGAATAACCCTGTATATATATATATATATATATATATATATATATATATATATATATATATATATATATATATATATAGTGACGGCAAACTAATTGGCAACGATTCCTTACGAAAATCTGAACAGTTGCTAGTAAGAAATTGGTTTAAGATATTTAGAATATTATAATCATTGTTGCTATAGTTAGGACGTACATCTATTATTATCGCATTAAACAACCTTATTAGGTTTAAAAAATAACTTATTCTTTACAAAACTCGAAGAACACTACATTTTTAAGCGGCAAACTAATTGGAAACTTTCTGAATCAACATTTTCTAGGCCCATTTTAAAATTGAAAATCAACATTTTCTAACAAGAAGGCTTATTTTAAAATTGACAATCGTTACCATAGAGCTTTAGTGGGTTGTTGACCTCCCTTCTAGTCAATGATTTAATGTCAATCTTCATTCGAATTTCTGCAAATATGGGTTTCCGAAAAAGTTGTAACGAAAAATGAACGACACGTCATTATTAATCTACATAGGAAAGACTATTCGTATCAAAATATTGCAAACATGGTTAATCGTTCCAAAATGTGTCTGGTGTTTAACGCTGTTCATCACGTTAGGATTCATGGAACCACTAGGAAACGATGTCCCAGAAAATCGAGTATGGAAACAGATCGTCGAATTGTTCACATTTCTAAGGCTCTCACAAATCAGCAGTTGATATTTCAAAAGAAATTTTTGTTGAAAATCCAAAGGGAATTTAATGTTCAAAGTGAATCAAAGGATCCGTTTGGAATTTGCTAGAAATCACCTTCATTGGAACGTCCAACAATGGAAGCAGATACTATGGTCAGACGAACCCAAGGTAAATGAATTTGGTTTTGATGGCAAAAGTTTGGTTTGGCGTCCACCAAATAAGAATTTGACCCGCGCCACACCATAAAAACAGTGAAATTTAGTGGTGGTTGTATCATGGTGTGGGGCTGCTTCTCTTGGAATGGTGTTTGTCCTTTTTATAGAGGTATTAGACGTCTAATACCTCCATGCCGGCGGTGCTTGAAAGTAATTGAAGCCAATGGATATCCAACTAAATACTAGGTACTCGATTGAGACAAAAACTTATAAGTTGTTAGAAAATGTTGATTCAGAAATAGGTTTCCAATTAGTTTGTCGCTTAAAAATGTAGTGTTCTTCGAATTTTGTAATGAATAAATTATGTTTTAAACTTAATAAGGTTATTGAATGCGATAATAATAGATATACACGCTAACAATAGCAACAATGATTATAATTTTCGAAATATCTTAAAACAATTCCTTACTAGCAACGGTTCAGATTTTGGTAAGGTATCGTATCACTGCTGGCGACATATTACAAAAACATATCTCTTTTATCCTTTACCAAATTAAATTTAAAAAATATATTTTCCCAGAGCTTTCATAAAATAAAACTCGCTGTTATTATGAGATCAAAGACAAGTTAAATCTTGACTAAATTTGTGTTACTATATCAATAGGAAAGTTTGAATGACATAAAAAAACATAACATATTTTATCCTTTAACAAACATAAATTAAAGGAAATAAAATTTCCTTGACTTTCAGTAAAATAAAACATTTCATATCAAGTTAGAAGCATGAAGAATTAGTGATCTTGAGTAGTAGCATGTGATTTATGTTATCGTGTTCATAACAACTTGTCAAAATAGATGCTCTCCAGTGGTCGAAGATATTAGGTGTGATATTTTCGACAGAATTAAGGCGGCCAGAATGTTATCTCGGGCATTGTTCAATTATTGTGGACCCATGATAATTCGACAGAAAGGTACAGGTATGGATATTAGTGACGTTTTTAAATAAAAACCATCTTTATTTAACAAAACTACTTACAATACAGCGTTTATTCATAATTTCACACATATTACTAGCGCGCAATAATAATTTTGAATTTACAAATGATAACAATAATAATATGAGTTTTCTCTTCTAAAAAAAATTTCATTTATTAGTGCTATAAGTACTACTTTAAAAAACAATTTAAAATAGTTACAAAAAATTGGGTAGAGTTATTCTTCGCCAGAACTTGACGTGTGTCTGAATCAAGACATCACTAGAGCCATTTCATTCAGTACTGTTATTAATATAAAACTTCTGTGTATATGTTGTCATGACAATCTGCTGATTTAGAATTACTTAACAAAAAAATTAACAAAACCTTCTTTTTCACCGGCATGCACTTATTTATGTACCTTTTACTTTCACCAACAACATTAACTTTACGTTCTCATCTTGATAAATTCTTTCTGACTACCTTTAGAGAATATCAAAATATATAAAAGAATGTCTTTTATCTTTAAAACTATAGTATTTTCTAAAAAAATCGATTCTCTTACCACTGGCTGATTTCTGCGCACTAGTAAGATACTTTTTAATTTAGTTTCTCTTGTGCCAGTAGCTTCAGTTTATTATCTATCAAATATTTCATCATGTTAGATTACCATCTACCTAAGCCACACTAGATTTTTGGGAATAATTTAAAATAAATTCACTAACTGTTAGATAAGTAGTTTTTTAATAATATTTTTTTTACATTTCACTAGGTCGGCATTTTGTTTTGCCATATTGAATTTTTACTAAAATATTGCCAGGTCATCCCCATATGACCCTTAATTTTTGCCAAAATTTAAAGTCAATAAGTTAAGTAGTTTTTTAGCTATGCCACTTTTCAGGCGCAAACTGGAGGATGTTTAACGGATCTTATCTGAAAATGTGTTGTATTAGCCTTCCTTGAAATGAGGCAGCTATTAGTCTTGACTTAAACCGAACAATGGATTTTCGTATTGGATTTGCAGGGATAGTAAGCCACACCTACTCCAGCTTTTAAAAAGATTCCCTCCGTCCTTGATACACTATTCATACAGAATAATCCAGTAGGTCGCAGTGTGAAGAATTCGGAGGTCATTCATTGGCCCTAACAAACGACAGAACATTCTTAGCTAAAAAAATTGAGTTCGGATATATTTATCGGATGAAGCGTTGTCTTATATATAATAGTACAATACGGTACAAAGCTGGTAGCTGGCTTATTACAGAATGAGTACGAGTACTGTAATAACACCTAACGGACGCGTAACAAACAGACAGGGAACTCTGAAACAAGGGAAGTAAAAATAATACGTTAATAAAACCATAAAATGTGTTGCGTTATTGATATAGCTGCGGATTAGTGCAGAATATACAAAAATTTATAGGTATCTATTTATTTATGAACAGTAAAAATAAAAAAACAAATAATATAAAAGTAAACATAAACAAATTAAATAAAAAATAAGTTTAAAATAAAAAAAGAACAATGCAAAAATAATAAAAATTTCAAGAAAACAATGAAATGTAAAAAAATACATTTAAAACAACTTTAACTGTGCTTTTTGAAAATGGCGTAAAATAAACATTAATAGGTAGATATTTCTTGTGGTATTAGACCATATTATGTATTTAAAAGTATGAGTTTTAATGGAAAGCAATAAGTGTCGAGTAAGTAGGTACATGGCTTTCCTTAGTGGTTGGTACTCAAATAGTAGTTTTCAAAGGTTTTTTGAAGTGTTTTATTTTCCTTAATTTTGCTTTATCAAATAAGTTATTACCTTTTGAAGGTAAAAATATTTAACTTTCGTAGTGTCTCCCCGCGATACTGCGAATACGCCAAACGCAATCTGACAGGGATGGCGACGTAAATTCTCCCCAGGGATGCCTTCGAGAGGGAGCTCCATCCCACCACTTGTTAAACGGATAGCGTACAGTAGCGCAATGTTAAACAGGATAAAAAAGAAAATTACAATATTATTTTTACCAACCATATTCTATTTTATAGAACAGGACAGACTTTTACTCTTCTAGTCTTACAACATTAACGTGGATAATTTTACAAATATGCATACAGATCATAGAGTTAGTATTTTCTAGAGGCAGCCAGTGCTATTAAATCTATAAGAATTGTTTCCAATCAACATGAGAGAATACGTGAAAAGAACAGGAAAAGTCACGCGGGATAGAGGAAAGTAAACAAGTAACGGTAATCGTTCTGTCAGAAATTTTGACAAAACTCTTAGTCGACATAACTCCACAAACTCACGCCGATGCGACGTTGGTAAATTGATTGTGTAACACCCTAATTTTGTTATATAGTTTAATCTTTAAGTTTAACGTTTATAATGTGCTATTTTAGTGTTAATTTTTAATAATTGATATGTGCGCTTTATTTAAATTTTATATTGGTTTTATAGTTTAGTTAGAATACCATATCAAAAGCGAAGATTTCATTTGTTAAACCGGATTATATTATAATAATTAATCGGTATATATAGCGCCACTTATTATCGACAACTATCAGTATTGTTAAACTAAAGTAGTTCACCACCCCTTTCTAAAGAAACGTTTTACTGCAAGTTCGAACGTTGTTACATGGATGGAGATGCCTAGATTCATAGAATATAATTCATCAATTCAAATTATAATTATTTAAAAAACAAAAACCCAAATAACATCTAAAGATATTCATTTCTTAATATTACAGAGTAAATAAGAATTTAATTTTAGCAATCTTGAAAACCTGTTTTGCCTCCTTTAGGCAAGTTTTGGCCTTTCGATAATCTTGGCAGGATGCTGCATTTTTGATTTCAAACCGTTATTTTTGGGTCCAAACCTATATTTTCTGTTGCTGTAAATAATAAAATATAGGCATTAGGGCACCGAATTTTTTTTGCATGTAAGATCGATATTTGTATTAATACTCATGTAGGAATTTATATTTATGAAGCACGGTTACTTTAATAAATATTTCTGTTTTAGATATATATAAGAATGTTTTTAGGCCAATACATGCTTGTTACTTTATTTTGAATTTACCCTATGTTAATTGTATTCCTTTTTGCTCTGGATATCTAACACAAAAGGGCAAAATTAGTATAAATTCTTTCACTTAACTTTGGCCTATGAACACATAAAATTTCTCGATTTAAAATCAATATTAATACATTTTTTTTGAATTAGGTAGCAGTTGCATATTAGTATAACTAAATCGGTTCTGTGTAGTGTTTTTGAAATCCAAATTAACTTCCTTGAATATTTCCTTTTTCAATCATTTTCTCCTAATTTCATGAGTATTTACAAATTCTTATGTAGTCTAGGTACCTTTTTTATGTCAGAGTTTTTCCACTCCCCCATTTGAAATTAATTGCAACCTTTTTTATTTCACACGTATTCTATACTAGTGTATTTTTTTTGTTTTGTAAAGTCATTTCCAAAAACTAACCTTTTATTAAATAGATTTTATTGTTTTAGACCTGTGTGTTTTATTTAGCTCACATTTTCATTCTTTTTGAGGTTAATTTTTTATTAAATAACATTATTATAAACTACAATTTTTTTTCTAATAAAGGTATCAAGTACAAGTGAGCGCCGAAAACATTTAGGGGCTTTCCAATTTAGGCTGTAATAAATTGGTGGCGCTCACCTTTTTGTTTTTTTAACTTTTAAATTTTTCCACACGCCCACTCTCCGGGATAAAAGAGCTTAGCGCATCGATATTGCACGCTCCGTTGACCACGAGCTTGTGTCTTGATACTTTTGCCTTTCCTTTTTTAATTAACTTGAGTGAGTTTTTTTTATTCAGTAAATTAATAAAATATTTCTTATTTTATTATTTAAAAAAAATAAAGCGTAGCAATCTTGCACCCTACGGTTATAAACCAGAGCAAGGGTAGCAATTGAAAAATAAAATATCTCCTGCTAAAATTATTATTTTTTTGCTAGAAATTATATCATACAAAAAATAAGTAACATTCTGAAGGTTTTTGGATGACCTGTATTGCTTTAATTTGTTTCTTCCCAAAACTTACTTTTAACTGAAACCTCCTATTATATTCTTCTGATTTAACCTACTTTGTGTCTTTCACGGTTTCCAATGTTTAAGAAGCTAAAAAGGCAATTAAGATAATATACTTTAGTATATGAGTTTAAACAGTTATTGAAAATAAGAAAAGATTTGCAAAATAGCTAATATTGCCTAACAAACTTGACAGCACTGAATTGGTAATTGTTGACAAACAACTGACAGTATATAAGAGAGGATTTTGGCCGATCTTATCTCTCTCTCGCTCTGGCTATCTCGTTCCATTTTATAATTCTATGATCCAGATCTTTCTATCGCTGTGTTATCTGTTTTGCTATTTAGTAGCCCAGTCACTCAAAAGACAAATTGCAAGTACAAAACAGATCACATTTTTACTTTTTATGTTTTTATTTATTGTTGGAATACTTTGTTGTCGTGTTTGTTTCTTCTGACGTTGTCCTCCGTTGTTTCTGTTAGACAATAGGCAATAGACAATTTATTCATCTTTTCAGCTACAAAAAGTAGATAAGACATGTTAACAAAGGGATATATGATCCCAACTTAAGTAACAATAAAAAGTAGAAGAACTCTTACTATTAAACATACTATCTTATTTGCACTTTAAACGATTGATAACTACATAGTAAATACAAATAGTACAGAATAAAGGACATACATGTTGATAACAAACAAAATATATGCAGAATATACTTTAATTAGGTTAAAATGTTAAAAAAAATAACAGTTTTAAGCCAACAACAATTTCATTTACAAAATAAAAAGTTTCATTTAGTAATAGCGTTTTTATTAATTTTTTTGAAAGGTGCTATGATTTCAATCCTTTTTATATTATCTGGCAGTAAGTTAAATAGTCTGCAACATGAATAGTGACTAGTTTTTTTAACATATTCATGATTTTCTCTATTTCGTGTCGGATAACTGTGAAAGAAGCTATGCGAAATGAACTTGTCTTGATATATATAGGTATTTATATATATATATATATATATATATATATATATATATATATATATATATATATATGACAAGTTAAAGATCAGTCTCATGATTCTCTTTTTTATAACCAGCACTCTGTTCAGGTCCTGCTCGCTTCCCCATACTGCCAAACCATAGGACATGACTGGGTATGCATTAGCGTTGTAGACAGTTACTAAATTCGAAACACTTAATGAGTTTTTTAAAGATTTTATCATAAAAAACACATATTTAGTCTCGAACAGACATCATCTATATGCAGGCTCCACTCAAGGTTGGAATCTATGGTAATTCCTAAAAACTCTGAACTATGGCTAACAGACAAAGACATATTATTAAATACAATATTTAGATTTACTGGTTTCCACATTTTTATCTTAAATTCCATAGAGACAGTCTTTGGATAAATTTATTTTAAGGTTATTTTTTACACCAATTTGAGAACTCAGTCATTGTAATCTTAATTGTCTCGTCCAAAAGATCTCATATCTGGCGGAGATGACTACGGTCGTATCATCAGCGAACACAAAAACAGTTCCACATGAAATGTACTCAGGTATGGCGTTTACAAATAACAAGAAAATTAAAGGACCCAGGACACTGCCTTGAGGGGTCCCTAAGTCACAGTTTGTCGTTTGTGAAAAAATATCACCTATTTTTATTTTAAATTTTCTACCCTTCAAGAAAGAATTAAGCCTATGCTCCTTTAATACCTAGATTTTCAAATTTTTAACAACAAAGTCAGGATCTATGGTATCAAATGCCCTTGTTAGATCAAATAGCAGAGCGACAACTTTTTCATTCTTATCAAGTTAATTGTATATATTCTGTATAAGGTCAATCGCTGCGGTTTCAGTAGAGGATTTTTTTTCTAAAACCATGCTGGTGTGAGGTTAGAACTTTATTTCTCTCAAGAATGGCAGTTAGCTTGTTGTAAATTACCTTCCGACAACCTTTGAAAAACAGCTAAGTTTTCATAGGCCTATAATTTTCAATTAAAAGAGGATCATTTTTTTTTAATACAGGTAAGATATTAGCTTCTTTCAGTTGCGAGGGGAAAATACCTTCATAAACTGGCGTATTTATCAAATAAACCAAACAAGCAATTACTTTAGAAGAACACTTTTTTATCAAAGCAATAGGTACCTCATCTGGCTCTGTTGATTTGTTATTGGGCAGTTTTTTTATGGCAGACGTAACATCCTGTGGTGTTACATTAGTGTAATGGAAGTTATTAAACCACTTTTCCGACACAGTGCACTCCTTTGATAAACGATTACAAAAGTGACAATTTAAATTATTTTTAATAACGTTAGATAGATAAACACTAAAACTATTTGCTATGTCTTCTACATTAGTTCGCATTACATTATCCTTGCAGATTTGATTAACGTATTTTTTTGAATTGTTTTGGTTTTTGCCATTTAAAGAGATAATTATATTCCAGGTGGTCTTTGTTTTGTTCTTTTAATTATTTATTTTTCTGTTGTAATAGTTTTCTTGTTCTTTTTTAATTTTTATGTTTATTTCTTTTTTAAGAAGTTTATATTTATTTTTTAGTTGTAAGTCCTCAGTAGGCTTCTATAGCCAGTGTAAGGTCGCTAAGATCGTGAAGAAGTAGGACAGAAAAATTATTTTTTTATTTATTATTGTTTTGTTTAATCATCATACTTAAGTTATTTTGTATAGTTTTTAGCTCATTGAGTTAATTAAGAACAAAATTTATCACTTAATTTCCATAGTAATACAGAATTCCGAACCCCCACTTTGGAATTTCTAAAAACAATATTCGGCGAGAAATCGAAGCCAAAACTTTAGACAATTGCAGCCGCATTATGGAAAATTTTAGAGGTCGGCTTCAGGGCTGCCTTGACAGAAATGGGGCATATTTGGACAATGTTAGCTTCAGAACATAAGTTTCCAAGAATTTTTGAAAATTTTAATAATAAATTTTATTATTATTTCATTTCAAAATGTTAACAACTTTTTGGACCTCCATGTATTATCCATTTATTGACAATTCTAGATGAGAAATAATATTAGTAAATTATAAAAATCTTAATAATATTAGGCTAATTACCTGCGAAGCTGTGCCACAGTTTCTAAAGGCATCACGTTTAAAATGACACCGAACTTATTCTTTATTCCACCAATTTTAAGAAAATTGTCCCTGCTTCGAACTTTCTGCAAACTTTATCCGCCCTATTATGACATTAAAGTGCAGATATGATAATTAAGCCGAGTACTTTTTTAAATGTTTAATAAGAAAAGGCCATAGAGAAAGTTTTAAAGAAATATAAAAAGTCGTTAAGGTAACGGGGGACATTTTAATTACATTTGAAAGTTTTTTGAACGTTACAAGTTGCAGAAGTGCACTGGAAAAAGGTAAGTTTTGACGTCGAGATGCTTGTTAGAGCATAACTTAGGAATATATTTGTTTGGTTGATTTAAATCTGAGAAAAATACAATTAATTTATTTACATTTTCTATAAATTATCTGTAATTAAATATATTTAAGTAATATTTGTCTGCTATTTTAGTGTAATTACATTAAAATGCCTTTGTTCTTGCTATTGTTTTTTTATTTTGTTGCTAATACAAAAGTTTTTATGCCTGGCGTCAATCAAGAAATCATGGTGTTTAGGTTTAGATATATAATGATAGCCAAAAACATCGATAGTTATAGATAAATGGGACAACAAAAGCTAAAGATCTTTTTACTTCCCACGAAGAAGGAAAATACTGCACCCTTGAAAAAAACCACCCACCTTCCCAGGTTTTTTTTACAACCACATGTTGACATTATTGATTTTTTAAAATTTTGAAAGTGTCACATTATCTACCTTTACTTCTCTCATCCATTTCCCTCACTAATCTTCTCTTACTTATCTCGTTTAATTAAGCAATTATTTATGTAATATCTTTATTAAACATTTTTGTAAATATGCAACATCAACAATAATAAACAAGAAAATTAAAGAATTTACTACATTTTATTTGTTCAAATCAATTGTCAAATTTGACTTATTGTACGTTTAAATAATTTTCTTAGAGGCAGCCCTGGTGATATGTTTTACTCATTGAGGTTTCACTGGTGGAAGATGTTAATTTTAACTAGTGTCAAGTCCTCTAATGGCAATAAGAGAAGGTGGAAAGTTTGAATTGCTATAGGAGGACGATGGCAAAGTCCATGAAGATATCATATTTGCAGTTTTAGTTTGGTTGGCAACATTTGCATGCACACAAACATCAGCAATTTCACTGGACCTTAGGCGTCAGCTATGAAATATCTGCTCCTCTATTAACCAACAACGTACCTGCTGTTCATCTGAAAGCATGACCTCTGTATATTTCCGCATTGGGGAGTTTTAAAAAGCAAGCAATTTTTTACGGACATTGAGATATAGAATTATGCCCAAAGGGTTGATTTCGAGGTTTTTCGGTATCGATATTGAACAAAAAGTCAATCATTTTGAATATCTTTTCGTAGCTGGATATTTTCTTTACAATTTCTATCCAATTTGTGTCAGTTATTATAAATTATCTGCTTTCATATGTTTTTGTATCCGGGATTTCAATGAAAATTTTCTTTTATAAAATATCAATATGGGTATTTTTCATCTTCACCTATTATAAGCGCAATGTAAAACAATGGAAAGAAATAATTCAAAACAAAAAATTTAAAAAGAAAGCCTTACTTTAATAGAGAGAAATTCTTGAGATGCTTTCTTGAGAAAATCTTCTATATTTTGCCTGGCAAAGATACTAGACTTTTTTTGGCTTAAATCCTACATTCTAGCGTTTTAAAAAAGGCAACGAGTTTGTTATATTTCGATATGTCAATGTTTTTTCTTAATTGTAGTATTGTCCGTATCATGTTAGAGAGCCCAAAGAATAGATTGCTTTTTCTGCCTTACCATGTTGCTAAAATACGCCATCAAGATTGTTTTCTTCGGCACACCAATTTTCATATACCTTCAATGCTTTTTTATATAACGTCTCCTATTTTTCTCTAGAAGTAAACTTGCTTCTGCTCTTTCTGCGGCTTCTTTAAGTTCTGATGGAGTAAAATTGTTAAATGTCTTCATTATCACCACTGTCTGGCAATATTTTGGCTTTCTTTGTTATTCAAATTGGAAAGAACAAACGAAAAATTAAAAATTGCCGTAGTTGTTTGCCTTTTGATGGTTTTGAAGATTTGCGCCATAGTAACCTGTCGTTGAACAGTGTGGTAAATCGGCCATATAGTACGACAAAATTATTCAAGCATTGTTTTAAGGTTTTTTAAAATTTGATATATTACTTTTTTAGGATAGGTAACAAGATTTTTTGCATAAAAAATTTTAAAAAGCTGTCGGTCATTAAAATGGTTTCAGTGTTTACTACAAATTTAATGTTTTTGTGTAACTTAAATACACAATTAGTGTCAAAATGCATGAATTATTGCTATAAACTTATTATTAACTATAAGCTATATGAAGCATAAAAATTAAGTTAATGTTAACTTTTTAGGTTCAGTTAGATATTACAATATTGATAGATTAGGTATACAGGGTGTTGGAAATAATGTGTCATTATAACTGTTAATTTAGATTGATCACGATGTTGTATGTAAAAGTTCTACAGAGGGATCAAATATCCATATTGTTAAATTGCCATCTTGAATTTTAAAAAGATGACAGCTGTAATACAAAATTCCGAAAACGTTTAGTTTACTGTTTGCAAAATGTTTACAGTTATTGTACTCAGACGATTTTTTTACAAAGTTCTGGTCATATAAAACCGTGCATTTTTTTTTTGGTGCAGTCAATAGTAATTAAGGAGCCATACTTAAAGCCATATAAATCTCGAATGGGCACCTATGAGCAGCTAATTTTTTGATTTTTGTTTAAAAGGGATATTTTTTATATAAAAATTAAATCAAACTTCGACAAAATTTTTGAATGCTCTACAAAAAAATTACATAAATAAACTAATACCTAAAAAGACCTCAAATTTCTAAGATAAGGGCATTAATATTTAAAAAGTTTTGATACCGTAAAAAGTTTGATTATCAATAGTATTTATGTAAGAAATTAGAAAAACATTTGCTATGTTTAGTATCATATTTTCTGTTTTGAAAGTGATATATAGAAACATGTATTATTTTAGATTTAAAATATTTACTAACTTTAAGGCCTTCTCTCCGAGAACTGTAGTTACATTTTTTGTTTCTCAATTGCTTGTTTCTATTAGTAACACTATCTTAAATATATATTGCTAAAATATGTTAAGAATGCTGCAAAATTAACACATTGTGCGCCGTGAACTAGCCCCTGGTACCGGTGACAACATATATAAAAACGTCAAATCAGCAAATGGCAATTTTGGCATTTTTACAGTAGTTTTTCAAAATAAAAATTTGTACCAAATTTTTGATGATTAGTGGAGGTCTAAATAAAATAGTACCTATACCAACCTCAGAGGGAAGTTTCATTACTGTCTCTAGATTTAGTTAATCTCGACGCTATACGCCTCTATTAACAGTATAAATCCCTCGACAGTAATGAAACACTTTCTCACTCGGTATGTAATATACTTTTTCTCAATTCCGCCGGTCTCTCTGTCGGTATGTCTGTCTCTCTGTTTGCGGCATAGCTAAAAAACTAAAAAAACTACTTACCCGATTGACTTCAAATTTTGGTCAAAATTCAAGGGTCAAAATGGTTACATTTTGGTAAAAATTCAATATGAGGTGCAAAATGTTGGCCTAGTGAAAGTTCAGAAAAATTATTACTAAAAAATCAATTGCTACGAGTATTACATAGGAGTCAAATGGTAAAATTTTGGTAAGGATTCAAAAATCGAAATAAAAGGGGGATTGATAAAATAATTAAAAAACTGTTTATTAAATTTATTTCAAATTATGTAACTGCGGCCAAATAAAATCTTTTTAAAAAATCACCCTCCCCAGATTTTACATATCTTCACGTTTTAGCAACCAGCATCTATATGCAAAAAAAAATGTTTTCTCAACCCGGTCTGTCTGTCTGGCTTTCAATTCGTGGCATAACTAAAAACTTACTTCAAATTTTGCACAAAAATCAAGTGTAACATATAAAAGAACTAGTAAAATTTTGGTACGAATAGCGGTATAGCGGTCTAATAAAATATTAAAAAAAAAGCCTCAAAAAAAAATTACTTATAAATCTTTTAACTATCACAATTTTTGTCAAGACTTGAACCATTTTGAATGGAATAATATTTTTTATGTAAATAGTATAGATGACAAAATAAATATATTTAATAACCTTATTTTAGATTTGTTTAACCGTCATGCCCCAATTAAAGAAATTCGTATAACAAAGCCTAAAGCACCGTGGCTTACTGAAAACCTTCAATTATACATGAAACAGAGGGATCGGGCTTAACAGACTTTTAAAAGATCGAGTGATCCAGATGATTGGGTAGCTTATAAAAGGTTAATAAATTTCACACTATCGGTAGTGAGACGTGAAAAAAAAAAGGTATCTTGATTCACTGTCTGCTGAACAAAACCACTGTAAAATTTGGAGGGCATTAAAAGATTTAAATGTCTGCAATAAAAACAATAAAACCATCCCCGAAATTTTGCAGAATCCCAATTTAATTAGTGATTATTTTGGACCTTTTTGCAGAATGTATTAAATTGTGATAATAAAATTGAGTTCTATAGTCATAATCTTTTTAAAAATAATATATGTTTTTCTTTTAAGTTGACAACAGTTGAAAAGGTACATTTAGTGTTAAAAAATATTAAAAATGATGCTGCGAGTGTAGATAGCATTAAGGCATCTACGCTGCAATATTGCAGCCCTTTTATTGATATATATCTTGTTCATATTATTAATTTCTGCATAAAAAAAGGGTACTTTCCTGACCAATGGAAGGTCGCAATTGTTAAACCAATACCGAAAACGTCATATCCATTTGAAGTCAGTGATTTAAGGATTATTAGAATTTTACCAACCCTCTATAAAATTTTTGAAAAAATTTTATATAACCAACTGTATATTTTTGTCTTATTTAATAAAATTTTACCAGATTTTCAATGTGGTTTTAGAAAAAATTTTAGTACTTCGGTGGCGTTATCTGCGGTAATAGATGACGTTTTAAGAGCTTGAGATCAGCAGAAATGTACCGTGCTAGTACTTCTCGATTTTTCTAAAGCTTTTGATACCATCAACCAAAAACTTCTTTGTTCCAAATTGAAATATTATGGTTTTGATGAGGCATGCCTTAATCTTATTAATTCTTATTTTGAAAACAGGTTTCAAAAGATATATTTTGCAAATAAATTCTCAAAACAAATTTCGATTCTCTTTGGAGTGCCTCAAGGATCAATATTGGGCCCTTTACTATTTCTTATCTATACAGCTGACGTTCTGAAATCTACAAAATATTGCCAAACACAAGCGTATGCTGATGATACTCAGCTTTACTATTCTTTTAATATTCAGGATTCCCTACAAGCATCAGATTTAATTGATTGTGATTTAAACAATTTAAACATAATGTCGTCCGAGCAAAGCTTACAATTAAATCCCACAAAATCTTTAGTTATGTTTAGTTTTTCGGAAATAAAAATCAGGTAAATACCTTAAAAGAAGAGTTTAATGTTGCTCTGGATGGTAACACTACCTATAGTTGAGTCAGCAAAGAATCTTGGATTTTCAAATTTAAGATTTAAAGAACATGTTAAAAAACTCATGCAAAAATCATTTTTAGCTTTAAAATTTTTGTACAGTAACAGACACATCCTAAATTTACGCTTACGCAAAAATCCTTAGTTTTATCCAACTTTAATTACTGTGATTTTATTTATGGTAACTGTATTGATATTTTGGATAAAAATAGGATCCAGAAGGTTCAAAATTCCTGTTGCAGGTTAACTCAGAAAGTTTGACCATATATCGCATACATTTGAACAACTTAAATGGTTAAAAATGGACAATCGCAGATATGACTACTTTTGTATTAAAATTTTAAATAATAATAAATATTTTAAATAACCCTGATGCATCTATTTAACTAAAAAATAAATTGGTATCTCGTAATAATATTCATGACAGGACTCGTTTTACCAATCATTTAACTATGCCTCACCATCGTTCAGCCATGTTTCAGAGGCTATTTACGTATAATGCCGTTAAAACGTATAACTATTTGCAACATAATTTTATCGCACTTAATGTAACTCAGTTCAAAAAACAATTTAAAATTTTTTTATTGATACTTCAAAGTCTTTAGTGTCACAACTTCAAATTTCTCCATAATTTTGTTATATTTTAAATTATAACTATGCAATTACTTGTGAATTTTACTTTTGAAAGGCTTTATTAATTCCAAGAAGATACAAAAAAAATCTTATGCTAGGAATTAAAGCTACAGAAAAAAAAACACTATATATTATCAGCAAATAACACCTTAGAAACTAATTGATCTTGTGATTACACCATATTTTGCCTGAGGAAAAAAAACACTATATTCTTTTCCTGAATTGGGAAAAAATATGAAAGTGATTGTAAAAAATACATAATACATTTTCATACAAGCATTGTTGTCAGATTTCAAGAGTAGACATAATATAAACATTTAATAAGTAGAACTTGTGTTTTATTCCAGAGTTATTTTGGATATATTGATTTTATCTATATTTGTTATATATTTGATTTTCTTTTATTTATATACTTATACATTTTCTGCATTACTTTTGAGGTTAAGTAGAGTAGCCGACTTGTGCTAGACTTCGCCTCATTGTGGTGCCATTTTTTTTGAATATTATTACACTGTCTATGTAAATATGCATTTCTGTAATATAAAGGCGATTATTTATTTATTAAGATTAATTTCACATTTAGTGTAAGCATTAAGTGTGATATAGATTAAAATTGTGGTATGTATTCAAGATGGCAACCAAATAAAATGTGTAATAAACTAAAAAAATCTTCTTGTTAAAATAAATAAATAAAATAAATAAACAGGTCATTTATTCTTTCAACACAAAGAATACACAAAAACAAGTATTACATTATGGTGGTGAGGTCTAGCAGTGCTATTCTACCTAACTACTGAGAAAACTAGTTCAAGATTTTTACAATAGAAATAATATAAAGTAGAAGAAAAGTATAGAATAAGAATTTAAAAAAAATCATAACAGCGCATTATTAGTTATAACCATATACCTATATCTTTATCCTAGCGTTTTTCTACATCGTGCAAAAAAAAAAGGAAACTCCTCAAACCGGAGGGCATTGTCTGGTTTACAGACGGCTCTCTAATGAAGAAGGGATCTGGCGCGGGAATCGAAGGGGAGTGACCGAGCGCAAGAATTAGCCTTGCTCTTGGACGCTATGCGACTGTTTATCAGACTGAGATTACAGCAATCTTGAACTGCGTACAAGAAAACCTTTCCAGAGGACATCGTAACAAGCATATCAATATATGCTGTGACAGTCAAGCCGCGACTGTCCTCGAACAGGGTCAATTCGCTGCTAACACTTGAATGCAGAAGAGCCCCCGAGAAGCTGTGTGAGTCAAATAGGGTTAGCCTCATTTGGGTACCTGTCCATTAGGGCATTGGGGGTAATGAGGGCTCGAGAAGATAGAAACACTGTTTTCACTGGTCCGGAACCTTCTCTTGAAATTGCCCCTTCAGCTGTCAAGGCTAGGATTAAGGATCGCACTCTCGAAGAATTCCTTGCTGAATGACACAAGCTAGCAGGACTCAGTCTAAGGTCTTCATATCAGGCGCTTTTAGTCGCTCTGAGTCTAATAGACTTCTAAAACTAAACAGACGCCAACATAGAACCACTACCGGGGTTCTAACTGGACACTGGCTGGTGAAATATAACCTGCTTAAGATCGGATTCGGCAACAATCCATACTGCAGGTTTGTGCTGAGGTAGATGAAAGACCTTGTGTGACGTGCTCGACCTGAAAGAGTCCTTTCTTTTCTAAAAAGGAGTGGCCCGACAAATCTACTTGAGGGGATAGAACAATGGGCTGGTGCTGTTCTTGTAAAAAAAATAAATTATTTAAAAAAAATGCGTATGCATATAATCAGCAATAAGTTAAACAGTCGCTACGCAATACAGTCCTGAATATCACGTTCCAATATCAAAATATCTAATAGGTTCAAATCGAATGTTTAATACACTACCGAAAAGAAAAATCAAATTCCATTTTCGTTCTCCGCATTTCTGTATAGATATTTATTTATAACGATATAAAAGGCCCCTATAACGCGTTTCTCCCTTTCACCTTTTCAGACTGCAAATCAAACTTTACAGAACCCTTTACAGTGGCAGTTCGGCTTAAACGGTCCTTAGAAAAAGGGTCGATTTCACGAATTCTAAGCTTTGGCTTACAAGGAATGGCAATAACGCAAGAAACTTGATCGGAGAAAGAGTGCGGGCACAAACAGTATAGGTTTCGCCTTTATTTACAGAAAAAAAAAATAGAAATATTCACTCTATTGGTAAAAGTAAGTAACTCTAGATTTAGCAATAAGTCTGCTAAATAAAGCCAACATATTGTGAATAATATTTAAAATATCGTATATTTTTATAACCATTAATTTAGTTTATGTTAAAAATGCTAAAATATTATCTTAATTATCAAGCCCATAATAAATGCGGCCTTGACTCCGACCGAGCCACAATAAAAATCGAAAAGAACCTATGCGGGCCGCTATCTTCTCTGCAGCCAAGTCCTGTATGCTTGATTTCCTGTGAATCGAGCCAGAGGTTATTGAACTTTCCACCGGCTGTTTGCAACTTTTGCATTTCAGTCGCGTGCTTTAAGTGGTGGTGGAAGCTATCATTGGAGTAGGTTCTTTGTTTGAACGGCTATCCGTGTGTTGTGTGATACGTACGTCGCGTCGTGCATGGTGCGATATGGAAGACAATATTACGGACGTGGATATGCAAATACTGTCAACTTCGGCTGTCGGTAATAACGTTGAAAATGTTGGAGAATTTAGTAAGAAGAGTGTGTGTGTGTGAATGTGTGGTGTGTGTCTTAGTAATAAATGGATTTTAAACATTAAACTTCTCTAATAAGCTTCAAATAATTTCCAAAGGAAGGGGAAAACCGCCTATGAAAAATTTAACCACAAAAATGAAAAACTGTATTAGACATTTTTATCCGGAAAAACAATACAAACAATTTAAATGGCTAACAGGGTGTCAAAATATAAGTAAATTATTTTGTTGGCCATGTTTACTTTTTGAAAATGAAAAAGGTCTCTGGAATAAAACTGGTTTTTCCGATTTGAACAATTTCTATAAAGCTGTAAAGAGACACATTATGTCCAAACCGCATTTGCAGGCCGTCATAAAAGAAAAAGTCTTCGGCAAAACCAGAATTGAACACGCCCTTAATAAACAGTTGGAAATTAGTCACCGCCAACACAATGAACTAGTCGATAAAAATAGGCAAATATTAAAAAAACTTATCGATGTTGTTTGTTTTCTCGGACAGCATGAATTTGGATTTAGAGGTCATGAGGAAACAAGAATTTCTTCAAATAGAGGAAATTTTTATGATTTGCTTAGTTTAATGGCTAAATATGATGATTGCTTAAAAAACCATTTAGAGCAGTCTAGCGTTTTTCGCGGAACGTCAAATCGAAACCAGAATGATTTAATTTCCGCTGTTGCAACCATTATTCTAAAAAGAATTAAAAAGGAGATTGGCGAGGCGCGGTTCATTGTTATTGTTCTGGACGAAAAAACTGATATCACTAATTTTAGCCAATTATCTATAGTAATACGCTATCTTAAGACTTATTGGAATATCTGAGAGTTGGCTAACACAAAATATTAACGACGACGCTGTTATTGTGGATGGTTATAAATTTATCAGACAGGACCGGCTTGGTCATGGGGGGGGAGTGGGAATCTATATTAAATCTTCTTTTAATTATACAGTTTTGCTTAGTGAATGTAGGGATATCGTAGAACATGTTTGGATTAAATCGCAACATGGTAATGTCACAATAATTATTGGCAATGTGTACCGGCCACCAAATGCAAGCCTTATCGAATTTCTTACCTATTTCGAAGATACGCTAATCGAACTTTACACTCAATGTGATAAGATTATGTGCTTCGGAGACTTTAATATTAATATGCTTGATCACGATAGTCCCCAAGTAATACAATTTGAAAATATTTTAAGCACTTTCAAACTGAGTCAGCTAATTTCTGAGCCGACTAGAATTTCGCGTACCAGCTCCAGCTTGATTGATTTAATATGTTACAATTCGGAAGATGTGCAGGATGTGGGTGTCAGGTACGCGGGTCTCTCAGACCATCTGCCAGTATATATCGTTCTAGACTTTCGTTCACCACTGCTAAATAATAATATCTTTAAGTACAGGGCTTTGCGACAAATTAATATGACTTATTTTCAGGCCGACTTGGAGGCCACCCCTTGGAATAATATTTATAGCATAGATAATATCGATGAAAAAATTTCGTTTCTCACTGATACTATTTTGGAGCTGTTTGATAGACATGCCCCATTGAGAACTGCTAACCGTTCAAATAAACCCTACTGTCCCTGGATGACTGACAACATTAGGCTTTTAAAAAACCTTAGAAATCAGGCTTTAAATCGATTCAGACGTACCAGACTTACCGAGCATTGGAATTATTATAAGCAGCTCCGAAATTTAGCGACTAATTCCATAAGAACTGAAAAAAAAGTTTATTTAAACAATAAATTTCACAATTGCAGTATCAAAGACAAATGGGCAGAATTAAAAAGATTAAATATTCTAAACAAATCTCACAAGAACATTCCCGAACAACTTCAAAACATAAATCAAATGAACACATTTTTTACAGAATTAACAAAAAATCGTACTGGTCCCAAACAAGATTTAATCGATTTTTACAATAATAATCTCCTTTCAAACAAGTCATTTAATTTTAATACCATTTCAAAAGAACTGTTAGCCAATATTATTCTCAGTATTAAGTCTAAGTCGTTCGGTGCAGATAACCTAAATATTACTCTAATTTGCTTGTGCTGTCCTGTTGTTATTCCATACATAACACACATTGTCAACTGTTGTATTTTACGACAATATTTTCCAAAAAATTGGAAGTTAGCACATGTCATCCCACTAGCTAAAGTAAAAAATCCTACCGACTTTAGTCAACTAAGGTCGATTTCCTTGTTACCTACGCTCTCCAAAATTCTGGAAAAAGTAATGGAATCTCAAATTTCTTCATATGTATCCAGTAATAATATCATCCCCTATAAACAATCTGGGTTCAGAACCGGGTACAGTTGCGCCACTGCCTTATCCGATATTGTAGATGATATTGTCAGAGCACAAAATTTTAACCAGGCAACTGTTCTCATTCTATTAGATTACACAAAAGCTTTCGACTTGATTCATCATAATATATTGCTTTCTATTCTAAAATATATTGGCTTTGGCCAGTCGGCGGTGGCAATGTTGGCGTCTTTCCTCTCGGACAGAAGCCAGAGGGTAATTTTGAATGGCAAACAATCCGATTTACTCAATATCACAGCGGGTGTTCCCCAAGGCAGCGTTCTCGGTCCTCTTCTGTACAGTATTTACACATTTAATTTCATCAAATCACTTCGTCACTGCAAGTACCACCTCTATGCAGACGATACTCAAATTTACCTATCTTTTAACCCCAATCAAGCCGAAATAGCAAACAATCAAATCAACCGTGACTTACACTATCTTTTCAGTAAATCCAATGAACATCTTCTTAAGATTAACCCAAGTAAATCCGCAGCATTATTATTTTGTAACGAGACTGAACGCTTACGTCTTGAATCCACCATTAAAATCGAAATCGGCACCAACCCTGTTGCTTTTAAAAACTCGTCTAAAAGTCTCGGGCTTGTCATAGACAATAAACTAAAATTTAATGATCACGTAACTTCATGCCTTCAAAAAGCATTCCCAGTATTAAAACCTTTGTACTCTCAGCGACATGTACTTAATCAAAAAACCAAGGCCTTGTTGTCCGACACTCTCATTTTGTCACAATTTAATTTCGCAGACAACGTTTATGGTCCTTTCCTTGATTTACAGGCTAAAAATCGGGTTCAAAAGGTACAAAATTCATGCATACGTTTTATTTACGGTATTAGACGAAGGCAGAGGGTTTCACATAAACTGCCCGAATTGGGCTGGCTTAACATGCAACATCGTCGTATCTTACACTCTATCTGCTTTTTTTACAAAATTTTAAAACTTCACCGTCCTCCATATTTCCTCGATAAACTTCAATACCGTACGGATGTGCATAATTTAAATTTACGCCGACAGTATCTGCTATCAGTACCTTTACACAACAAAGAACAGTTTAAAAAAAGTTATTCTTATCAAATTGCTAACTTAATCAACAAATATAAAATAACCAGTACGTCACTGTCAGTTGCATCCTTTAAAAAATCAATGAAAAATAAATTGCTCGACCAACAACTACAATAACAGCGGACCTCGTTAAACAAAAAAACTAGTATTTATTTTCTCGTACATCCCCTCTCTACTTTGCATATGTCTAAAATAATTCTCTCTCATTTTCTGTCTCGTGCCTCAGTAGCATAGCGCTATTAACTTGGACGCGTACTTTCGTATGTATATATATATATATTTTTTTTTTGTTTAATCACCCTGCACCACTCTTTTTTAGAAAAACTTCAAACTAACTTTCTTTATGAAAGTTAATAATATTTTTTTATAATTATTTAATAGGCTTCAACAGCCCCTTCGCTTGTGAAGGAAGCTGATAAGTGGCCTTTTATTCCTATTGTAGATGTCTACGTTTATTTTTTTTTTATTTGAAATTTTCTTTTGGAATAATAAACGTGTTTATTATTATTATTATTATTATTATAAGACAGACGGAAGTATTCAAGAGCGATTTTTAGGTTTTAAGAATGTGTCCGAAAATCGTACATCAGATATATACCGTAGTTTATAACGTTACTAAAGAAATTAATGGAGAAAAAAAATTAGTTGCTCAAAGCTATGATGGAGCTGCAGTGATGGTACGACAATTAGGGGGTCTGCAAGTTCGAGAAACTTTCCCAAGTGCTGTGTTTGTCCATTGTCTTGCTCATAAATTAAATTTAGTTTTATCCCAGTCCATCAATCACATTAGAGAGTGTAAAGTATGTTTCGTTACTTTAAGTGGCATGGCTGCTTTTTTTTCCAAGTCAACAAAACGTACACCAGCTTTGGATTCCATTGTCCACAAACAATTGCCCAAAGTAGCTCCTACTAGTTGGAACTATAATGGAAGATTTGTGTTTATAGTATCTGAAAATCGTGAATCACTGATTGAACTATTTGAGAATATAATAGAAAATAATGAAACGTGGGACTCAAAAGCAATAAATAGTTCGAGGGGGTTTTTGGACTGTTTGAAACGAGATTTTAATTTTAATTATTTGTTGAACATATTTTCAGAAATATTTCCATTCTCGGACAATGTTTTTAATATATTACAAACTAAAACAAATGATATTACTTTTTGTCTAAAAAAAGTGGATGATTTTAAGTCCATGGTTAGCCAAAAAAGAGATGACTTTAACCTATTTTGGGAGAAAACGATGACGTTAAATATAGAGCCACAAGCCAAGCGTCTTCGAACAGACAAGGTCGGAGATGTTCGAGCATCATACAGACGCCTCTTTTATGAAATAATCGATCAAATTCAGCAACAAATAAACTATAGATCTAACGGTTTAAATGATTTTAAATTCCTCGAGCTCTGCAATTTAAAGGAAAAACTTTTCCAGAAGATGCGTTTAAATCTCTTCTTCTTCATTATGGCCGGTTCTTCGACCGAGTGTTACTGCGATATGAACCAAAAGTGATTTCCGAAACTGATGACATTAGCTCAAGAAATAACGCTAAGGAACTAATGCAATTTTTAAAAGGCAAAAAGCTGGAAGTTGCCTACACCGAAGTGTCGAAATTGTGTGAATTAGTAATGACAATACCTGCCACAAGTTCATCAGTAGAACGCAATTTTTCAACACCTAAACGTATAAAAAATTTCGTGAGAAATTCAACGGGGCAGGAGAGACTTTTGCATACATCGCTGTTGTCCATTGAAAATAAACTTCTCCAAAATATGTCGGAGCATTGACGTCATTGACGAATTTGCAAAAAATGATCGAAGAATCGACTTACATTACAAATAGGTCAGTTTCTAAAAATTGCTTCCCTTTCTTAAAATTTCACCACACGCCCCTGGGGCAATCAAAATAAAAGTGGTACAAACAGTCACTTTTGACATCAAAAATGACAGGATTGTAAAGAAAGGTATATTATAAATTATAGATGCAATTTTTATTCATTCTAGTTCCTATTATAGAGATATAAATTTTAATTGTATCAGAAATAAAAAATTAAGAAAAAGTACCCGCATAAATAAAAAAATCAGTATGGGACTTTAATTAGGAAAATAGATTTCGAACTTTTTTAGATTACGAGTCTTCTCGCGTGCACGACTTCCGCATTGAATCTCTGAAATTGAAACGTCGCTCCAGTGAATAAACAACTACAATAAAAGACAACAAGTGAAATTACAACTTCAAATTCCATCGCGAATCGCCAAGTCTAGTCTACAAAGTGCACCAAATTACGGAGATTTTGACAAGTTAACTCCAGATCCCAATAGCGAAACCCAATTAGGTTGTCTGGATAAGTTGCGAGTGTCATATTCGGAATGGGGTCCATGCCGCGTGCGGATGACAGCTGACAGCTGGCGCGAGACGATGAGACTGCAACAGTTCCCTACCGCGGCGAAGGAGAAGGCAGTCGTTATTTCCTGCTTGACTGGGGGGGCGGAAAGTTCGAATAGTCCGGTAACAAGATGGAAGTTTAGAAGGTTTAAGTAGTCATAGAAGATGTCATTTTGTTGCTGTTTTTAAGGAAGTATACACAATATTTAAATAAAATGTCAGCTTCATTTTGTAATAGTATATCGCCAGATGTTTGTAATTTGCTCTAAAAACTTTATTTTTATCAGTAGGCTTTGATATATCAACAGACCCAAATCTTTCAAGAAAAAGAAAAAATTGTGTCGAATATCATCTGAGACGTCCACAAATACAGTGGCGGCTATTCAGGTGAAGTAGGTGAAGTGCTACTTCACCAAGAAAAATAAACGAGCAAACATCTAACTATATTTATTATATATCTCTTAAAATTTAAATTTTTCCATTCATTTATTAACCTAATATATTGTTTTACTTGACCGTTGGCGGCATGTCTTTTTAAAACTTTCAACAAAACTTTATTATAACAACTATAAGAGTGGCGCAAACCTCTTCGACTTTGCTGGAGGTGCTATGTTTAGTTTACGATTTTCCTACTACGTTGCCATTACAACGCGTTCGCGATGACGTCGTGCACATGGAAGAATAATGTTAACCAGCGCCATACAACGCTTTGGTGAATTGCTAACATTACACTACACCCACGTGTCGTCCAGTTTGGGGTGGTTGTTCACTTTTATTTTCGTGGATTTCGCCGCAACCGGTTAGTTTCTAAGCAGTTTATTTGACTGTTTTATGTTATATTTATTTATAGTTGTTACAACTTTATTTGGTATCGGGTTTATTAATTTACATTATTGATAAATCCGATCACGGATGTGGTTTGCATTTTGTTGGAAACTCCATTTAATCAACGGAAGGAACAAGATCAGAGTTTTAATCGTCATCCTGGTTTTCGGCGTACAAATGGTTATGTAGTAGTCAAATACTACAAAAAGTGTTTTGCTGGCATTGTTTACTAGTTTCCAATAAATATTCAGTGTGGATTAAGGAAGGATTTGCAGGTATGTTGAATATATGAAAATCTTTACATAAACATGAAGACTTAAAGGCGAATTAATGCTAAAAACATTTGTAAAGAAGCAAAGCGCTATAGCTGACACTTTAAAAGAAAATGCTAAACTATACAGGGTGTCCCGAATTGCAGTGTTTTAATTTACATTATTGATAAATCCGATCACGGATGTGGTTTGCATTTTGTTGGAAACTCCATTTAATCAACGGAAGGAACAAGATCAGAGTTTTAATCGTCATCCTGGTTTTCGGCGTACAAATGGTTATGTAGTAGTCAAATACTACAAAAAGTGTTTTGCTGGCATTGTTTACTAGTTTCCAATAAATATTCAGTGTGGATTAAGGAAGGATTTGCAGGTATGTTGAATATATGAAAATCTTTACATAAACATGAAGACTTAAAGGCGAATTAATGCTAAAAACATTTGTAAAGAAGCAAAGCGCTATAGCTGACACTTTAAAAGAAAATGCTAAACTATACAGGGTGTCCCGAATTGCAGTGTCCAAACTTTAACAGCGCATTCTGCATTCAAAATAAGCCCTAATTTTTTATATAAACATATATCGGCAAATGCTTCGTTTTCGAAATACAGGGTGTTAAAGTTTTAAGAAAAAAACTGTTTTTTTAGTCATAACTTTTTTATTACTTGAGATATTGTTATTAAATTTGGTAAACAGCCTTGGAGTAATAAAAGGCATTTTTTGATTTGACATATTTTTTAATTTTTCATCAGTGGCGTCTGTACGGGATTTTTTATTGAATATTCTTGAAGAAAAAATGGTACTCTACTGCTTTTTCTGAAAACCAAAATCATTCCTAAAATCCCCACTCAGTTTGGAGCAAATTTGATCCCTTGTCTTTTTTCGCGCGGTGTAAGGATTTCGAGTAAAAAAACTAAAAACCATATTTATGTATGGCATAGTTAAAATTTCCATTATTGTTAATTTCAATAGCAAAACCTTTAAGGTGGGATTGTAACAGCAAGTTTTTAAAATTATTTGGTTTCCGATATTTATTTCATGCATTCCGGGTGAGTTCATAATTTCTGAACAACGTATGTAGGGTTTCTAAAATAAAAGCTTGTGTGACAACTAAGGAGAGATGACGCAATCGACCCGTTGTAATGGAGATTTGCATTATGTTTGGGTTATCAGGGTGACATCGCAGAAGTTAGCAGGCAACCTATTAAAATCTAATGTCCTTGGTACTTACCATCATTCCTTCATTGTCGACTCTCGGTATGCCATGATTGCATTTTTGTGATAGTTGAACAACTGCTAGGTTCGTCTTTAAAGTATGACAGATGAGTTTATAATTCTAAAATCGTCGATTCATTTTGTAAAACGGTAATTAGAATTAATTCAATTTTGAAGATGATACTTCATTTAACAGAAACTACTTTTTATTAACTAAGTTCGTAATTAATTTTACAAAAACTAGAATTCATAACTTTTATTAACTTAGATCGTGAAAAAAATTTATAGAGCACTTTAAATATCATTAAGGATTAATATGGGCCCTAAAATTCGCAATAATTGCTTAAAATGAGCTCCTCTAACTTCGACACATTTTCGGCATGTATTCGTATTGGCTCTCAAAGTTTCACAGGCTTGCTCTATCCTTAGAATCAGTTCTTCTCTTTTATGAACTGGTCTGGAATAAACTAAATTTTTCAAATAACCCCACACAAAGAAGTCGACAGGTGTGAGGTCAGGGGAACGTGGTGGCCAGGCTGTAGCTCCTAATCGTCCAATCCACCGTTCTAGATAATTATTATTTAACCAATCGCGATTTACAAGTGCAAAATGCGCGGGAGCCCCGTCCATTTGAATCCAGAATTCGTTTCTAAGATTTAGAGGAATATTTTTTAGATATTGAAATAACTCATTTCGCAGAAAATCATTAAATAACTGTAAAAATTTCATTTATTACACCACACCAAACATTAACAGAAAATTCTTGCTGAAATGCTCTAGTTCGTACAACACGTGGATTGTCATGGTTCCAGAATCGTAAATTATGGAAATTTACTGAGCCGCTTCGGGTAAATGTGGCTTCATCAGTCCATAAATTTTTTTTTGAGAAGTTCTCGTCTTCCTCTATTTGGCGCAAAAACCAACTGCAAAAACTGACACGTTTTTCGGCATCACCAGGTTGTAAGTTTTGAACTGGCTGCATCTGAAATGGCTTCCTGTGATGTTTCCTTAAAACGCGATGAACCTGATTTTTAAAAACAAAAACTGCGTTGCTTTGTAAATTATGAGTTGCTCTTCGTAGGCTTAATGTCCTATCGTTGTCAAACTTATTTAAAATTACGTTTCGATATTGTTCATTTCTCCTACCTTCGTTTCTCGGATTCTTTTTGAGTCCAAAATTCCTAAACATTAAATGCGTTTTAATGAAAACTTGTTTGCAAGGTAATCTTCTATTTGGAAATCTTCGTTGGTATTCCCGTACTGCTGCATTTGCATTTCCATTACAGAAACCATAAACGAAATGAATATCAGCATACTCAAAGTTAATGAAAAACACAATTTTGAAATCACTAGTTAGACTGATAATTACCTTTTTGTATAAACTGTAATGTACCTGACATTTATTTACTCCAAAAACTCAAATGTCACACTTTAAAGACGAAACTAGCAATTGTTCAATTGTTACAAAAATGCAATCATGGCATACCAAGATGTTAAAGGTTTTGCCACTGAAATAATTAACAATAATGGAAATTTTAACTACGCCATACATAAAAATAGTTTTTAGTTTTAAACTCGAAATCCTTGCATCGCACGAAAAAAAGCCGAGTGATCAAATTTGCTCCAAACTGAGTGGGAATTTTAGGAATGATTTTTGTTTTCAGAAAAAGCAGTAGCGTACCATTTTTTCTTCAAGAATATTCAATAAAAAATCCTGTACGGACGCCACTGATAAAGAATTAAAAAATATTTCAAATCAAAAAATGCCTTTTGTTACTCAAATGCTGTTTACCAAATTTAATAACAATATCTCAAGTACTAGAAAAGTTATGACTAAATAACAATTTTTTTCTTAAAACTTTAACACCCTGTATTTCGAAAACGAAGCATTTGCCGATATATGTTTATATAGAAAATTAGGGTTTATTTTGAATGCAGAATGCGCTGTTAAAGTTTGGACACTGCAATTTGGGACACCCTGTATAAAATATATTTTAACGAAAACGTCCGATTAAATAGACTATTTATGTGCTTGGTAATTGACGCAGTTTTGTACCTTGCAAAACAAGAGTTAGTCTTTCGCGGCCATGATGAGAGCAGCGAGTCAATAAATGGGGGGAATTTTAAAAAGCTTTTAGGTTTATTAATATCGAGAAGTTCCCAAGAACTAAAAGATCATCACAAAAAAATTAAAAATGTTTTTACTGGTGGCTCGAAAACTATTCAAAACGAAATAATTGAATACATTTCTGATTATCTAAATGATCATGTAAAAAATGAAATAATGAACACACAACAACAGATATGACGCAAACCTCCCAGAGCTCCATAATTTTAAGATACGTTAATTCAAAAGGTTCAGTTTTCGGGAGATTCTTGGGATTTTATAATGTCCGCTCCGATAGAACGTCGGAGAATTTATATTTTCTATTGGATCAAATTTTGGACCAATTTGACTATAAACATAAATTAATAGGGCAATGTTACGATGGCGCAAGTGTGATGTCTGGCCATCTAAATGGCCTTAAAAAAAGCGTTGCATGATGCAGCAGTTTAAAAATATTTCTAAATGTCGAATTTTTTTGCAAGTCTTAGTGGTATTCCCTCATTTTTTCATCACTCAGCCAAACGAACGTATGCTCTTACATCTGCATCTAAGAGGCGTATACCAACAATTACAGAAACTCGTTGTTGGTCTTCAAATTCGAAGTTAGTAAATGTGATTCAAGACTGGGATAAATTAAAAGACGTCTTTGAATTTATTACAAACTGTGACAAATCTGATGAAAAATCAATCCGGCTTGCGAGAGGATTTTTAGGTGAGATGAACGATTTTGAATTCACGTTTCTAGCATTAGTGTTTAATGACATTTTTTCAATCAGGGACATACTATTTGCGTTCTTCAAAAAAAAAAACGCTTGACATTAATTTTTGTATATCCAATATAAAACGCTGTCGTGAGGCGCTCTGTAAAAAGAAAATGAACATTTTTTTTGATACCATCTTTGATAAAGCAAATTCTATTACAGAAATAAATCATTACAAAAGTGAACTTGTTAAGCTTTCACCTGAAGAATTTAGTGCTTAGTATAGAATCCTTTTTTATGAAATATTGGACTATCTTTTAATGGAAATGACACTAAGCTTTCAAGACTGTGAAAAACTTACATTTTTATGTTTGGCAGATTCTGCTAAATTTTTCGAACATAGTTTAAATTTTCCGACTGGCCAGTTTGAAAATTTGTTACAGTTATATGGGGAAATATTTTCAAAAAGTCAACGACTTAAAAATGAGCTTGGTCTTATTTTTGCTAATGACAGTAATTGGAATATATCGCTGCAAGAGCAAGTGAAAAAAATTAATGAAAATAAAGATATTTTAACCAAAGCATACAAAGTGTTTTCTCTTATTTTGACAATACCGTCGACAAGTGCTTTTTTTGTTTTTTTTTATTGCCTCAAACGTGTAAAAACTTATTTAAGAAATACAATATCTCAAGAAAGACTTACTTCTCTAGGCAATGTTTCAGTTCAAAAGGAATTTCTGGAGGAGATTAGGGCAACTCATCCATTTTATAAGGATGTTATAAATAACTTTGCTGCTGTGAAGGATAGGAGAACTGATTTAGTATACAAAATTTAGGTAAGTCGTAAAAAAATATTTTACCCCTTCCACATATAAAAAAAATTCAGGAAAAAAATGATATTTTCTTGCCTCATTTGCACTTCACTTACTTTTTCACCCGCGAGCCGCCACTGCACAAATAATAATATTTTCCTATGAGCGTGTTGAAAGTAAGTACTTTCTTAGTGCTTGAAAACGACAATTTTTTTTTCAGCTATATCAAAAGTATTAGATATTATTTATTTTAAAAACCTAGATTTGTAATTCTTCAATATCCTAAAAAAATCATAAATTCGACCTATTATTTATATTATAATATTGACTTACATCGTATTATAATCTCATATCATTCCAAAATGCTAAGTAACCTTAGTTACAATTGTTTCAGCAAGTGTTAATAGAAAAGTCTCGGTTGCGATGACACCAAAAATCAATAACAACAATTTATGCGTCTGTGCGTGGTTTAGTTGGCGTAGTTACTTGTAATTGTGTGATTTTAAAAGACACCACTTAACATGCAAGGCATAGACGAAGATGTAATTCCTGAAAGTATTTTGGAAAAAGTAATACAAAGTTCTTACACAATAGTTTGAGAAGAAACAGGTAAAATCTCTTATAGAAGAAGTATTTCTAGTCTATTTTGGCGAAAAATCTGAAACCTGGAAATTTTCTACGCTATGGTCAATTTTTTCAATGCTCAAATTGATCATCTAAACAAACAAGGATGCGGATAGAGGTAAATATTCAAAATTAACATAATTCTTAAAACAGAAAAACGTAGGACACCGTCCAAAAAATCAAAAGTTTTATTAACAACTGAAAATGAAAATTTTTTTCCGAGGAACCTGATGATGTCTATTTGTTAATTAAAGTTGCGACCATTATTGCATACAAAAACTCATATATTTCCAGAACATTTGTAATTGGTGGAGATGCAGTTCACCTTCTGCTTTATAGGAAATATGTAGCTCTACGTCCTTCAAACACACCTCATCGTCGTTTTCTTGTAAACTACAAGCAGGGAAAATTCACAATACAATGTGTGGGGATTAATACATTTGGGAAGATGCCATTCAATACTGCCGGATACCTGGGATTGCCAGATCCAGAAATGTCACAGTTTGCCAATATTCCATTACAATGTTAGCTAATTCAGGAGAAAATATCACTAATATCAAAAGGCATGGCAGATGGAAATACACTATCGTGACAGAAGGCTACTTGGAAGATTCAATAGACAATAAAAGCCAAATTGCAAATAAAATTTTTACCGAAAAGAAAGCTGCAGGTGAAGCTGTTTCATTTCCATTAACAAGTAGTACTACTTATACATCAAAATACAAGAGTTCTCACCACACTACACCACAACTTGTTACGTTCTCGACGCGCGTTTCGCTAAGCAAGTTAGCATCATCAGCAGATGATATAAACTAAAGTAACTTATCCTAACCGAGACTATTTATAGGTAAATGTGGTCACACTTGGTTGCGGCCGACTGCATCGTTGTCAAGTAAACAATAGAGGGGACTATAGGGAATAGACCCTCTGTCTTTATTTAGTGCTTTATTACAACATTTAACTATTTCTATACTCTCAAAAGCACCCAATAATCTATTATTAGATACCTTTTTAATCAACTTAAGATTATTTATTCCTATTTGGAGATTGTTTTCTAAAGCATGTTGGGCAACGCTTGACTTTTCTGTTCTTCCGTATCTTAAATGTGCCATGTGTTCTTCAAAACGAATGTTTATGGAGCGTTTAGTTTGCCCAACATATTTTAGATCGCAGTCATTACAGCTAATTTCATAGATGCCACTCCTCTCCTTCAAGTCGACTTTGTCTTTAGGGTTTCCAAGGAGATTTTTCAAACTGTTCTCCGTTTTGTAGGCTACTCTAAAACCTACGTTTTTAAATAGTTTTTCTAGACCTCTCGTATATCTGGGATCATATGGGATTATTATGAACTTATTGGGAGCCTCAGGTGCTTGAAGAGTAGTGGCTTCTTTTTAACATTTTCTTATGCTTATGTCTATTTACTAATTTACGTATAAAATTACCATTATATCCATTACTTTTAGCTATATTTTTAATCCGATTCATTTCATTGTTAAAACGTTCCTTACTTAATGGAAAATTGACCAATCTGTGAGTTAAGAAATGAAATGCTGCCATTTTGTGTTGACGGCAATGAAATGAATCGGATGTTATATACCTATCAGTCTTAGTAAATTTCCTATAAATATCAAATTCTAATTTATCGTTATTTCTAATAAATAACGTGTCGAGAAAAGGTAATTGCCCATTGTTCTCCTTTTTGTACGTAAAATTAATAGAAGGATATATATATTGCTTAATGTTTCTAAGAAAGTGTCCAAATTTTCTGTTCCAGTATCAAAAATAGCAAATATATCGTGTACGTATCTATACCACACCCTCGGGAAATACCTGATTTTTGTTTTAAACAGGATTTCTAATCTACCCATAAACAAATTTGCAAGGAACGAAGATAAGCAATTGCCCATCGCAGTTCCCTCAAGCTGTTTATAATACTTATTGTTGAACTGAAAAAAATTTTGATTCATACATAATTTTGTATGTATGTATAATTATTGATTTCAAGAAGTTCCTTTAGGTACTCTAAAGCTAGTGGTATGGGTATACTAGGAAACAATGAGCTTACATCAAAAGATATTAAAATTTCACCTTCTTTTAAGTGAACATTCTTAATTTTACCTAGGAATTCTAACGAGTTAGTAACCTCAAAGTTATCGTACGAGATATTTAATTTGCAGAATTTTTCTACTAACCATTTTGAAATATTGTACGTTGGTGATCCAACAGCTAAAACAATAGGTCTCATGGACTTCCCAGGTTTATGAATTTTGGGAAGGTAATACAGTTTAGATAACTGTGGGTTACTATGTGTTAGTTTAAATTTTAGTTTATCGGACACAAGGTTTTTACACTGTTTTAAGGTATTTTTTACTTCTGTTATCATTTTTCACAACGGGTTCTTCTCAATTAAATCATAGGGACCAGTTTGATTCAAACTGGAACAAAAATTCAAGCTCAACGCAACAAAACCTTTATTGTAAGTACTGTACTAAGATGATGTTAATAGAAGCAGATATTTGGTTTCTAAAAGCATGCAAGTCTTTTTCAGTTTTCCATAAATTCATTTCAGTCAAGATCCCTAAACAATCCCTCGTTACTGGGAAGGTTGAATCTTTTGCCAGACAAAAGTGACTAGATTTAGAAATTAAAAATCTATATGGCAAACGAAGTATGCTTGAAGTTGAAGCATACAGATTGATTAGAAAACTTACTTATAAACTTAGTAATTTGGAATTTAAATAATGGTTAGATTTCCAAAGAAAAATGTTCGTAGTTATTGATGCCAAATTTTAAAAGAAAATGTGTTCATTTAAAACCAAACTGAGAAAGCGGAAACCACAAAAACAAATTTCTTCGGAAGTCGAGAACATTGTAAGAAACCTTTCTTCTCAGTCCTTTGATAATAGAGAAATCGCCCTTTTGAATAAAGGTTTGAATTTTGCAGAGCCTCCAGTAAAAAATAGTTTACCAACTATTATAGCGAATATCGAAAGTTCTATTCAATACGAGCCAGAGTCAACTAATGGATTCATTAGAGAGGCTTGCAGAAATCAAATCTCAAAAAAGGTTGTTATCCAGGAACTGAAGAAAAAAGAATGTTTTTATTTAAAAGCTGACAAAGGAAATAAGGTTGTAATACTAGACAAAACAGATTATCTTGAAAGAGTAGACCATTTGATTCAAACTGGTCCCTATGATTTAATTGAGAAGAACCCGTTATCAAAAATGATAACAGAAGTAAAAAATACCTTAAAACAGTTTAAAAACCTTGTGTCCGATAAAATAAAATTTAAAATAGTAAACACATAGTAACCCAGAGTTATCTAAACTGTATTGCCTTCCCAAAATCCATAAACCTGGGAAGGCCATGACACCTATTGTTTCAGCTGTTGGATCACCAACGTACAATATTTCAAAATGCTTAGTAGAAGAATTCAGCAGATTAACTATCTCGTACGATAACTTTGAGGTTACTAACTCGTTGGAATTCTTAGATAAAATTAATAATGTTCACTAAAAGAAGGTGAAATTTTAATATCTTTTGATGTAAGCTCATTGTATCCTAGTGTACCTATACCACCTTTAGAGTACCTAAAGGAACTACTTGAAATCAATAATTTGAAGAAAGAAATTATTGATGAATATTTACTTCTTACAAAATTATGTATGAATCAAAATTTTTTTCAGTTCAACAATAAATATTATAAACAACTTGAGGGAACTGCGATGGGCAATTGCTTATCTCCGTTCCTAGCAAATTTGTTTATGGGTAGATTAGAAACCCAGTTCAAAAAAGAACTCAAGTATTTCCCAAGGGTGTGGTATAGATACGTAGACGATATATTTGCTATTTTTGATACTAAAACAGAAAATTTAGATACTTTCTTAGAAACATTAAACAATAAATATCCTTCTATTAATTTTACGTACGAAAAGGAGAACAATGAGCAATTACCTTTTCTCGACACGTTAGTTATTAGAAATAACGATACATTAGAATTTGATATCTATAGGAAATTTGCTAATACTGATAGGTATATAACATCCGACTCATTTCATTGCCGTCAACACAAAACGACAGCATTTCATTTCTTAACTCACAGATTAGTTAATTTTCCATTAAGTAGAGAACGTTTTAACAATGAAATGAATCGGATTAAAAATATAGCTAAAAGTAATGGATATAATGGTAATTTTGTACATAAATTAGTAAATAGACATAAGCATAAGAAAATGTTAAAAGATGCCACTACTCTTCAAGCACCTGAGGCTCCTAATAAGTTCATAGTAATCCCATATGATCCCAGATATACGAGAGGTCTAGAAAAAAGTATTTAAAAATGTAGGTTTTAGAGCAGCCTACAAAACGGAGAACAGTTTGGAAAATCTCCTTGGAAACCCTAAAGACAAAGTCGACTTGAAGGAGAGGAGTGCCGTCTATGAAATTAGCTGTAATGACTGAGATCTAAAATATGTTGGGCAAACTAAACGCTCCATAGACATTCGTTTTAAAGAACACATGGCACATTTAAGATACGGAAGAACAGAAAAGTCAAGCGTTGCCCAACATGCTTTAGAAAACAATCACCATATAGGAATAAATAATCTTAAGTTGATTAAAAATGTATCCAATAATAGATTATTGGATGCATTTGAGAGTACAGAAATAGTTAAATGTGGTAAGAAAGCACTAAATAAAGACAGAAGGCCTATTCCCTATAGTCCCCTCTATTGTTTTCTTGACAACGGTGCAGTCGGGCGCAACCAAGTGTGACCACATTTACCTTTAAATAGTCTCGGTTAGGATAAGTTACTTTAGTTTATATCATCTGCTGATGATTGGTTAGCGAAACGCGCGTCCAGAACGTAACAAGTTGTGATGTAGTGTGGTTAGAACTCTTGTATTTTGATCTATCGTCCACCACAGGTTTCAGGGTTAGGACTAGTACAATAATAAACAGTGTTAAAAATTGACACCTCCTCTAAATGTAAACAACCCGATAAACTATTCATTCAATATAAACGTCCTAGCAACAATAAATAATTGGTTAATTAAATAATAAATATATATTATTGTTTTTATTTGTGAATAAATGCAACATGTATTCGCGTTTTGTAACTATGTTTGATAGTCGCTAAAGGTAAGTACAGCTAAGGAATTCTGAATATCATAATTAACATATTTTAAATTTCTAATTTGTGATCAAATCTAATCTGAAGTAATCACTAGTTCTCACTAAACTGCATATGGGCGATTCCATGATTACTAACGGGGCAAATTTCCGAAAATGTTGGGAAACAAGAGCACTTTTCTTTTACTAATAACGTGATTAAACTGGTCTTATTTAATCACAAAGAGGGTGTGATGGTAATGTTACCTTAAACGTAATAAAGGTTTTGATACGTCCTTTGTGGATAAAACCATAACACCATACATGGTGCTTACTGATGGGACAAAAAAATGCGCTGATAATTTTCATATTTTTCTAATTAAAATTTTTCTGAATTTGAATGTGCTCAACATTTTTTTAAAAAATATTAAATTATGAAATTATCAAAGAAAAGTGACTGTGCATGGAATCGCCCATTTGCTAATACATAGGTAAGTAATTTATGCACGCTCATAGGAAAAATTATGTACCTAACTCGTGCAGAAAGTGAGTTTTCCGCACGCGACAGCAGAAATGAGGAAGGAAAAGTAATACTTTCCACACTTAGTTAGGTAAATAACTATCTAAAATGTTATCACCATCCTTTTCTAGAAAACTATAAAACCTTATACAGTCCACTAGATAAACAATGTGACTAGTTTCAAAAGAAATTAGATCCTCTGCAGTTTTATCAAAGTTTACTGAATAGAAATATTTCACCGCACTGGGCCGTCGGCACTTTAAAAATCGCAGATAAAAGGCGAGCCGCCTTGTTTCAAACCCATTCGACACTGGCTCCTGTTACCGAGCTGTTCAAAATTAGTTTGAATTCGCGCTACAAATGTTTATCTACCAGGAAATTTCCAAAGTATAAATAATAATTTTTGACAAAAATTATTGAGTTGAATTTTGTTGTCGGGCTAGTTTAATATTTTACAATTACAATTTAAATATAGTGAATTCGCAGAAGAAAGTCTTAGGCTAATCGATTATGCCAAAGCTATTGGTGATATTGTAGGTCCCAAAAACATATCCTTTGCATCCAGAATCTCAAATAATAGAGTATGCATTTATCTCGCAACTAAGGAACTAGTAGATCAGCTTATTACATCTCATCAAGTTATCTCTGTAGGAAATTTGGATCTAAACGTTCGCAGACTAGTATCTCCAACAAAAAGAATTGTTATTTCAAACGTTAGCCCATCAATACCTCATGATATAGTGGAAACCGGGATTAAAAGCCTTGGTTTCAACCTGGCATCTCCTGTATCGTTCCTTAAAGCAGGGATACCCGGCGATGAATACAGCCATATCCTCAGCTTTCGCAGACAAGTTTATGTGTTCTCACCTACAGAAAACTTCCAACTGCAAACATCATTAGTACTTCCGTACGACGGAAATGAACACAGAATCTTCCTCTCCACTGACAAAATGGAATGCTTTATCTGCAAACAAACTGGTCATATTGCAAACAATTGTCAAAATCTACCTGCAAACGCAATATCTTCAGAGAATACTCCAACACAAACACCCCTTGAAGAAAACTTAAATATCACAGAAAAACAACCAGGAGCCTCGACAAACGCAAACAAACCATCTCAAAAACGATTACTCTCAGATATATTAACACCTAGTGAACAATCTGAAACCATTCCTGAAAGTCCCCTCACCACTTCCGTTATGACACCACCAAACAAAATCCCTCATAATCGATGCCAAAAAAACCAATAACTGATTCACAATCAGGAACTCCACTCACAGAAAACACCAAACAAATAATAAAAGAAATATATCAAGAAACACCTGATAAATTTATAGTCCCAGTTGACAACTTTTTAGCCTTTTTGGAAAACACATATGACAATCCAAGCCCCTATCAAGAGGATTTGAATTTCACAACCGATGTTAAATCTCTTTTATCCAACATGAAAGAAATATACCCGTTTTTAAATGAAAGATTTATAAAGAACAGATTCACTCGACTAATTAAGAAAATTAAAGATCAGCTTTTATCTGAAGAAACAGAAACAGGTAGCATTTCAAGTTTAATTTCCCAGTCTTCTATCGATGTATCTGAAAATGACTTCAACTAGATAATAATTCTACCTACTTTTTTCTCTTCACCATCACTTTCACTTTGTTACAATGGAACTGCGATGGATTTTATCCACGCATTCATCGGCTTCAACAGTTGATTTCTGAACAAAATCCAGACATTATCTGTCTTCAAGAAACAAACTTCCAAGACCACCATAAACCATCCCTGAAGAACTTTGAAGGTTACCATCAACTTAGAACTGATTGCGCCCGAGCTAGTGGAGGAACATCCATCTTTATATCAAGTAACCTTTTTTCTAAAGTACATCCCATTACTTCAGATTTGGAAATCATAGCAGTGAATGTCTGGTGCCCACAAAAAATTACAATATGTAACATATACATCCCATCAAACCACAACCTAACAGAAGCTCAAATACACAATCTTGTAAATCAGATACCGAGCCCATTTATACTTGTAGGGGATTTTAACGCACATAACTCAATTTGGGGGTCTGAACAAACTTATGGGAGAGGGAAAATTATTGAAAAAATACTTAACAATACAAATATATGCCTTTTGAACACAGGAGAAAGCACACACTGCAACATTTCTACGGGAACCTTTTCATCCATCGACATTAGCTTTAGTGACCCTACAACAACATTGACCCTCGACTGGCATGTTCTAAACGATTTATATGACAGCGATCACTTTCCTATAATTATCACCGACAACATGCTAAAACAAGACTACACTGTGAGCAAATGGAGATACTCCCGCGCTGACTGGAACATTTTTAGCAACTACGTACAAACACAAACAAATCACTTGGAACTCTCTGATAATATCGATGAAGCTACAAACCAGCTAATTAAATGCATGTTATCTTCTGCAGAAAAGTATATTGGCAAGCATGAAATGAATTTTACAAAGAAGGTAGTCCCATGGTGGAACGATGAGTGCAAATCCGCCGTTCAAAACTGTAAGAAGGCATTAAATAAGTACAGAAGAACGAGATCTCAAAATAACCTGATTAACTTCACAAAACTTAAAGCAAAATCTAAACGAGTCTTAAAAGAAAGTAAAAAACAGTCCTGGAACAAATATGTAAGCACAATAACGACCGAGACACCTCCTACACAAGTCTGGACAAAAATTAAGTAAATGCAAGGACGTAAAACTAACTATAAAATACCTCCAATCATACATAAGGGCAATATCATTACCGATAACCAAAATATAGCTAACATACTTGCTAAACATTTCCAAGAAAAATCAAAGAACAACAACATACCACAAACAGCATCCATTACCCCATTGAAACAGCTGCCGCACACTGACTCATTAAACATTCCATTCTCATATCAGGAACTTATTTATGCACTTTCTACATGTAAAAACTCAGCTGCAGGACCAGATGATATTCCGTTTATCTTTCTCAAGAAGCTATCTTCTTGCAGTTTAAGTAAGCTACTCGAACTATACAACAAAATATGTATACATCAAGAATTCCCGAACATATGGCGACAATCAATCATTTTCCCCTTCAAGAAAAATAACACAACTTCACCAGAGGCAAAATCTTTTCGTCCTATCTCTCTCACATGTACAATGTGCAAGCTTTTAGAAAAAATGGTTAACAAACGCTTAATTTGGTACCTCGAAATAAATAACTTAGCAGACATCTATCAATCGGTATTTACCCCAAATCGGAGCACTTTCGACAATCTAGTACTCCTACAAAACGAAATCACTAAAGCTTTCGCTACAAAACAGGATGTAGTTGCAGTAATTTTTGACATTGAAAGTGCTTTTGATACCACTTGGAGACCAAGCATTTACAGTAAATTAAAGGAAATCAATCTAAATGGAAACATACTATCGTTTTTACAGAATTTCCTTTCAACCAGAACAGCAAAAGTGTTTGCAAATGGAGAAACATCTCATTCATTCACCTTAGCAGACGGAGTCCCGCAAGGAGCGGTGTTAAGTACGACCTTATTCAACCTAGCTATAAGTGACATGCTCCTCAGTGCGTTCACCAGTAAAATACGCTCTCTATGCAGATGACCTAATTCTGTATTGCACAGGAAAAGTTACCTTGACAACATGCAAACTACTCCAAGACGCAATAAACAATCTCAGCTTGGTCGAGGACTTCTGGCTTCAATTTCTCAACTTCAAAAACCAAAGTTATTAAATTCAGCCGACAAAGAATGAACTACCACCCACATTTAACACTGAATAATGTTCCACTACAAGTGGTGGAAAATCACAAATTTCTGGGATTAAGATTTGACAGCAAACTCACTTGGCGAAAACATATACAAGAACTTAAAGCCGACTGTATGATACGAATAAATATAATAAAAACACTGTCACATCGACAATGGGGAGCGCAAGAATCAGTACTGCTTAGAATCTACAGAGCCCTGGTTCGCTCTAAACTAGACTATGGCAGTTTAGTATACGCTTCGGCCAGCAAATCCACCCTTAAAATATTAAATACTGTTCACAACACCGCTCTCCGTATCTGTTTAGGAGCATTCCGATCTAGCCCAGTAGAATCTCTATATTGGGAATCCCATGAAATTCCCCTCTCTCTTCGACGTGAACAACTTCTACTTTCTTACGCCACTAAAATTTTTTCCAACCCTAGAAATCCACTGTATCCTACCTTCACTTCAGCACAAGATGTTCAAGTTTTTTCGCCCAGATACCCACCTTCAATTTCAAGAACTCTCAAAAACGTCCTGATGGGTGACAAAAGTATCCACCAGATATCTACCATTCCAGTCTCAACAACACCTCCATGGACTAAAAAGATGCCACTTATGGACACCTCTTTGACAAAAACCAAAAAATCTGAAACCCATGGAGTCATTCTAAAGCAATCTTTCCTAGAACTCATGAGTAAAAACAAATCAGACCACACCTTGTACACAGATGCGTCCAAAGATGATAACGTTGTAAGCTGCTCAGTCACAACAGATTCCATCATGGCAAGTTACAAACTCCCAGAGACTTGCTGCATTCACACTGGAGAACTATATGGCATCCTTAAAACTTTTCAAATTATCACAGGAGAAAATAAAACTATTACTATATGTACCGATTCATTAGCGTCGATTCACTCCATAGGCAACATATACACTAAACACCCTCTAGTACAAAACATACATGATACCTACCAAGACCTTTCATCCAAAAAGATAAAAATTTCCATTATTTGAACGCCTTCACATGTTGGAATTCCTGGAAATGAGAGAGCAGATTATGCTGCTAAAGAAGCATTAACGTCGAATTTGCCAACAGAACAAATACAACTTCAGAAAGATGTCAACAATACTTTTAAACAGACAATATGGAATAAATTGCACAATATCTGGAGACAGTCAAACACCAAACTCTCACAGATGGATCCAAACCAAACCAAGGACATGTCACCTATGAATAGAAGAGAGCTGACGGTAATCCGAAGATTAAGAATAGGACACACAAAACTCACCCATAGTTATTTGATGGAAGCCCAGAACCCACCTTTTTGCGAACACTGCAATGGTGCCCTAACAGTACGACACCTCCTCATTGCGTGTCCCTATTACGCAGAAAGCCGACGTATGAATGGAATCAGTGGTGATCTCAAAGACAATCTTATTTCGCCTAAAAGTTTCTTTAAAATTATAAAATTCCTAAAGGACATTAATTTATTTAATTATCTTTAAGCTCAACTTTTAAAATTGTTATAAATGTTCTAATTAGTTTTTAATGATTTTGTTGTACTGTAAATGACTGTATAGTAATTGTGCCAATGACCATTAGCAGTCGAGGCACATTAAATTAAATAAAAAAAAAAAAAAAAATATAGTGAATTAAATATTAAATTGTTCTTACCTGCTAGTCGAATTTAAAAATACAATATTTTTATTATATAAATAAAAATATCGGTAAGTTTCCTTTACCCGGAACTTCCCTCGTACGATTTTTTTCATTTGTTTGGAATAGTGAAGCGTGACTCAGTTTACTTCAGTACATAGGCACAGTATATAATTGTTACATATACTTTTCAGTTTTATTGGGCGCCATTTTGTTTCATAATATTGGATTCCTATCAATATTTTACCATTTTCTTTCTACCTATATCACACTTGACTTTTGGACATAATTTAAAATAAATTTAATAAATATTTTTTGTATTGACACATACCGCCATTTTGCTACGTCATGTTGAATTCGTACCAGATTTTCCCATTTGCACATTTAATTTTTCTGCAAAATTTAATTGCTGCAATTGAATAAAATTTTTTTTAGGATGATTATTTTTAAAAAAATTATTTGGCCGCCATTTTTTTTCACCATCTTATATTTCGAAACCCCAAATAATACACCACTTTGACATAACAACAAGAAGATCGTTAACGAAAGCCATTTAGAAACTTAATATCTGGGAAATAATTACGGACCAACGTAGCAGATAAAGACTGATAATATGGGTTTCGTGCAGGATATAAAATATACCCTGAAGATGCAACAATAAAATGGCGAAACGTCGACAGCTTAAAACAGTCTGTTGTTTTTTTACTGGATCCCAAAATCAAATAATACACCACTCTAACATAACAACAAGAGGATCGTTAACGAAAACCATTTAAACACTTAATATCTAGGAAATATCTGCCGGGCAACGGAGTAGGTAAAGACTGATAATATGGGTTTCATGGCAAATTCATGCCTTGTCTGTGTTGATGTGTTCTGAGGATACAACAATAAAGTTGGGAAACATCGACAATCTAAAAAAAGACTTGCTTTTTACTGGATCTTAACGCCAAATAATACACTACTCTAACATTTTTTTTTAACATATTACTAGGTCATCCTCATACGACCCTTAATTTTTGGTCAAAATTTGGAGTCAATCAGGTAAGTAGTATTTAATACGTTCGCTGCGTCAATATAATATATTTCTTTTGCCATAAGCTGAATCATTTTTTGTAGCTACTACTAGTTTTGACTACGAGGTAGTTTTAAGAGAGTATTAGCAACATATTTCTCGGTCTCTACCTATCAATAATAACATGTCGCCGATAGGCGACAGCAGAACTGTAGCACGTTGTTTACGCTCTAGTGCTGATTTCGCCTATGGACGACACTGTATTTGATGCAAGTAAAATGAGCTTACACCAATATCACAATTGTTTCACAAAAAAATAAAAACGTATTCTAAGAGAAAAACAGGACATTCTGGCATAAAAAATATTCTAAAATACAGAAAAGAATAGTTTATTGGCTCATTCCAGGTATATTTATCAAGAGTTCATTACGTTTAAAAAAAAACAATCTTTCAACCCTGCAGACAAAGCTTGCCAGTTTGGAACTCCGGATACTGGCGTAAAAATTGGCCCAGGTGGCATATCTGTATCTGAGTCATTAGCACCGTCTTGATCATCTAAATATTTTAACTGTTATAAGATAAACATTAAAAAAATCATTACAAATATTTATCTCTGTCGTTATTCTCATCTATGTCGGTTTCACGTAGGGAATGTGCATCACTGCACTCATTATCCGACCAATTGTCTTCAAATTGAGCTGAATTTTCTTCATCACTATTATATACCATTCCAGTTCACTGCCTGGCAGTTTATTTTTATTTTTAACACGCAATTTAGGTCACTTTATGCCCGAAGGACCTGCCTCACTGTCCATAAAATAAATCGTAAACAAATACTACAAACTTGAACAAACCTGCAAACGAAGCAAAACACACATTAATTTAATACACTCCAAACCAATGCTGAATTTATACTGAATATATAAAGCAACGTACGCACTTGTCGTATATAGGCGACACCCGCATGGCGCGGAGGAAGCATATATCGCCGATCGGCGACATACGTAGCGAACGTGTTGTGTGTGATAGACAGAGCAATATCTAATAGGCATATTGGCTCATATTTGTCAAAGAAATAAATTTGTTTTTGTCTCACTCTATAGCACAATAACAAACTGGCGCGTTCACCGAGCCTGAACAACTGTGTATGTGCCGGAGACCCGACCGGTAGCCAGAATGTACCAACGAACCAAAAAATACCTCCTGTCACGCAAATTGTAGGTAGGGAATCTCTGGCGATATTCTTCAGTAGCTATAGCTATTGGCTTTATAGGGAAACAGCCAATACTCTAGCACTATTTTTCCTACATATAAGGTATGTTCCTAACACATTATATCTTTCAATCTGCGTGAAAGGCATTTTAGAACAAGTTTTAGCAACAAAAAAAATGTGAATATATTATTTATCTGTCTAAACACAACAAATTTGCATGGCAACTGTCATGTAAATCTCGAAGCAACCAATCAATTGTTTTTACAATTTGCAAATGTTATGTTAAAAAATATACAATAACCTCTATATTTTAAAAAATTAATTTTTCCTATTTATTCAGGAACGTTATGTTCAATCGTTTTTCTGTTTTTTTTTAATTAGATGAAATAATAGAACTACTTTGCTAATTTAACCTGCCTTGTACCTCCAATAATAACGAAGTTAGCTATAGTGTTGTAGCAGGGTTATCGAGCGGTTATTTATTATATTTAAAATTATTTGTTTATTTTGTTTATTTATTTGAAGCTTAGCGGGGAACCCTGTCACAATACTGAAATTAACTAATGTATCATAAGTAAAATATAGGCTTCATCGTGAATTATAAATTAACATATTTTCAATTATAATTGTTAGTACAAATTGAATTATAATTTTATCTCACCAATTCTGCGGCCATATAAACTCGAACAGCAAGCTGCAACAACGATGGTATCTTCTTCTTGAATATATATTTATTTAACTATCAGGTGGTTTATCTAAAAATAAAAGATTTGGTTTTTAAAAACAACTTAAAAATCCATTAACAAAAGTAAAGTAAGTGATATGCTGTACAAAAATAATACTTAAACCTAATAACAAAAAAAAGTATTTAAATCTAGAAAATGAGGGAATTATCTTAAAATCCCCAACTTTAGTACAAAAGAAAAGAAAAGAAAAATCTTTAAATAAAACATAAATTTTAACTCTAGAAATCCAGTTACTCCCCAGATAAAACATAGGACAAAAAATAAAATATCTTTGAAAATCCCTTAACTTTAATATCCCACTGTATACGTAAAGCCCCATAAACCACCACAAAAGAAGAATTTAAGATCAACTATAAGAAACAATACTCTGACAGACTGATTTCTAGACTTCCCGTAAAATACAAAGTTAGCTCAGCTATTACACCCCTTAGACCAATCCCCTCTTCGACTTTATTAGTCAGAACGAAACGAATAAAGCGGTGACTGGTGAAGCTTAAGTCTCTACTCTAAACTTTAAGTTCGGAACTTCGTCCTAGAAACACGAGGTGTCACCCATGATAATTAAAAGTGAATAAATAGATTAAAAATGATATTCCCTTCAATTCTTAGTCCTAAGATTATGTATATAATTTAATATATAAGTCTATACTAACTTATCCACATTATGGGTCCGAAAAGTCATGGCGAAAAAAAGGCACGAAAAACCCTTTCAGTTTATTTTTTCTGCAGGGAAAATTATGCCACAAAAACATGGCTTTTCGGTAATGTTCCTATTACAAAGTACTCTATTGTATTTTTAACATAGCAAATTGACCATTTATTATCATTGCATCGAACCAAATAAAATGTTTCAATTAATATTTGCAACGAGTTAAATTAAACAGACCAAAGAAAGATTACCAAGAAACAGGGAACATATGGGATCATAAACCCTCGAAAAGGAAGGCATAAATTGTAACCTTTTAAGAAAGCTTATCCATAAATCTGTCTATACTCTAAAATATAGCATTTGAGATATATGATACTTTATTTAGGGTTTAAAATTCTCGAAACTAATATTAGAGAAATTTACTTATAATTCTTGTGAAATAATCAAGCCTGTTTAAGCGTGAACATGAGAATCAACAGTTTTAGTAAAATATTGCTTGAATTATATTTAGAATATATAAAAATATATACTTTATACCGTTGTTATAGTCTATTCTGTTACAGTGTCGACTAAATCAGAGCACCCTATATTGCAAATTTTGCTTGACACAACCTTATTTAAATTATTATCAATTCTTGAGTTTTAGTTCTCCTACCGTCACTGATTCTCTTAATTATCAAAAGCTCTTGCAACGTCCGTCGCCCGTCTTCCTCTAAAATAATATACATTTCCCTGAGCACCAAGAAACGACGAGGCAGATGTGTTAAAATCCCCAAAAAGCTCCATTATTATAAAACCAAATTGAATATTAAATTCGACTGAACTAAGCTCTATCCGGAGCTTACTTTCAGCTTTGCGAGGCCTTTCAAATCTATTCGTTAGTTTTAGGATTATTAGTATGGTAAACAGATGGTAATAGAGAGTGCTGAGCAATGCGATTGGCATGGCTGCCATTGCAACTTCCATGATGGAAAGTTGATGGAAATTTAATGAAGTTTGCCTTCGAATAATAGAGAAATAGTAATGGAAAATTTAGCGCAGTTGACCTGCTTTTTGGTGTTCTTGAGACAATGGGGAAACGGAAATGGAATTGTAGAAACTAGCGACAAACGATTTTGTTTAAGTACAAAGCATGACGGCCGACTTGCATTATTGATTGGTTTGTATGAAAACATTTGAATAACATTTATGTTAAATTTTATTTATTGTAAATATAAGTTTTCCATTACAAATACATAAAAAATATGTAAAATAAATAATAGTTATTTATGGTACTAGCACCACAGATAAAATAAACGGCAATATATATCTGGAGAAAATCCATTATTAATATATAATAAATATAATATAATATAACGCAGTGTGTCCCAGATTCGCTTCTCTATACAGGGATCTCGGCTTCTATTATACCTACAGCAAAGGTTAAACGGGGAAAGTTTTAGAGGAAACTTATTGCATTCGATATCCGGTTTCAGATTTACGATCGATAAATTGTTTTTGGAAATATCGGGGAAAAATCGAAAATGGTGGATTTCGTTTTTGGCCAGTATATCCAGAACGGTAAATTTGAGAGCTGCCAAAATGTGACTTTATTCGGACACATTTTTAAAACAAATAAGATGGCGTATACGACACGTCTTCATTGTTTTTTGTTAACCCGCAACCCGCCTCAACTTTCATTTTTCTTAAGGCCGCCATATTGGATTTTTCGATTTTTGGTCAGAGCCTAAAATTTCCAGTCTAGTGATATCTCACAAGTGCATTAAAGATTTAAGTATTATCGAAATATTACACTTCGTAAAGTTAAGTTTCAGTTTTTTCTAAGGAGGCCATGATTTAAAGCAATGTTAGCTCTCAATGCATTTCTAAGGAGGCCATGATGTATCTGTAACAAAATTAGATTTTGACTTTGACGTTAAGTTAAATAGTTGAAAGTATCAAAGCTTTGTTTTAACAAGTAGTAGGTACGCTTTTATCCCAATAAAATCATAAATCTGACACATAAATTGTCAAAACCTATAGAAAATGGCCGGCATTCCGTATTCAAATGAAGAAAAGGTTGACATGTTAGCTCTGTACTTTCAATTATACAGAAACGCCGACGTTACCTTAGCAAGGTATTTGGAGATGTACCCCGAACGACGGCAGCCTCATAAAAACCCAATTCAGGAAAATCGAAGTTAATTTAATTAACCATGGTACCTTCGAACAACCTAGAAGCGGATACAATAATAACAATGAAAATCGAGATAGAAACATTTTACAAGCTATCAACGAAATCCCTAGTGCATCGGTAAGAACTGTAGAACAGGAAACTAATGTCCAAGAATCAGCAGTACAGAGAGTTTAAAAAAAAAATAAATACCATCTATACAAACCCATAATAGTACAAGGACTTAAGGAAACTGATTCTCCAAGACGACTACAGTTCTGTGAGTGGTATACTAGGAGATGTAATGAAAATCCTGATTTCGTAAATCATAACTTGTGGTCCGATGAGAGCAGGTTCACGAATTGTGGAGTCTTTAATAGGCACAATCGTCATCATTGGACTGTGCAAAATCCTCACCAAGTCGCAGAGAGACGTCTACAGATCAGATTTGGAAGTGACGTTTGGTGTGGGATCATTGGTAGGTTAATCTAACCAATCTTTTTTAAATAGGCACCAAATGATGGTGAAATAATAATATTTTTTTTTCGCTTAGTTCTTTAATGATACTAAAAGAGTATAATTTAATAAAAAAAAAAGTAAAACGTTCTACTCTAGTCAGTCAACTTACTTTTTGATATCGTATTACATTTTTATTCAATCATTTTGTATTGTAGTTTCGAAGAACCTATCAAAATAGAATTGAGTTCTATAAATTTATTAACACTTTATCTAAATTTTCTGCAGATTTAGCTAATTCTCTAAAATTATTTTGATTGTCTGAATTTAATGATTTGTTATTACCCGGGAAGCCTAGTTCTTGCGTTATGAAAAAAATACCATACTAATCAAATGTCGAATTATTTTTTGATTTTCATTATAATTTATAGAAAGGCTACTTACTTCCCGCTAACCAAATATGTTTTTCTTTTTCATAATAAAACTGAATAGATTTCAACTGTATACAAGCTCATTCATTACGGGATATTTCGATAATTATTTTTGGAAAGAAAATATCTACTTTTCAATAAAAGTAATTTTCCCTTTATAATTTATAGTTTCTAGTACCACCCGGCCGACCCTGCCGACCTTGACTGTTGGGCAACTATTTATAAATTATTAATCATTTCAGGAAATCGACTTATTGGACCGTTTTTGTTTGACTACAACCTAAACGGGCAGACGTACCTAGAGCTTTTGCGAAACCAGGTTGTACCAGCCTTACGAGCTATTCTAACGGAAGATGAATTAAGAAGAAGTTGGTTTCAACAAGACGGATGTCCGGCTCACAATACCATTTAAGTCGGGAACTTCTTAAGAGAGCAATTGGACGAAAGAATAATTTCTTTAAATGGTCCAATATCTTGGCCTTTTAGATCCCCTGACCTGTCGCCCTTGGATTTACTACCTCTGTGACCATAGAAATCCTGAGACAAATTTACACTGGACACATTTAGAAATATTAACCGAAATACACTTACCAGGGTTGTACGAAAAACAGTCACCTATTGTCAAAAATGTCTCGATGCAAATGGACATCATTTTGCAGATTTGTAAATTAATGTTACCCACTTACAAAGTAATTAAAGCTGATTTAGATTTTTTAAGCCGTTATTTACGTTCATGTTGTATTGAAAATTCAATGCGTTCAATACATTACTTACTTATTAATGTAATCTTCTGACTAATAAATCATGGCCTCCTTTAAAAACATTGAAACCTAATTTACGAAGTGTGATATTTTGATGACATTAAAATCTTTAATGCACTTATGAGATATCACAAGACTGGAAACTTTAGGCTCTTTCCAAAAACCGAAAAATCCAATATGGCGGTCACAAGAAAAATGAAAGTTGAGGCGGGTTAACAAAAAACAAATGTCTTTTTGCCTCCTCTTCACATTAAACTTAGGCTGATGAAAAACTTTGTGAAGACTTTGAATAAAGATGGTGATGGATTTAAATATCTAAGGAAAGTCTTTCCCCAGTTAAGTGATGCCAAGGCATTTTTTATTTAAGCTTACAAGGCAGGAACTCAGAGCATGGAATTCATTTCTTAATGTATTAAGAGGATTTTTAGGCAACAATATGGAAGAAAATTATGAACAATTAGTTAATGAACTCTTAGATGCCTATAAAGCCCTTGGTGCCAGAATGTCATTAAAAATTCACTTTATCCATTCCCATCTGTCATTTTTTCCTAAAAATTTGGGAGCTGTTAGTGACGAGCAGGGTGAAAGGTTTTATCAAGATATCAGAACAATGGAAATTCGGTTCCAAGGACGATGGGATCCAGCCATGATGGGTGACTGCTGTTGGTTTTTGAAGAAAGAAGATAGAACACCTCATAAACGGAAAAAATAAAGTTTAATTAGTGTTTTAAGTTAATATTTTTCTCGTTTGCTTTTCTCTTAGATGTATGGTATGTTTAATAGGCGAAAACTGTAAACATAATCAATAAACAGGGTTAAGAATTTTCTGAAATCATTTTTTCTATAGATATTAAGTATCGTAACATTCGATATGGTTCCACAACTCTAACAAGAAAACCCTACGTGCTACAACTTTCTATTTGTGATTTTCGTATTTGGATAGGTCCATTCTATTAGACTATGCTATTCTGATTTGTGTTACAACAAAAAAAAATTTTTTGTCGGCCATTGTAATTATATAACATATACAATGTTACATACATTTAGATTAATTCTATTCTTGCTATCAGAATCTGCAAAAATCGAGAATTTTGTTAATGTACATACCATATATTAAATTTAGCAGTTTAATGTTAAGTTTCAATGCCAAAGTGAGAATTTGTTTCCGGGATATTTCAATGTAGATTTTAATAAAGTAGATGAAAGTTATAGTAAAACTGAGATGGTAACTCAACTATTTTTTTCTTTAGGTTTCACCTACCTCATACACAGTCTAACTCGAGAAAAGTGAATTGTTTAGACAATATTTTTACTTGGCCACAACACTTGTTACGTAATATACCAATAACTTTTTAAAATTTATCGGTCGATGTCTGAACACTAAATAACTTTACTTCAGATCGAGTACGACGCTGATCAAAGAAGTGGTCTCTTTTTTTTCTCGAAACAAGCATAAAACACAAACTGCAGACACGAAAGTGTTCCTTTTTTGGGAAAGTTCCAAGTCGGGGGCCAAAGTTTCTTGCATTTAGTTGGGCGATTAGAGCGGCAGGCAAGGAAGTTAACGTGTCTAAAAAGAAGTTTTCGAACTTCAGAGTTACGTTTTTCAGGAGGTCGTTAGGGCAATCATTAAAAACTTCATTAAGGTGTAGTGAGCGTGGCTGAGGCGGTGGTGATATCGCCGTTTTTAATTTTGAGTCGCTTAAATCGTACTTCCTAAACTACTCATTATCGGATACAGCCTGGCATTCGAATAATAATTGCCATATTTATTTCAATTCTGCAGCATTATTATCGAGCCATATTCAGTCTATACCAAAAGTCAAAAACCAGAGATAAAGTATTGGTTAGTTTCTTTATACAGGGTGTCCCAGCCGAGAGTTATTGATTTTGAAGGTTAATAATTACTAAACTCTTATAATTAGAACCGCTCGCTTTGCTTTGATCGAATTCTGTAACCCACAAGTTATTGAAATGAATGATTTTGTATTACGTCTACGGAGTGGAAGAAAAAAACTCATTTTATAATTTAAAAAATCTTACTTATTTTAAATGGAACACCCTGTATATATTAACGACAAGGAAATGGTGCATGCTTAAGGTCATTAAAAATCATACCGGTTAGTCAACGTTTTACAATTTAATAATTCGACCAATGATATTCCCACAAATGAAGTAAAGTAGAAAATTATCATGTTTCTATTAATTGACATAATTATGAAAGTAAATTTTGAATGTGATTTATATTCTGTTCGGCACAGTTATGAATCCGTACAAATAGATGGTTGAAGGAGTCCTATAGCATCTCCTGGGGAATCCCTTTAATGAAATTTTGGATATTTCTTTTAAGATGTTGGATATTTTCTGGAACGGGATTATAACACCTGTCCATGACATATCCCCACAGGAAAAAATCCGGAACTGTCAAATCTGGAGAATAAGTCGCCCACTCAATAGGATTAGCTCTTCCTATCCACTTTGATCCACATGCCACTTCTAATGATTCTCTTGCTATAAGAGAATAATGTAATGGGGCACCATCCGGTTGGAAATATGTTTCATTTAAATGAGTTGTGGGGAAAAAGATCTCTAACATATCCGTGTAGTTTGATGAAGTCACTGTTGGTGCGTTAAAAAAAATGCTTATTACAGCGATCGTTTATCTGGAATATAGCCTCATTAGATATAATCAAATTGATATTTGGGTGAGTTCTAAATAAATCTAATAGAATTTCGCAGGTGAGGCGTCTTTTTTCATAGTCATTTCCGTGCAGTTTTTGAAGCATTTAAATTCATTATATAAACAATTCACAGTAAATATATATATATATATATATATATATATATATATATATATATATATATATATATATATATATATATATATATATATATATATATATATATATATATATATATATATATATATATATATATATATATATATATATATATATATATATACATATGTGCCAGATATTTATAGCCAATATCTGGCATGTTCTTGTTAAAACTCTGTTAGATTCCCCATAGATAATAAACAAATTCAAATTATCCTCGTGTGTGTAATTTAATCGCATGGCTATTAGTTTAATAATTTTTATAATTACTATAATAAATAAATAATATTTTAGTAGGTAATTGTCAAACGACAATAAATATTACGTTTCTATAGTAACCAATTGGTTTTGTTCTCGCCAGGCCTCCCTATCAAGGCCAAGTAACAAGAAAACTTGGAAGCCGTCTAGAATAAAAAATGTTAAATCGTCAATAACTCAAAAAACTACAAATTTTTGGAATAGAGAACTTTATACAAAGTCACCCTTATTTTAAGTGTCAAATAAGATAAAATTATAAAAATTGGGGGTTTCCTTTTGAAAAAATAACTTTTAACGATTTTTTAAAGTATATTTATAATGTCAGTTTTTCATCACCTTGTATTTATTTATTATAAAAATATCAGCACAGGCCACTAAAGTGGATCCTTCTGGATAAGGAAGCCACCCGCAAATAAATAATAGAGACTTCGATATGCAGATATTTATAGTTATGTCTAGACCTGCAAACGTCATTTTTTACATAAAATTCAAAATATCTCAAAAACAGTTCAACTTAGGTATAGGATATTATACACCTAATACCTAGAATTTTTCAAGGAATCCAAAAATTCGATAATATACAGGGTGTTCTATTTAAAAAAAGAAAGTTGACGTGTACTTCCCGTATAACCGGAAGTGCCGCCATCTTGAAAATATTTTGCGCGAATTGCTGCCATCGATTTTAGTTAGCTGCCAAAATTTCAAATTTTTCCAAAGCCTACTTTCTGAGAAATCGATCGCCGCAGTTCGTCGTGGGACACCCTGTATATATATATATATTTTTTTTATATATATTTTTTTTTTTTTTTTTTAAAGGGAAAGTTTTCCTTGGAAATAAGCCAATTTGTTCAAAATTTCATTTATTTTTTATTCCAACATTTGTTTTCTGGATTGATGTTTCGACCACACTCTGTTCTTTTTCAAAATCTAAAACAAGGTGTTCGACACGTCATTATACATTTTGTGTTATTGTAATCGAAAGAATACTTTTTTGAATTTTCCTGGGTTATTAACGCAGTAGCATTTTTTTATCGTACCTGTGGCTCTTCAATCTATTTGCTAAATACTGAATAGTTTGACCAGTATATACACCAGAACAGCCGTTGCAAGGAATTTTATAAATGACATTAGTTTTTTGTTTTTCGGGGTCTTCGTTTTAAGTCTTGTATAATGTTTGTCAAGTAAGTTAAAGCCTTTGTGGCACACTGATATGTTCTCTTTTTCTAGTAGTTTTTTTAGCTGTTCTGATAACCCTTGTATGTATGGTAGAGAAAGGTAGTTTTTCTTACTCGAGTTGTTTGTTGTTTTTTTGTTAGCTTTCATTGAAGAGTTATGGATTATTTTTTTGAAAATTTGGTCGACTAATTTTCGAGGGTAGTTATTTTTATTCATATATTATTAAAAATTACACACACACATATATATATATATATATATATATATATATATATATATATATATATATATATATATATATATATATATATATATATATATATATATATATAAATTCATTCATACGTTCATACTTACACAACAGATCTCAATCGGTTAAGTTGTGTGGAAAAATATCTGAACCCTCCTACATAACTTGTGGGGTACCTCAGGGTTCCATACTCGGCCCTTTGCTCTTCTCTCTGTACACTTCTCAGTTCCCTAAAGTTCTGCGATTTTGTAGATATCATATGTATGCCGATGACACGCAGGTCTATTTTTCATTTTCTGAGGACACCTTGACTGAAGCATGCAACAAAATCAATCAGGATCTGTCATCTCTTTGTAACATCTCTCGAAAATACTGCTTGACTTTGAATGCCTCTAAGTCGTACATGTTGCTGTTTGGAGGGTCTGCAGCCCGCTTAAGATGCCTACCCAGCATCGACGTTTCGATGAATGGAGTGCATCTTCCTTTGAAGGAGAGTTCAAAAAATCTGGGTTTGGTTTTGGATTGCAGAATGAGATTTTCGGAACACGTCTCTGCTGTTATCAGAAGAGCGTTTATGAACCTTAAAATGATCTACCTTAACAGGCACTTACTGAATAAGAAATGTCGCCTAATTCTCTGCGAAGCTATGGTTCTCTCCCACTTGCACTATGGCGATGTTGTTTATGGACCTAACATAATTCAGGCAGACGCTCGGCGACTGCAATTTGTTCAGAACGCTTGTATTCGGCTTATTTGTGGTCTTAAAAGGAGAGATCACGTATCATTGTCCCTCAGGAGCTTGGGATGGCTTAATATGGTGGATCGCAGAACATTACACTGTTCAGTCTTTTATTATAAAATTATTTCGAAGAAAAAGCCTACATACCTTTACGACAAATTAAAATTTCGCAGTGCAGTCCATACGATAAATATTCAGCATAAAGACCAACTGACTATTCCAACACATAGAACCGCTCAATTCTGTGGATCATTTAGCTATAATATTGCTAAAGTATATAACGAAATTCCCGCAAATATCAAAAACCTTTCGCTAATTGTTTTTAAGAAACGTCTCAAGGACTGGTTAAATAATCGTTTGTAGATTTTTATTATGCTTTTCTCGCTATTTGCTGGTATCTGCTATTGTAATGTTTCTCCTGCTCTCTTTTACATTCATTGCTTTTTACTGTATAAATTGTGCATTATTATATTTACATTAGGTTTACACGTAGTTTTATATGCTATATGTAGGTAAAGAGCTTCTAGGGTGTTTTGTACATTTCAGTCTTTATCTTATCACGAGTAAAGGTCTTTGCGCAGTCCATCATACTCCATTTACTTTCCACATTTGTAAAGTAGTCTTCGTGATTAGCCTTTGGGAGCAACAGGACATCGAATGGATCTTTACATCGTAGATTTGGGTTGAGTGGAAGCGCTGCTCTCCGTGAAAGCGGTGAGTGCGAACTCTGCCTTTGTTATAGATAGTGGTAACATTTTATATTTTAATATAATATCATTGTAATTATTATATGCTACCCTGTAACAATAAAGCAATAAATAAATAAATAAATAAATAAATATATATATATATATATATATATATATATATATACATATATATTGTAGCGTATCATACCCCTTGTTTTTTTTACGCTCAGCTAACGGTAGCTTTTCATATGGAGAGCACTATGGGTTCGGGGGTAAATGAAAAATAATTTTATTAAATTAACCTTGATGTTAGATATTAGAATTTAATTATTAAATTTTGGTGTGTTCTTTAAAATAAAAAGTAAATCTTAAAAAAAATACATTACATAATCCAAGTATAAAGGGCGCCACCCTGTTTTTTTTATATATTTAATAAAGGAAAACTGCGAAACCAAAATAAATAAACTTTAGCCTAAGCTAGTTCCTATAGCAAAAAAAACTGAAATAAAAATTAGGTGAGTGTAGGCAGGATAAATGAAAATATGAGGTACATTTTCTATACTTACGACACAATATATTATATAGCAAATGTACAATTTAAATAAGATAATTCAAAATAGGTAAAAAATATATTCATAAAGAAAATTAAATAAGCTTCATAGTCGACTATAGTTCACATAACTCATTAATAATTTTAACACCTTTATTTATTGTTACATAAATGAAAGTTAGAAAGAAATATTTAATTAACTGGTTCACTTTTAAATAGCATAAATCGTTTAAACTGTAAATCAAATGTAAAAGTGTATAATATTAAATAATGCTTGTAGTAAAAAAAATTAATAAAAATGGATAATTAATAAAAAAAAAACATTATCTGGCCTTTATAAATCCTTCCAGGGATGTCAGGACTTCAAGGGCTGCATCAAAACTTCAAAAGAGGATCACTTCAAAATCACAGGAACAGTTACAGTGTCTGGAACTAACAGCATTCGAACAGAACTGGATCAAATAAAGAATTCTAGGCGGGACAACAGATTACGTTTCTTTTAAGACCATAATTCATAACTCATGGTATGGTACGGTATGCCAAAACTTAGGAGTCGACTCCCATGTGGATTCTAAAAGGAAAGGGAAAACCATGGATGAGTACTCCAAAAAAAAAACTAAAACTGGGAAATACATAACATTTTTCAAAACGAAGAAAAAGGTATGTGAAATTATTATAAGCGGCTTACCTTAACTAAATCCCAAAGTTACTATACAAAAAAACTCCAAAACGTTTGATTCCGGCATGGCCAAAGATTGCTGGATAAAAATCCAGGGTTTTTCCAAAACACAAACTTTACTTTGGCTCTCAGATAAAGCAGATAGTTAATCCATGCGAAGAAACAAAAATTCAAATGACCACTACTGGGTATATTCGGGATGATTCCCGATTTTTCTTCGGATCATCACATGGAGGTGTTGTAAGTACCTCGACTACCAACCGGAATGACGATACCAAGGGATGAAGACCGTTGGCCAACCAAGAAGGTCGAGCATGGAAATAGTCAGTAAAGTGACTCGTGAAAGGAAACGGCAAATTTAAATTCACCATGAAACTTAAGAAAAATCATTAACTCGATTCGGCAACACTGCAACTGAAAACCGAAAGTAGAAACGCAAGTCGACGTCGACGTCGTGAATCCATGACTCGAGAGTACCAAACGGATATGTTCATATTAAATATAAAATTCCTTTTCCTGCTTTGAATATTGAAAGGATTGGCAAATATTGCGATTTTATCTGGATGGCAATGTAAAAATAAATATGAAGTAAATTACTTGTTTTGATTTATGTACAAATTATAAAAAAAACGACATTTCCACCCTAAAATTAAATATTACGTTATAAATCCCATTTATAGACAACCCAAATTACGTCTAATATATATCGGCGTGAATTAAACTGTTCACCAAATGAAACAATTTAGCTCATGGAAAATATAATGCTACATATATATATATATATATATATATATATATATATATATATATATATATATATATATATATATATATATACATTTCTGATTTTGAGTAATTTAAATTTTAGGAATTAATTTAAGTATATGTTTCATATCTGTTTGTTTCTTTTTAGATTACATGTGACTGATCAATATTTCAACAGTGTATTCCAGATTGATGTTGCCAGCGTATTTGTATGTAGTATGTTTACTATTAAAAACTACAATCTGCTTGTAATATTCGGAAACTTAGCATTTTTTTTTAAATAAAAAATCCATATTTCAATTATATTTTTGGTTTAACTTTAGAGGAATTGAAATAAATACCACCTTCCTAATAAAGTTTCTTTAGTTGCCATTTGTCGTCATGACCACAGCTTGGAAAAATTATCACTAACATATCCGCATCAAATAAATTGGGAAAGTCAAGCAAGTTTTCCGTTTCCTCGAATTAGTGCTAACAAGCAGATTTTTGTAGTTATACTAAATACATATCTGTTGTTCTAAATTTGCCTACACATTTTACAACTTATATCGACCTGCTAAGTCTTAAAAAAACATATAACGTACATACATACTACTAGCATCAATTTGGAACGACCTGTATTATTTTTTTTAAATCCTGAAGACTACAAACCCTAGAGGGAGCTAAATACGGAACCGATTTTGTATATTAAGTTGCCTATCTATATTATAGCAAACTGACCAACGGTTTATCTATGAACTATAGACACAAGTCATCGATTAAGTGGAAAAATATTTTTAATTGTTACAATATTATGTTTTGACCTCGAATATCTCAAAAACTACCTACTATAGAAATAATAATCTTATTTTAATTGATTCAGATATATTCTTACTTGGCATTTTTGAAATTATTTGAAAAAAAATGAAATGAGTATAAATTCGTTATTCGGTTGCGAATAATATTTACTGTTTAAGCGGAGTAGGTTGTGTTTTGATTGATTGTATATTGATTACATATAGAATATCATAGTTATGAATTGTAGTAGTAAACTCAGTTTTTCTCATTTTAATGTGCGCTCTTTGTTGTCAACATTTGATAATTTTTTTTTCTATTCCTGATTATCATTTATTTAGACATGACCGTGACATCCGAGGAGGAGGGGTAGCTATTTATACAAAAAGTTTTCTAAAACCTAAACAAATTTGGTTAAGCCTGAAAATAGGCGGAAAAAAATTGTGCCTGGAATCATTATATACACCGCCCTCGCTAAATTTAAATAATTGCATGGATGATCTGGAAAACGTATTTGGTCTTACACAGGTTATAACTGGAACTACGCATTTAACTAATACATCCCGGACTTTAATAGACCTTATTATCATATCTGCACCGAGTTTGGTTGGTGATTACCATGTTGTTGACATGGACAATATTTCTGACAATTGCCTCGTATCTTGTAACAGAGAAATGGTAAAACAACGAAGTGAAGTTAAGATTCGCACATATCATGATTATAGTTCGTTTAATTATGAACTTTTTGCTCTTGATCTAGAGAGTATAACATGGGATTTGATTTATCAGTATAGTGACGTTGATGATATGGTTAGTTTTTTAAATGCTAGAATTAATACATTATGTGATACACATATTACCCAGGTTTACTAAAGCACCTGCCCCTTGGTTGACACCCAATCTGAAATTGCTTATTAGACTGAGGAGAAGGGCTCTTAGTAGATATAAAAGAACCAAAACGGAGGCTGCAAAAGATTACTATAATAAAACACTTAGAAATTACAAGCACCAGTGCAGTGCGAAATGAAAAGGGGGCTTTTATAAACCATAAATTTCAGACTGACCCTAAGCGATTTTGACAAACGCTTTTGTATTTAAATATGAATTCTAAACCGAGCTAATCAGCTTATAATATAGGAAATGCTGAGGTCTTCAATAATTTCTTTATAGATAGTGTCCCAGATACCACGGTTGCTGAACGAAATGTCTTATTGCAGTCTTTTCAAGAAGGGCTGCATGTAGGCGTACTTAATACATTTTCTTTCACCGAAGTAACTGAACGACAAGTTGAGCAGATTATTTTACGGATGAAAAGCGATGCCAAGGGGGTGTATGGCTTTGACATAAAGATGCTGAGTCTTTTTATTGCCTGCCTTATACCTCACATTACTGTATATCAATGTATTCTGACAAAAAAGTTTCCGACTATCTGGAAGCATGCCAGTGTAATACTTGTTCAAAAAATCAGCAAACCGAATTCTACTTGTGATTTCCGACCAATAAGTATACTTTGTTGTTTGTCAAAAGTTCTGGAAAAGATTATTAACAATCAACTAAAAACACATTTAGTTAGCTTCCACGTAATACCTACCATGCAGTCTGGATTTCGCTCCGACCATAGTATCGTTACTGCCCTGTTGAATGTGTTGGACGACTTGCTAAGAGCTCAAGATAGTTCGAAAAATAGTTATTTAATTCTCTTGGATTATAGCAAGGCATTGGATACGCTGGATCATGGCTTATTACTAAAGAAACTGCGATTAGCATGTGTCCCGAGGCCATTCAATTTATGAATAGTGATTTAAACGGAAGAAGTCAGAGGGTGGTTTTGGATGCTGAAGCCTCTAACTTTCGGGCAGTCAGTAGGGGTGTACCGCAAAAGAGCAGTCTGGGTTCCTTATTGTTTTCTGTGTACACTGCTGACTTTTCATCTCATCTGAATTATTGTCTCTCTCATCAATATGCCGACGACGTGCAATTTTATTGCTCATTTGCAAAGGAAGATCTGCAAACAGTATGCGGTCACATTAATAATGACTCGGAAATCATTTCTGAAGTTTCTTTGGCACATGGTCTACTTCTAAACAATAATAAAACCAAGCTTCTAATATTTGGTCGTGATAGAGAATCTATTGAGAATAATATTAATTTCTGTCTCTACCTGAATAATGTTAAACTAACTGCTACCAATGTTTGCAAGAACCTTGGGCTTTTAGTGGCTACTAGTCTGCCATTTGATGACCATGTCGCCTCTTTGATTCAAAAATCAATTGCTAAGTTGAAACTTCTTTATATTTACAGGGATATTCTTTCGACCAATTTAAGATTAAGATTGTGGGACAGCCTTATTCTGTCACATTTGGGTTATGCCGATGTAATCTATTGGTCTTTTCTCGCGCAAAGAAATAATAATAATAATAATAATAATAACGTTTATTAAATTCATACAAACATACATGAAATATAACAAACACATAGATTAATATAAATATAACAGTAAAATTAAATAATAAGGACAAATAGAATTGAGAAGGAAAGTAATAAACGTTGTGAAATCACAGAAGCATGTCCTAAGAATGCTTGTGAGTGGTGGATTTAATATACTTATAATAATAAAGCCAAAGTAAACAAACAAACAAATAATAATGTAAATTCCATACACATTTTAAATAGTTTCAGTCCAAATCGAGAGTATATATTATATTGAGAGAAATAGTTTGTGTCACTATCGAGAAAGCAGTCAAATTCGGGGATTGAGATTAGCCAAGTGTAATAATCATTTATTATATTAGAGTTTATGTCTATTTTAGTGAATTTTTGTTTATAATGATACCTAAACTAGATATTTTAAATTAATTAAGTTATTAAAGGTAAGTCTGTCACTGTCCAGTAGCCAATTGTGAAGCGAACACTTAAATTTTTTAAAACTTTTTATCGATTTTATGTTATCAGGTAACATGTTGTACAGTCGAGGTGAAAAATAATTACACGATCTTTGTCCGTGTGTTTTAAATGTGGATGTTAAATACGCAGCCTTATTTCAAGTATTATATGAGTGATCCCTATTAATAATTTTAACATTGCCCTTTTTATGTTTTTAATTATATTTAAACAATATATCTGACGAACATCAAGAAGTTTACTCTCTCTAAATAGCAAATCTGTTGAATAGGTTTTGGGTTTCCGATAGATAATCTTGATAAGCCACTTTTGAATTGAATTCAAATTTTCAAGATGGTTTTCTGACACTCCGTCCCAACCTATTATGCCATAAGAAAGGTGAGTTTGAACCAAGGACATATACAATATTTTTAATTGGCCCGTATCAAGAAAGTCTCTTAAGTAAGTAAATTTTCCCAGTAGTCCCCTTAATTTATTAACAACATTTTTGATTTGCAAATCCCACTTAAGATGACAATCAATTTCTATCCCAAGATATTTTATGGAAGAGGTTTGAGGGATATCTGTATTGTCAACTTTTAAAGATCCTAAATTTGGGAGATAATTTTTATACGATGTAAATGGTATGTATTTTGTTTTTTCCACATTTAAGGTTAACTTGTTTCGTTGGTACTATAATTTTAAAGCTGTGATTTCATCAATTACCATGTTTTTTAGGGACTGCCAGGTATTTGCCCGATAGAACATTACGGTGTCATCTGCAAAACTGATTATAGTACTTTTTGTTTTTAATTGAAGCATATCATTTATATATAGTATGAATAGAATGGGACCAAGAACAGTACCTTGCGGTACTCCATATTCTACAGTTCTTTCATTACTTTGTATTCCATTTATGACCACATATTGTTTACTGTCGGCCAAGTAACTTTTAATCAAATTAAAAACCTTTCCCCTCAGTCCATACCGTTGCAACTTTTTAAGTAGCCTTTGATGACATACAGTATCGAACGCCTTTGAAAGGTCTACGAATATACACATACAAGGGTCAGTTGAGTCAAGGGCGTCATAGATGTTAGATGTTAGGATATGTATGGCATCGTTTGTTGATTTTCTCTCTCTAAAACCATACTGGTTTTCAGAAAGTATTTTATAATTATATAAAAATTTAACCATCCTAAATTTAATAGCCCTTTCAAATATTTTTGAAAAAACAGAAAGTACAGAAATCGGCCTATAATTAATAATCCTGTCTTTTTCTCCACTTTTATATAGTGGTTTTATTATTCCAATCTTTAGACATTGTGGGAAACATCCGATTTCAAAGCTTTTGTTTATTAAAAATGTTAACGGTTTAGATATTTGACACGTAATTTCCTTAAGTGTTTCGCTTTTGATTCCATCCCAGCCAGGTGATTTCTTTGTTTTTAAATGTTTTATTATTTTTTCTGTTTCCTCGATTGTAACGTCGGTTAACACCATTGAATTTTCCATCTTATCAATTGGAAATAAAAAATTTGTTGAGGATTTAATTTTCTCCGCTAGGGTTTTTCCCAAGTCACTATAATGATTGTTAAATGAAATTTGAAATATCTTTTTTATCAGTAATAGTTTGATTATTATCGATACTAATTCGTTCAATACTTGTTTTTGTTCTGTTTGTCTTATTGCATATTTGATTAACACATTTCCACAATGCGGAGGACGTGTTTATACATTTGTCAAACTCAGATTGTATATATTTTTTTTGCTGATTTAATTATCCAACGTAACTTGTTTTTGTAGACATTATACCTAATCTTTAACGCTACATTTTGTTGATCTTTCAAAAGCTCTTTATATAGTTTGTTTTTTTCCTGAATAGATTTTAAAATTCCTAATGTCATCCATTCTTTCTTAACTTTGTTTAAGATTTTGTTTTTAATTATTTTAGTGTTTTTATTAATCTGGAAATTTATTTTTTCTATAAAAAGTTTCATAGCATCGTTAAGGTTAGATAGGTTGTATATGTCTTCCCAGCCCTCTTTTTCCAGATCACTTCGAAGTGCTATATAATTTATATATTTTTTTGTAATATTTTTTTCACATTCATAAATGTCTTGTTTGAAGGAAGTGACCAAAGCAATTGGAAAATGATCTGTAATGTCTGTGCGGAATATAAAAGAATTTGTATTATTTATAAAATTATTTTCTCCTTTTACAAAAAAGTGATCTAAGCATGTACCTGATTTTGGACGGGTACTTTTGTTTACGAAAGACGTAAATTTGTGTTAAGCTAAAATATTTTTATATTCCTCTACGTGTTCAGCATCACTTAATAAATTGATATTAATGTCTCCCACTATTATGTGATATGTATTCGTATTTGTATTTTTTAGATAATTTAGCAAATTAGAGTTAAATCCTTTTTCGTTTACTGATGGAGACTTATAAATTCCTGTCAAAGCAATATTTATATTCCTTAAACTAATTTTAGTTTCTAAAACATTAATTTCCTCAAATTTTACAATGCTGTGACTGCATTTTAAATGTGATTTAATGTATATTACAATTCCATCATTTCTATTTAATTTCCCGTGGTTAACCGTCTAGATTAAAAGGCGATTCGTCTAAATTTGTTTGTGTAAATGTTTCTGTTAAAACTATTATTTCAAAATTAGAGTGTATAGTATTTAAAAATAAATACAATTTATCAAAATTTTTGCCTGAGCTACAAATAAAACCATCCTTCAAAGAATTCAAAACTCCTGCATTAGATTTTCATAAGGACTTCGACCACATATCAGATCATTTTGAGAGATCCAATTAATGGCTAAATTTTTCCGAAAGGTATGAACTACGTCTCGCATGTTTAGCGTTTAAAATTGAGTTGTCCCAAGAGCCCACGTATCTTCTTGATAGGTTGTCCAATGGTTTAAATGTCCATAATATCATTACACGCCATCGAGGTCTGTATTAGATTCCCAGGCACAGCACCGCTGCTTTTCAGCGTTCATTCACGTATAATGCGACCAAGGTATATAATGCGATACGCCATACCATCAAGGCAAGTCCGTCCGTAGATTCGTTTGGGTCAAAACTTAAAAAATATTATATCTCTCAAAGATAACAGAGTTCTCAGTTGCTACATATTCTTAGGCATGTCAAGCTACATTATAGTATATCATTATATAGTTTTTTTTTATTTTTATTATTTCTAGTACGTTGACATATAAATTACAAGGTTTTCATTTAAGTCTATTTTCAAGGTCGTTAGATATGAACAGCCATGCTGGATCTCGCCACCATTTCAATTGTTAATTGTATCTTATTTCTTCTAACCAATAAAAAGACATTTAGATTTGATTTGATTTTGTTGGATAATCTTGTTTTTATAATTATAAAGATATATTAAGGAGTACGCCATGAATCACGAACAAGTAATTGTCATGATGTTTTAACTCACAAGGCCAGTTTATACTTACACTTATGAATGTTATTTTACTAATATCACGCATGAATGTGGCTAATATATTCACACAACATCTAGCAAGGCTACGAAAACCCGGAAAACAAAAAGAGGCTCAGCCCCATCCATCCGTCCGTCCTCCGGCGTTCTAATTACCAAAACGACAAAACGCTAAATCCCCTTTTAACCCGTGTTCAACTAGTTTCTCTTCTATTTGTGTAGTTATTCGGACGGACCAAACGCCGCGTATCCCTTTCCTTGATGGACAGATCTTGGGGAATCCGGCTTGTCAGTTTATCAGCGAATTTACTGGATTACGTACAGGATTTCAGATGCGATCGTTGTGCAAATGCAGGGAGGATTGTTCATTTCGGCGGCGTTTGAAAACGGATATTCAAGATGCAATGTTGGAAACTGATCCTTAATCGTCTTTGTGTCAGTAAAGCTCTAGATTTCTAGATTGATCTATTGGCTTAATCTCCTTAGAATTCTGTCAAACTATAGAGTTTGTGATGATTATAATAAAGTATTAGTTTAACTCGTGGCAACGCACAAATATAGATTATAAAAAAATCGGTAAATTTCTTTTACCCGGAACTTCCATCATTATGAACATTTCCCTTTATTAGGAATAATGAAGTGTGACCCAACTTAGTTTAGTACAGAGTCATTTAGTGCCACATATACAGGGTTATTCGTGCAACCCGTTCATTAAAAGTTTTTGATGATTCCATTTAGATAAAAATTTCAAATTTTGGGATTAAGGTAAAGTCAAGTAGTACTTCTTTTTTGAATTATTTTCAACTTCCTGTCACTTCCGGTTTAACCGGAAGTTGGTATCAACTTGCCTATTTTAAATGGAACACCCTGTATTTTATGATATTTTTGTAAGTTTTGAAGATATAATCTTCATATTTTGCAGACGATCGGTAAATAATCTTAGGTTTCTATTTTTTTTATTGAATTTGTCTATTTTTATACAGGGTGTCCTAAACTCAGCGGCAAACATTCACATTTTCAAAGCCACTTTTTTTAAATGGGACACCTTATAACTTTATACACTATCAAATGTAGAATTTAACTTTCTATCGAACTGTATTAAGGTTTCCTATACCTATTCGTAACCATTTTCGAAATAATCAGGTTTTTATTAAACTATCATATGTATTTGCTAAATGCTTACACCTTCCCGTAGTAAGCCATGGAAAAACAATTGTCGTGCTTTTCTATTCAACATGACAGCTGATTTGAAACTTTTAAATTAAAATAAAATAACACTCAAAAGCTGATATTCTCAATTTATTTTATATTCGCGGAGAATGTTACAAAATATCGGAGAGAACGTGCAATGTTTTTAATGAAAAACATCCTCATTTATCGCCAACAAGAGGAAAAGTTAAAGTTATAAAAAATGTAATAAATTGTTTACATTATTTTTAACCATATCTACTAAGTTCGACACTGTTCTAAACTTGTTTTAGTGAACTTAAAAATTATAGCAATCTAACAATCAACAATAAATAAATAAAATAATAAAATTGAACTATAACAAATGTTCTATATGCTGTCCGTTCATTTGAAGACACATTTCAATTCTTCTTTGTACAGTTGTTGTGGCCCGTTGAATTTGCCCGTTTTCTAATTCGGCAAAAGCTGTTTGTATCCTGTCCAGTAAATCTTGTTGGTTATTTACTGGGAAAGCATAGACTTTACCTTTGATAAATCCCCATAAATAAAAGTCTAGGGGTGTTAAATCAGGCGATCGCGGGGGCTATCTCCAAGGGCCATTGGGACCAATCCAGCGATCTTCAAAAATTCGAGATAATTGGAGATAAACTGCAGCGGAATTATGTGCTGGTGCCCCATCTAATTGATACCAATAATTTTGCAGCTCACCAATAGGAATTTCTTCTATAAATTCAGAAACCGCCTTTCGTAGAATTTCCAAATACTTATCACTGTTTAAATTGTCTTCATAAATACAGTACCGCACCTGATCATTTAGTACTATACCGAAAACATTGAAGCTAAACCTCTCTTGAGAACGCGTTTCGCGTAAAGCGTGCGGATTTTCTGCTGCCCAGAAATGTTCGTTTCTTCTATTTGTTATTCCTTCTCTAGAAAATTTCGCTTCATCGGTCCAAAATATTTTTGAAAGGAATTGAGTGTCATCTTGAATTTTCAAAAACATGAATTCGCAAAATTCTACTCGTCGGACGTCATCACCAGATCTCAAGGCTTGCACGTTTTAAAAGGAATAAGGGTGCATATGATGTTGGCTCAAGATTCTTTGGACAGATGAAGAAGAAATTCCCAAATCGTTTTCTGCAGCCGGTATTGAACTTTGCGGGTTTGCGTGAAAATAAGCTAATGTGTTTATTACGTTATCCTCGGCATTTGTCACCGGTTTCGGAACATTTTTTGTAACTTTAACTTTGCCAAAACGCAAAAAGTTCGTTTGAATCCTCTTCAATTTTGACTTGTTCATTGGCGGCAAATCAGGGTGGCGTTTATTAAACACACGACACGTTCTCTCCAAAATTTTATAACATTCTCCATGAATATAAAATAGATTGAGAATATCAGCGTTTGAGTATTCTTTCATTTCGATTTAGAAGATTTAGTTTATCACTGACAGCTTTCGATAAATAACACAAACTAATCATCTGTCATATTGGATATTGGATCTAAATTTTTTTTCCATGGCTCACCATTGGAACATGTGAACATTGAAGCAAATACATACGATATTTTTATAAAACCCAATTATTTCGAAAATGGTTACGAATAGGTATGGGAAACCTTAATACAGTTCGATAGAAAATTAAATTCTACATTTGATAATGCATAAAGTTATAGGGTGTCCCATTTAAAACAACGGACTTTAGCGACTTTGAAAATGTGAATGTTTGCCGCTGAATTTAGGACACCCTGTATAAAAATAGACAAATTCAATAAAAAGAAATAGAAACCTAAGATTATTTACCGATCGTCTGCTAAATATGAAGATTATATCTTCAAAACTTACAAAAATATGAGATTTTAAAATTTGGTACCCCGAAGGCTCATTTTCGGTTCAGGGTCAAATATCTTAAGAACGCTTGAACCTAGATATAGAACATGCTACATAAAATAGCATTAAAATTGTCCGTAAAATCCAAAAATATTATAAAATACAGGGTGTTCCATTTAAAATAAGCAAGTTGATACCAACTTCCGGTTAAACCGGAAGTGACAGGAAGTTGAAAATATTTTAAAAAAGAAGTACCCCTTGACCGTACCTTAATCCCAAAATTTGAAATTTTTATCGAAATGGCAACATCAAAAACTTTTAATGAACGGGTTGCGTGAGTAAGCCTGTATACTGTCTTTTAAAACATTTTTATTGGGCCCAATTTTGTTTCAGCATATTGGAGTCCTACCAATATTTTACCAATTTCTACCTATACCACACTTGATTTTTAGGCGTAATTTAAAATAAATACAATAAGTAGTTTTTACCTTGGTACACACCGCCATTTTGTTATACCATGCTTAATTCCTATCAGTTTATCCCTATATCACATATAATTTTTCTGCAAAATTTATAATCAGTTGAAAAATATTTTTGTCCGTTGATTTAGGAAAAAATATATCACTGCTATTTTTGTCCGCCGTCTGTCCGAATGCTTGTACAAAATTTAAAATTATTTTAATAAGCAGTTTTTTCAGGCTAATCTTAAACGTTTTATTAGTCCGCTATTTTTTTTGCTATTTTATATTCATAGCAGATATTATCAGTTTATTTCTATGTAATACATAACTTTTGTGCAAAATTTGAGGTAAATTAGATTATTTGTTTTTTTAGTAATAATTTTTTTAAGATTTCACTATACTGCCATCTTGTTGTGGCATATTGGATGTTTAGTAAAATATTATCAGGTCATCCCCATAAGACCCTTAATTTTTGACTAAAATTTGAAGTTTGATAAGCAGTTTTTAAGCTATGCTGCGAATTGATGGACAGACAGACTGACCGACGGAAAATATGCAAAACCTGAGAGGGTAATTTTTTCACGATAACAAACGTTTTATTTATTTAAGTACCACAGTTTTATTGGTTCATGTCTCTACCACAATTAGTTATGGCACACTATTTGAAATCAGTCCTTAAGTAGTTTTTCAGCCTGAATTTTTTATGTCTAGTAAGCCCCAATTTTATTTCGCCATCTTTGATTGGCAGCGACATTTTACCAGTTGACTTCTACATAGTATTTGATTTTTGTGAAGAATTTGAGATAAATTGGATAGGCCATTTTTTAGTAATAATTTTTTAACATTGCATTCATATTGAATTTTCATCAAAATTACCTTAATTTTTGACCAAAATCTGAAGTCAATCGGATAAGTAGTTTTTTAGATATGCCGCGAACAGACAGATAGACCGACAGAATCAAGAAAAAATATTTTTCGGCATCTAGGGACCTTGAAATCCCGGACGGTGATTTTTTCAATATTAGAATACTTCCCTTTTATGCGAGAAGTAAAAGGAAAAACAAAAACTCAACTGCCTAAAGCGAGTATATTAACAAAGGAAACGCAACTGCCAAACATATTAAAATAAGCCACGCTACTGTACCTACCCAGATTCCCGTAATAAAACAAACAATAAACCTACTTCTTCCATATAGGTAACGAAGGAAGCATCTTTTCAGATATCATAATTGCACCACTAGTATATTTATTATTTTTATTTTAATTACTTTCATTTGCCAAATCTAGTGGGGTTGTTGCCAACATATGTAAGTTCTAATATATATAATTATTAAGTTTGTTTCTTAAACCCGGTATATATTAGTTGGACTTCTTTCTTGGGTATAGGTTTATTTGCAAAATCAAACAATGGGATTAACTTGACGTTTCGCCTATCATAGTAGGCTTTCTCAAAAATTGCTCATTCCTTTATTATTTTTTTTTTGGTATATATATATGGCTTTCCTTACCTATCTACAATTAATTTAAAAAACATTTAGTGGTCTAATTATAAAATGACATTTACAATTTTTCTAAAACTGATTTAAAATTTTATACTATTGACAATAATTATTACAAAATTAATAAAATAAGGCTACATATATGCCGATTATTCACTTATATTTGAATGATAGGTAGCAAGTTAGTGGTTTGCCAGGCAACTCATGGCACAGTTTTAGGTAAAAAAATGTTCTTATCGTAGTACGTCTTTTTTTGAGGAATTTATAGATAATTTTTTGCTATTTTTTAATTTAAATCTTAGAGTAGAATCAGACATTCACAATCATATACTACATTTTAAAAATCATGGCTTAGACGAAGTTAAAACTATACTAAAATATCAAATTGTGGTATATTTGACTTAAATTTTTTATGTCTTGTTTGTCATTTACTGCATTTTTTTCTTTTTTTATGTGAATCATTTCTTTGATAATTAATTTCTGATACAGGTTGTCTTCATTAATGATTTTGGTTTCAGAAAAATTAAATTCGTGTTTTGTGCTTTTTTCATGTTTGTGTAATGCAGTGGATGCATTCTTTGTATACTCATGCCCTTTTATTCTATTTTCTAAAAGTTGGGTTGTCATACCAATATATTTCATAGGCCAGTTTAAACAAGGAATTTCATATACGAGATTGGATTTTTTATTTTTGGGAATTTTAGTTTTTAATTTTGTAAATAGGGAGACACACAATTATGTTATATTTTCCTAAGATATGTTTTAATTTTTCGGATAATTGAGATGTGTATGGCATTGCAATATATTTTTTTTGCGTATTATCTTGTCTTACGTTTTCGTTATGATTGTTATAATATATGTACGTCCTTTGTTTGATAATTTTTTTTATCAGTTGTTCTGGGAAATCATTTGCATTCAAGGTCTCTTTAACTTTATTAAGGGCTTCAGGACGGTATTCTGGTGACGTTAAAGATATTGCACGGTTGACTAGACCAATCACAACACTTCTTTTTTGTTTGTATGGATGATGGGAATTGAAATAAGATATCATCCAGACCAAGTTTCTTTTGTAAACCATTTAGTTTTTAAATTATTTTCTTTTTGTCTTATTATAGTAATTTTTCCGATAGGCCGTTCATTTCTTTTTTCATTTATGTGTCTACGGAAGATATAATTTTGTTTTCTTTTTTCTTTTTTTTATATATATATTTATATATATGACTGAGAGTCGCCAAGAGAGCACACAAGTATACACATAAATATATATACGCATAATGTAATAACAATTTCCGAGGTTGCCACGAAAAATAATTAAACAAACTTTTGAAAAAGTCTGCTGGGACGAGCCAAATGTCAAGAAGATAGCGTAGTTTCATTTCACCGAAAAAAAACCTATACCCAAGGAACATAATATATATATATATATATATATATATACATATATATATATACATATATATATATATATATATATATATATATATATATATATGCCTTATTGAAGTATATATATATATATATATATATATATATATATATATATATATATATATATATATATATATATATATATATATATATATATATATATATATATATATATATAGTAAGGTCGAGAAAATTTATTTTGTTTTCTGATTCAACTTCAAGAGTGAACTGAAGTTTCGGATGGAAATTATTAAATGCGAAAAGTGGTTCTTCTATTTTATTTTCTGGAACTGATGCTAAACAATCATCCACATATCTCTTAAAAAAAGTAATATTAAAATTCAATTTTTCAAGAACTTCCTCTTCTAAGTATTCCATAACTATTTGTTTTATATATATATATATATATATATATATATATATATATATATATATATATATATATATATATAAACGATGAACAAACGTATAAAATAATAAATAACGACCCTACAAATATTTACCAAAAACAAAATAATGACATTGTGACGCGCTGGGAAAATAAAAACTATATTTCACCAAGTGTAGCTAAAAACTTAAAATTTCACAACGCCCAACCCCCAAAAATGTACGGACTCCCCAAATTACATTTCCATACAGTACATCTTGTGTACAGTCCCCATTACATAATTTATCGAAATTTTTAAAAGACATCCTTAAAAATATAGTAAATAAAACCACTTCATACGTAAAAGATTCCTGGCAAAGAAAATATTAATGATACAGTACATCCTAATGGATATAAGATAATGTCGCTTGACGTAGTTTCTCTATACACCAACGTCCCAATACAACTCGCTCTAGATATTATAAGACAAAAATGGAATCTTATCAAACAGTTTACTGATATACCTCTGGAAGAATTCCTGTCAGCAACTGAATTAACATTAAAGTCGTGAGAACAATTCTATTAAAACAGGGTGGTATACCAAAGCCACCTGGTCGGGCCAATATTTGAATTTTTTATCGAACCATACAATGTCTCAAAAAAAATCGGTCGTAATTGGACTTGCAGATCGTGCTATAAAACTGAGTGACACAATATATATGGAAGGACGTAGCCGATGCACGCATCGGACAAGTGGTCCTTCTGAAACGTACACTACAGAATGCTAAACATTCTAAATGGTACGGATTCGTAAACAAGGTCAAAATAAAAAAGTCAAAATCGAGAGACCCAATAAAAACAGTAGCTACATCAAACATTTAAAATAGAGAAAAAAAATTGATACACAAATACACATTTACAGACAAAAAAAAATTACAAAGAAATACATAAATCCATATGAATACAAAGTGTAAAAACCTCACAAAAGCAATCCATTTAGCTGCCTTTTTAGCTGCAAAGTGCTAAGTCTAAAGATGTCATATTCTGCGAAATGACGATTGTAATTACACACTAGTCGGTCAATAAATGCGCCAGACCCATAATTTGTACGGTGGTATCTTTCAAAGGATAGCTGAGGTTGTCTTGTTCTCCTAATAGGTACCAAAAATGAGACCGACCCCAACAATATTTCACAATCAATGTCTCCATTTATTAGCTTATGTAGAAAAACAAGAAGTGCCTTACGTCTCTGAAACTCAAGGGTTTGAAGGCCGCATAGAAGAGCTCTAGTGTTATACGATAGATCCTGATATGGAAAATTAAATTTATATAAGAGGTATTTCGCAAATCTATTTTGTACTTTTTCAACTCTATCGTTATGGCACTGGTATGATGGACTCCATATTGTTGAACAATACTCCAAAACACTCCGTACCAGTGAGTAATACAGACAGACAATTGCTTTGGTGTCCATCACATGCCTTGTATTCCTTTTTATAAAGCCCAACAATCTAAAACCCTTGAGTACAATGCTGTCAATATGCAGATTAAATGTTAGTTTGTCATCAAAAATAACACCTAGGTCAGTGTAAGAACTAACAACCTCTAGTGTTACATCATCTATGAAGTAGGAGGAGAGAACAGGATTAATGCGTTTATGAAACGGAGCACTTTACACTTGGATATGTTAAGATGGAGATAATTAGTGCTGCACCAGTTGACGAGCCTTCCAATGTCAGATTGCAGTGCATTTGAGTCAGTGTAAACGGGAGCAAAAAATTTTAAATCGTCTGCATACAAAAGATATTTGGACGCTCTAAAGCAAGATACTATGTCATTTATAAAAAGTAGAAAGTCCGATGTCACAATAACCTCCCTAGAAACTGAACCACAAATGTTGACCTGTTGTCGACGATTAAACAAATAAGATCTGATCCACTCCAAATAACTTCCAGAAAGACCAATTTGCTGCAATTTTAATAATAAAAGCTGATGACAAACACTATCAAAAGCCTTGGATATGTCCGTGTAAACAGCATCAATCTGTTGGCCAGCTTCGACAGATGTAATTAAGTAATTTTGGAACATCGCAAGATTTGTAGTAGTTGAGCGACCGCGATAAAAACCATGTTGCATACTCGAAATGAAGTGTTTCAAAGACTCAAATAAATGATCAGTGATAATTGCCTCAAACAGCTTTGGGATATGTGAAAGCAAAGAGATACCTCTGTAGTTCTTTATATCGCTTTTATCACCGGATTTAAAGATCGGCATCAGTGTAGAAAATTTCCAAATATCAGGAAATGAACCTAGATTAAAAGATCTTTGAAAAATTACACATAGCGGTTGAGACAACGACTGACAGCACCTTTTCAAAAAGATAGTGGGAATTCCGTCAGGACCAGCCCTCTTAGAAACATCAAGGGCATCTATTTTAGTGCAGATTTCTGCCTCTGTAAAATAATATGTTGCTAGTAGTTTCCCTGAAGAACTTACGGGACTGATCTGACTAAAATCTAAAATTTCATGGTGTGAATAGCAGGACTGAAAATGGGCTGCAAAGGCATTAGCGATGTGATTTGAACCCATAATTTCTTCACCGTCATAATTCATAACACTAGGCATACCAGAGTCTCTTCTTAAGTTACGAACAAATGACCAAAAGTGCTTGATATTTTCCGGAATAAGTAATTCAGTTTGCGTGACATATGTAAGATAGCACATGTCAGTTCGAAACTTTACTTCACGTCGTATGTCCGAATAGGCCAGATAGTCAGCTTGTTGTTCAGTCCTTTTATACCTCTTATATAGGCGATTCTTTTGTCCAATAAGCCTTCTCAATGGGAGGTCAAACCATTTTGGGTACTTGCAGTCAAGCATGGTTTTCTTGAGAACATGAATATCGATTCCCCGAAGCAAAACCTCATAGAAGGTTTCAACGATCCCGTTGATGTCAGGAGATGATAAGAAAGACCAATCCGATTGCTTATAAAAAAGATTGAGTTCATGGAAATTTGCCCGATGGAACTGATATACACTCACTTGATTGTAACTTTTTATTGGAGGAACATATTCAATTTTATACAACAATTCAATCGCAGGATGGTAAGGGTCAATATTTACTAGGGGTAAATTAGGAGATGAAATGCGAACATTAACAAAGTCATCAGCAAAAATCAAGTCTAAAGTTCTACCCATGTGATTGCATAAAGAATTAATTTGTTGCAATTCTAGAAAGTTCATTGACACAATAAGAGTTTCAGAGGCCAACGATATTAAAGACCTTGGAACAAGGGTATCGTCTTCATAGATCCATTCCACTGAAGAAAGGTTAAAATCCCCAGAAATTAAAAATGTATGACTGTCAAAACTATTTCTCATCGACTCGCAGGTATTGCAGAATGACTGATAATACTCCAGGCTAGAATTGGGTGGGAAATATACACATCCTAGGACTAATTTTGTGTCGCCAGCCTTCAGCTGAACCCAAACATCGTCAAACTCTAGATGAATAGGAGTAATAATCAAGGATGCCTGAAAACAACAAGAAACTGCAATCAACACGCCTCCGTCGCACTGGCATCCCAGTTCTTCATAACTCCTATCTTTACGGAAAACCATATATTTATGTTTAAACATTTCGTAGCTACTAATATCTCCATTAAGCCACGTCTCGGTAAGAGAAATTACTTCATAGTCGCAAGACAAAATGCTTAGAGAAATCTCGTCAGTCTTTGTGCGTAGTCCCCTGACATTTTGATAAAACATGCTCAGACTACTCGCTGAGGAAACCCCAATACCACTGACTGTATCATATGTCTGAGTTACATTTTGTTCGTTGATAGCGAAAAATTCGAACCTTCATATAGTTCCTGCTGCAGAGAAGTTGGAGCATTATTCATAGTCTGAGAACGAGCACTGGGGTTGTCGTGATCAGAATTAGACGTACAAACGTGTTTCACAGACCCAACAAAGTTTGAAAAAATCATCTGCGCAAGCTCAGCTTTTTCACTGAAATTCATTATACCTCTCTCGGTTGTGACTCTGGACGGAATGTAATGGATATGTTGATAATTTTTAAAGAGACATTGCAAATGAAAGTCGTCCTGTTGAATAATCTTGTTAAGTACTGGACGATTCATCTGAAGAGGCGGACCACAAACAAACAAACTGGATCCATTAGAGTTCTCCAGAAAACGAAGCAAAGCCTGTGATCTGATAGTCTTCCCCCTAAGTGCATTCAATCCTCCCGCAAATAACACAACAAAATCGTCTTTAGAAAACTTCCCAACCAATTTTTCACAATCCTCAATGCGCTCTTCGAAGAGAATAGGACCCGACCACTGACAATTAATATCATATTTATTGCCTGTGAGCCGCTTAAAGATATTTATAAAACCTTTCGCATTAATATCACCCATAATCAAAATCTGTGGTTTACGAGGGATTGGCGCAGATAATCCGGTCGAAACCGTTGTGCTTGCGGTTGGAACTCTACCATATTGAGAAAGACCAACTTCTCCCCTTGATGAGGGAATGTGAACATCCAATTGCCGCTTGAGATGCTTAATTTCCTTAAAATTTACATCGTTTTCCTTTTCCAGAACAGATATTGATGTCACCATTTGCCTGTTTATGTCAGTGAGGTCGTGAATTTGAATACGTAAATGAGTAATAAGTTAATTTTCTTCAATTTTATTATCCAGCTCAGATTTGGAAATTTTGAGACTGTCTATCTCCATATTAAGTTCTGCTATTCTGCAACGTTGTTCAGCTAGCTGGGCATTAAATTCTTTTTCAGCCTCAGAGACGTCATCAGCAAAAGCCTGTGTTCCTCTTTTTAGTCGCTTAATGTAATTATTCTTGTCGTTTATTTCAGATTTCAATTTGTTAAGCTCGTCAATATAATTATTCTCCCGTTGTTCATCAGTTTCAGCCTTTGATTGACAGCTGCTAGAACAATAAATTCTATAACCGCCAAGTTTCACAACATCCTTGCAGCGTTCCAAGCAGCTAGGATGAAACATGCCCATACAGGATACACAGCAAAAGTTTGAGGAATTCTTATGTTTACAACATTTTAGGTTGCGTTCCATGTTAAACTAATTATCCAATTAAATGAATTAATATTAAATGTTATATATGAAAAGAAAAGAAAAGAACAGCAAGATAGTAAATATGTGTGTGTAAATAATAAAGATACTTAAAGTGTCAAGTTATACCACCTACTCAATCCAGCAGTACAACCAAACACTTAATGAGCAACCCTGGTACAATATATAAGTTTAAATATAATTAAATAAAATAAGGTGAGAGAGGTCGGTGATATTTAAATAAATAATAAAAATACCAATACAAAACAAAATTCCCTGAAACCGGACCTGTTTAAATTATTTTTAGCACAATAGGATTCACCAAAAACATCGACTAACATAAAAAAAGGGAATTCCCTTAACACATGAATTTAATGAGTCAGAATAAAATACGATATTTTACTAGACTCTTATCATCTAATTTGCATATTAACAGTCAACAACCTAGTAAATGATAAAATATCGGTTTTTTTCCAGTATAATCCTTTCTCTGCTTAAAATTAAATATTAAAAATGCAGTTCTATTTTCCCATATAATTTGAATATGTGTAATGCAAAATTCGTGACGTTTTCAAAAATATGTACTGTTTTTCATCAGCAGTAAAATGATACCAAACACATATATTATTTAAATCCCAAAACCACTCAAAATCACAATTATACACAAGAGCACGAAACTTAATACTCACAGTTAACACATTAAAAATATATGTTATATATACAGGGATAAAGCAAAAAATATTCTAATCAAAAATAGTTACCCATCTAAACTCATAATTTCTATCTTTAAGTCACGACTGCAAAATCTCACAAACATTCCCCTGCCACCACAAAAAAACACAAATAAAAATAATTACTTGTCACTCCCGTATGTAAATGGCCTATCTGAAAATCTACAAAAGCTTTTTAATAAATATGATATATCAGTTTGTCACAAAGGTCATAATCTATTACAACAAAATTTCAGCTCACTAAAATGTAAAACCAATAAAAATAAAAAATCTCATACAATATACGAAATTCCATGTAACAACTGCCCTAGTGTCTACATTGGTCAAACCTCCCAATACTTACAAAATAGATTAAATGGACACAAATACGATAAAAAAAATGAAACAGCCTTAACTAATCACGAACAGCAATTATCACATACATTTAATTTTCAAGAGACTACGATACTTAAAACTGAAAAAAAAACTACAGAAAAGGGAGTTCTTGGAAATGATATATATTAAAAAAAAAACAAAAATAGTATCAACGATAAAACTGACATTAAAAATGTAAGTAAAATATATAACAACCTAATTTTGTAACATAATCATTAAAATAACCAAAAAAAAATCAAATTTACGTTCACATACTTCCTTTCTTTCTAGGTTCAAACGAAAAAAAAGCATCAAAGTACCATTTTAACTGTTCGTATACTTGTTTACGGTGCAATACGTTTAAATGTTCTGTGCTATGTGACATATATGTATTATTTTGATTTTAGCATTAATTGTAACGAACTGTGGTGTATGGAAATATGTTAAAATGCCGACATTTAAAATAATGTTTTAATTTCTAGGTAAGCCGAAAAAAATTCCTCTTTTTGATTTTGGTAAAAAAAAAATTTAATTATTGTAATTTTCTGTGCCGTGACTTATCTATATATCTCATTACAGACAACTGATGAAGACCAAAATATGGCTGAAACGTTTTGAACTCACGCTATGAAATAAATATTTGCAGATTTCTAAAACTTGCCAATTAATTCAGTGAAATAAATACCCTAGAAAATTCCATAATTATATATATATATATATATATATATATATATATATATATATATATAAATATGAAAGAAATTAACTGCCACTCGGAAAAATATTCTGCCTGTAGTAAGCTTATTCAAGTATAAGATCCAAAAATCATGGACCATTATACTGACAATGCTTTAAGCGCTTTCCATCATCTCTACCGCCATAATTGACGACGTTTTGCCCTATATGGGGCTCATCAGGACAATGCAGCCGTGTGGTAGAGATGATAGAAAACACTCAACGGTATGTTGAATAAAAACGATGAAAATATTAGGCAGTAAGATATTAACGCATAGAGTAAGAGGGGCCATCTATCGGAACAAGTGCGAGGTTTGTTGATATATATATATATCGAGTTCAAAACGTTCTCCGACGTCTTCCGATTTCCAGTCGCCATTGTTCTCTGTCGGTCCACAGATCCTCCTCTTCTAGTCCTCGCTCTCTGATCTCCGAGTCTATCCCCTCTCTCCAACTCCTTCTAGGCCTTCCTCTTTTTCTTCTTCCTGTTGGGGTCCAGGTGAGAATTTGCTTGGGGAGTCGTCGGTCTTCCATTCTTTGGACGTGTCCGTACCATCTCAGTTGCTTTGTTCGTATATCGTTGGTTAACGTGTGTTTAACTTTCATGTTATTACGGATCGTCTCATTTGGAATTTTTTCGAGTCGTGATCTTCCTGCTGCTCTTCTCCAGAAGTCCATCTCAGTCGCGTTTAATGTTTGTAGTCTTCTCTTTCAGTTGCCATACTTCGCTGCTGTATGTGACTATGCTTTTTATGATGGTGTTGTATATCAGATGTTTGTTTCGTTTGGTGATTTTTTGATCCCATAGGATGCTATTCAACATAGCTATTGCCTTTCTGCCTTGGATGTTTCTGTCCTTAATGGCCTCATCCATTGAGGTTCTGCTGCTCTTCTCCAGAAGTCCATCTCAGTCGCGTTTAATGTTTGTAGTCTTCTCTTTCATTTGCCATACTTCGCTGCTGTATGTGACTATGCTTTTTATGATGGTGTTGTATATCAGATGTTTGTTTCGTTTGGTGATTTTTTGATCCCATAGGATGCTATTCAACATAGCTATTGTCTTTCTGCCTTGGATGTTTCTGTCCTTAATGGCCTCATCCATTGAGGTTTGTTGTTTATTACTCTTCAATAATCTTTAAAAACGTTATACTGCTGAAATGAAAAACTAAGCCCGATATACTTAGGCTTTCATTGTTTATTTTCTTGGCGAAAAGACGGCCCCCAAAAGTATGAAATCTGTGATACCGGCTTTTTAGGCCAAAGTGTTAACAAAAAACAAAATTATCCTTTCCGTAGATACATAAATAAGAAAGAAATTAATGGCCATTCGGAAAAATATTCTGCCTGTGGTAAGATTTTCAAGTATAGGGTCTAACAATCATGGACCATTATACTGACAAGCCTTTAAGCGCTTTCCATCATCTCTACCAGCATAATTGACGACGTTTCGCCCTATATGAGGCTCATCAGGCCAATGCAGCCGTGTAGTAGTGATGACAAAAAACACTCAACGGTATGTTGAATAAAAACGATGAAAATATTAGGCAGTGAGATATTAACCCATAGAGTAAGAGGTGCCATCTATGGGAACAAATGCGAGATTTGTTGTTTATACCTCTTTAATAATGTTTGAAAACATTATACTGATAAAATTTAAAAAAATAAAAAACTAAGCGCGACATACTCAGGCTTTCATTGTTTTTGCGTAAGCTGTATAATGGTCCATGATTTTTGTACCATATACATGAATAAGCTTACCACAGGCAGAATATTTTTCCGATTGGCCGTTCATTTCTTTTTTCATTTATGTGTCTACGGAGGATATAATTTTGTTTTCTTTTTTCTTTTTTTATATATATATTTATATATATGACTGAGAGTCGCCAAGAGAGCACACAAGTATACACATAAAGATATATACGCATAATCTAATAACAATTTCCGAGGTTGCCACGAAAAATAATTAAACAAACTTTTGAAAAAGTCTGCTAGGACGAGCCAAATGTCAAGAAGATAGCGTAGTTTCATTTCACCGAAAAAAAACCTATACCCAAGGAACATAAGCCTTATCGATATATATATATATATATATATATATATATATATATATATATATATATATATATATATATATATATATATATATATATATATACAAATTTTAGGTATTGTACGTAGAATATATTCTTCTTATCGGTCTTTGTCAATTTTTATCGTCCGTAAAACATTTAAAGATATATTTGCAAATTTCTGACCACATGTCGGATTAAAATTTTCAAAAGGTCATTATGAAACATTTTTCATTATTTTCATCAATTACTGTGTACAAATGACAGCAAAACTTAATAATTAACTGACATTGAGACATACATACTTAATTTTAAATAGCTTTGTAATTACTATGATAATAATTTTAAGCAAATTTATTAATTACATTGTTTATATTTACGTCAATACTCTTTCTATGGTTTGTAAGAGACCCAATCCAACAGGTCGCGCTTGTGCTATAGTGTTTCCTAGCCAAGTTTTTAATTAGACCGGTCTAGGCGGAGGAGGGGGGTAATTATCTCATTACCCACTCATCCGCCCTTGATTGACCTTGAGCCTCGGCCGATCCTAAATTTTCGAGTACGAGCCGTCGCTGTTGGTTATCCTGTATACAATCCAACAGTGTTTACTCCTTGTATAATTCAGCACACTAACACTAAAATAAGGAAAGAAAGCTAATAAATAAATCAGAACATACCGAAAGTAAAGAGAAATGTTCGTTGAATACGCAATAAATCAGCATCATCTAAATTTGAGTGCACCATTCGAAATACTACGAAAGCCTCTCTATCTAGTCAGTGCTTTCGACTTCCTAATCTCGAAGCTTCTGCAGTTTATCTTTGAAAGATAAATAAAGATAATCAATGCAACGATTTGCAAGCGACAGAGCGAGGCACTTCGCAAATCTTCATTCAAACATTCCCCGGCTTAAGTCTCTTTGCTTTTCATCTCTTTGCCTGCTGTTTGCATATTTTGTCTTCCCGGCGGATGTTTCGGGCGAAAATTATAAAGAAAAATTCTCGCGATAACGATCTCTGAAGCGCGCTTTTTTGAGGCGTGAAAAGTGTATCAAATTTTTTTCCAACGACAAAATAGTAGATATTTTATAATAGATATGATGTTTTTTCAGGCGTTACGTTTTCTCACCCCTCCACAGCTTTCTTGCAGTGCGCTGCTGTTCGTTTTTTAGAAAAAAATTGAATTTCTTGTCCGATGTACACATTTATCCTGTATGTTATTCGTATCTGCCATCGTTTTCGAGAAAAAAATTATAAAACTATTTTTTGTAATTTGCTAAATTAAATGCAGGTCCCTAAAGTGCTCTAGTAGGCCCTGACTGACTTAAAAAATTATTCATTTAAACTCTAAAGTGTGATTGTAGAAAAAGTTGTACTACGTCATTTCTTTTAAGAAGAAATAATAAACTTTACTGAGGCCGAGTTTAGATATACAAATAATGTTTTGATTACCAAAAACAATTCTATACAAACTCAATAAACTCAAAGTTTATTTCAAATTTTTTCAGTTTTTGTTAAGTTTATTATTATTAGTTATTTTTAGTAACATTATTTACAAAGCCTACAAAAATAAACTATGTGTTTATTTTCCTACGTAAAAAGAAGGAAATGGAAATTTTTCCATCCCTGTTTAACATTTGATTTTAATGCAAAATGTCAAGTAATTATTAGAGTAAGAATCCTTTAGATGATTCATTCTTTCGTATTTCCACTCTATTGGGAGTTGGTTTGCCTATGTGTGAACAACGTATTTGCATTTACGGCGAAACAGTAGATATCTATAGCCTACATGGGCTAAGCTGCAAAAAAGTTGGGGACGTATGTCTCGACACAGACTGATCAACGACATAATCAAGAGGTCTCTGATAAATAAGAAATTTACCGTAGTTTTGGAGTATAGTAGAAATAGCAGAATAGCAGAAATGCAAGTATGGAAATATAAAAATAAATTCTTTTATTGCAGGATATTTAGAGGCCGCACATTTTTTGATCAATTAATTTAGGGTGGTCAAATTTATAGATTAAACCTTTTTCTATTCTTATGCAGAAAACAAATGTTCTCTAACTTTTCCTACTATTTTGCAACTAGGCAAAGTGAGTATTTTGTACCTACCCATTTGTGAGAGAGGCAGCAACCTACGAAAAGGATATTATGTGAGATTCTACTCGGTGTTGGGGATTGTTATATATTATAAAATAAATAAATAAATGCTTTATTGTCAAAAAAAAATTTTACAATTTTGTGGACAAAGCTGTTGTAAAAAAATAGTTTACAAACATCAAAATTAGCAAACAAAACAAGACAAAAACACATCATAAATATTATAGAAAAATAATATTTAAATCAGGAATTTAGAATATTAATATTATAGAATCCTAAAAGAAGTACATTAGAAATGTACTTTGTCAGTCGTACTATGTTATAAACATTTTCATAAATATAATGTAAAAAAATAAAAAAGCAAAGTAAAAAATAAAAAAGTACGAAACAATTAAAAAAAATACATATACAAAGTTCGGTAAAAATGGTTGGTAATGGCAACTCTCACACTAGGGGTTCATAAGGATAAAATTATGTGTTGTAAAACTCGTTCACGGTGTAGAAGGCTCTTTCCAGTAAGAATGATTTCAAAGCCTTGCGAAATGAAGTCAGAGATATTATGGATTTGATGTTAAATGGCAGGTGATTATGCATTTTTTTTGCATTGTAGATTACTGATCTTTTAATTAACTCTGAGTGTGGGGTTGGAAGATAGAGATCGTGCTCAGTATTTCTGAGAGGGTAGTTGTGAGAAGGTCTCTCTAATAGAGCAGGTGCGTGCTTACGAGTTAAGCAAACCGATTCCAAAATGAATAAGCAAGGAAGGGTTAGTATTTTATATCTTTTAAAGAAATCTCGGCAGTGAGTTCTACTGTTAAGTCTCAGTAGGTAACGAACAGCTCTTTTTTGTAGTATAAAAATTCGATCAAATTGAGTCGCACAACATGTACCCCAGAATGGAATAGCATATCTGAGGTGCGACTCAACAAGAGCAAAATAAACAGTTCTAGAGGTAGAAAAGTTAAGCTCCTCGGAAACAGATCTTAACGCAAAGCAAGCAGAACCTAACTTCCTTGATAAAGCGTCGATATGTGGATCCCATTTTAAAGAATCATCTACAAGAAGCCCTAGAAATTTTACAGAGTTTACGACATCAATAGTGGTGCCATTAAGGTCAAAGGGTTGCAGCGTGTTTTTATAAGACAAGACTTTCGTTTTAGAGATGTTCAAACATAGGAGATTAGAATCGCACCAGGATTTAATGGTGATTAGGTCATTAGATACAATCCTATGTAGGTCCGTGACATCTGGGTGGCTCCACGTAAAGCTGGTATCGTCCGCAAAGAGACATATTTTTCCACTAATGTTTAAATTAGCCATGTCGTTTATGAACAGAAGAAACAAGATAGGGCCTAGTACCGAGCCTTGAGGCACTCCATATTCCATTGGCCTACAAGAAGACATCCTGTTGTCAACTTTCACAACTTGATTTCTGTTGCTAAGATATGACTTAAACCAATTAAGAGGAGCCCTTCTAAATCCATAGTACTGCAGTTTGTTAGTTGATATATTATGATTCACACAATCGAAAGCTTTGGAAAAATCACAGAAAATTGTTGCCGTAGCGTGATGGTTGTTTAGGCTGGAGTAAACTCTATTAAGAAGGGAAAACATGGCATCGCTTGTGCATTTGTTACTTAGAAATCCAAATTGATGTTTTGTAAGTATTTCATATCTAGACAGAAATGATAAAAGCCTTTTTTTAACCAGTCTTTCGATGATCTTAGATAGCGTAGGGAGAAGTGCAATTGGGCGATAGTTCGAAGCTTCTTCTGAAACACATCCTTTGTGAAGAGGTATGATTATTGCAGTTTTAAGGCAGCTTGGAAAAGTACCATTTTGGAAAGACATATTTATCAAAGTAGTCAGATGCTCTAGTGTGCATTCCGGCAGACTTGAATACATTTTTAAAGTAAGCCCATCAGTTCCCGAAGAAGATTTATTTTTGATATCATTAATTGTACTACGAAGTTCTGATAAAACTACTGGTGAAAAGAAGAAACTGTGCAGGTTTACCCTATGATTAGAGAGAGATGAAATTGGGTCATTAGATTGAGATACGGATTTAGTCAAATCTTTGGCTACATTTACAAAATAATTGTTTAGGTCCTCAGGAGAGGTAAGGATAGTGCTGGATAAAGGAGTTTTGTTTCTTAAATCATTTACGATAGACCAGGTTTCTTTGGCTACATTTTTGGCGTTAGAAAGTCTATTATTGTAATAAATATCTTTGGCGGCTTTAATAGTTTTATGATAAATTTTTCTGTATGATTTTACATAATTATGAAAAAAGACACTGTCCGAAAATTTCTTTAAATGAGATAGTGACCGCATGTTCTTAGAAGATATACGTAAACCTTTAGTGGACCAGGGTTTACTTCTTTTATTTTTGATAGGCCTAAGAGGAAAAGATTCAGAAGCTATATTAGTTAGAGTTTTTATAAAACGAGAAAATTCAGTGTCGACATCATAAGTGTGAGAGTCCCAGTCAGTTATTTGACATAGGTGTTTGAAATTAATGAAATTTCTAACCGAAAAAATACAACCTACTTGTCTAGAGGAATTTTTGGCTTTGGATGTAATTGAAAATTTTGTGAAAATTGCTTCATGATCGGAGAAACCTGGACTTAAGACATTACATTCGACGGAGCTAGGATCGAAAGAAGACACAACGTAATCTATAGTACTGGCACTTGTCTTAGTAATTCTGGTTGGTGAGTTGACATGCATGGCAATTCCTAATGACTCAAAGATGGACTGAAGACATTCCTGAGCAGCATACACACTGGAAAAGTCAATATTGAAATCGCCACATAAGATTAATTTGCTTTTTACAGGAAGGGACTCGAGCAAACTTAGAAGGTTATGGCAGAATAATTGCAGATCAGCATCAGGTGTTCTATAAATACAAATAATATAAAGGTCATAAGTATTGTGATAAACGATAGAAAATTCAAATACTTTTTCAGATAATAAATGATTATACTTTGATATTTCGGAAAAATCGTTGTTTGAAGACATTATCATGGTGGCTCCATGAGTTAAATTAGTTCTATTAAATCTGGCAATTGTGGTATAGTTTTTAATAAAAACAGGTTGATTGATATTTAGCCAGTGCTCAGTGATGGCAATAACTTCTGGAAAATTTAGCTCTTCTAACAAAAGATATAATTCGTCTGTTTTATGTCTTAAGGACTGAATATTAAGAAAAAAAAGATTAAAATTGCTATTGGTCAATTTTTTAGAGGGTGCTAGATCCTCTTTTCGCGTCATATTGACTAAAAATTTTTACTTTTTGATGGTGAACCACTAGAATAATATTTACCAGTACCTTCACGAATTTTTTGGAGCCGTAAAATTTTTTCCGAGGAGTAGAAAGATCTATACGCTGCAAGGTCTGAGTCCACTTCAGATGAACCAATCCCATAGGCATCGTGGAAGCGATAATACAGCTTGCGCAGGGATTCCTTGTTACTGGGAAGGCCTTCTGAAGCTAGCAATAATTTAATGCTAGTACTTGTATGCCCCTCAAAACACACACTAGATGGCTGGTCGTGTAGATAAGCAAGAAATACCCTTAAGGTCTTTAGTAAGGAAGGATCCCTTAGTCTGGCTAATATATAGCGACCATTTGCTTTATCCGAATCTTGGGACAGCCGCACTCTTGGTGGAGTCATTAGATCAAACTGCAAAAAATCATCTTTCTTTGCAGTTTTCTCCATGCTTAATTTAGAGCCCTCCAGTGCCAATGACCTACAAGCTGCTATGGCCTCCCTGTCAGAGCCAATTATGACTGACTTATCCTCTTCAGGCACAAATGTCACTGGTGATTCCAATAATTGAGGCTTTGGTGGAGACAGCCCGGGCTCTTTGGGATATCTATATTGACATCTTGATGACTAGAAGATGAGACATTATGGGCTGTGGAAGTGGGCGGCGTTTGGATAAGGGTTGGTGAAACTGAATCATAGGTAGGATCAATTATAGTACCAGGTGGCCACAGACTAGCGTTCTTAAGCTGAATTAAGTGATCTTTACTTTGCACCCCAATTTTAAAATCGGAGTGCAAAGTGTCTGCATTATTAAGCATAGGAAAACAACGCACAAAATTCGTAGTTCCTAATTTTTCATTGATGTAGTGTACAAGCTGATTTGATTTATACGTGGAAGGAATTATGGATACCACTACATAATGCCATTTCTCTATAATGGGTGTTTTGTTGGGCTGGAAGGAAACAGCTTTTTTTGGAGACTTATTGACAGGCATTTGGACATCTGTTGTATCGGTTTGGGTTGATATTGCGGTGGTTTATATCTTCTTTATTGATTGTTGTTTAGGCTTATCAGCAAGCTTCTCCAGGGTAAGTGCCATTTGCTTTACACTATGCCTCAGCTCAGCCATCTCTTTAGTCAACTGCTCCTTCGATGAATCATGCACCTAGACTTTGACATATTCATTTTGAGTTTCCATTAAAATAGATGATAGATTGAAAGTATCCTGCCTAATTTCTTTAATGGATTTAAATAAGGATTTTTGTATACTGTCAGATATTCCAGAATGGAGGCTGTGAATATCCTCAATTTTTTCTAGCAGTATCTTCCATTTGGAGTCATGATTGAGTAAGATGTCGTAAATTTCGCCAATGATCGGAAGGATGTCGTTGTTTTTTTTTAAGCAGTAACCCAGGGCTTCGAGATATTCTGAAGAGATTTGAGTCTTTTGGACATCTGATATTTTATCATGCAAATATTTCAGAGTTGGAGAGTCGCAAACAGTGCAAAAAATCTTATGTTGTTGAATTTTTGTTTGTAGAGCACTTTTGTCGTGGATTTATCCAGTCCTGTACAGACCATACAAAAATTTCTATTACATCCAAATAAATATATATATATATATATATACTAGGGATGTTTAAAATGAGGTGTGATCTAAACGGCAATTTTCTTAAAAACTGTAGTAAATATCTCTAATTAATTATTATAAAATAAAAATATAATGAATTTAATACAAATCGATATCGTATGTTTAGCCAACACAATTCTTTCTAATACCAAATACATAAGGCAAACCTGAATTTTTCAATTTTTCAATACCCAAAATGTCCTGTCTCTCCAAACACTCTTTATATACCTTATTCCTTTATTATAGATCTCCATAAAAAATAAAAACAAATAAAAAAAATAAGAAGTAATTCGTCCATAATATCTCTAAGAGACCTGGTTTAATAAATGCAGAAAAGCAAAACGTATTTGTTGTTGGAAGACATAACCTCGCCTTAGTGTTTGTCTAATTATGTAGTTGTATGTGCCAGTTTCATAAATTTTACATGTTTTTGTTGTTTTAAAGTAGGCTTTTTAATGCTTAATTTATTAAATATATTACTATTAGGTTCTTAATGCATTTTAGATCTGATAAGACCTGTTTGTTTGGCAAAACACGTGTAATCATAGCATTTCACTGTATTAAACAGTAACAGATATTGTCAATCACCCGTTTAACATCTTAATTAGCAATTTACAGGGTTATGATAAATTGAGGAATAAATTCATTATCTTTGAAATTAAAAAGGTAATAGAAAAACGCTCGAACCCGTCGATTTAGATTTATTTTTACGCATATTTAGAAATTATTTTAAACAATACAGGGTCACTCACAAAAGTTGTACAACTGTCATCTTTGATTTTTTCAATACAACGCCTTATTTTTTTCTGCTGATTTGAATTCTCTATGAAATTCTAGACATTTTTGGTATAACATAACCTATACTGAAAATCAACAGTTATCGAAATATTCTTATCTAAATAAAACCTGTGTATTTAATAACCTATCGGACATTTGTATACCCTATCTATGTTTGTCGCGTAATCCAAAAGAAAAATGACTTTGTCACTGTCACTGTGTTGACAAATCATATAATTTATTTACAATCAGCCATTTTGATTTCAAATATTGACTATGCGTTTAACAGAGAAAGAAAGAATTGAAATTCTAATAATGCTTGGTACTGGTGAGAAGACTAGGACACAAAAAGAAATTTGTCAGCTGTTTAACAACAGATATCCTCATAGGTAACCTATTACTCAGTCTGCAGTGAGCAAAATAGAAAGGAAATGGACGGATACTGGTAGTGTTAAGGACCGCTTTGGAAAAGGTCGCCCTAGGATATCAGATGAAAAGAAACTAGACGTTCTCTTAACTTTTCAAGATAATCCACATTCCTCAACTACTGACGCAGCCTGTGATAATGATATACATCAAACAACAGTTTCCAAATTTTTGAAAAAAGAAAATTTTTATCCCTATAAAGCGAAATTAATAAATGATGATTCAGATCGCAGAAACGAGTTTTGCGAAATTATGACCAACATGTGTAATCATAATCCATTATTTGTGAAAAGAATTTGTTTCACAGCTGAGGCAACATTTTGTCTCAATGGAGAAGTAAATAAACAAAATTTTAGACTCTGGCCACAAGATAATCGTAACTGGTACAGGGAAAGTCATACACAGTATCGTCAAAGTGTTAATGTATGGGCAGGTATTTGTAGGCAATAAAGTTATAGGTCCATATTTCTTTGATTCCTCACTAACGGGGCAAATGTATCTTCAATTTTTGGAACAGAATCTTATACCAGCATTAGCTACCCTACATCCTAATGTAAACGATCCGGATCTTCCCAGTAAACTGTTATGGTATCAACAGGATGGGGCACCACCCCATTTTGCAGCTGATGTCAGGAGATACTTAAATGAAACCTTTCCGAGACGATGGATTGGGCGACGTGGGACAATAAAGTGGCCGGCAAGATTGCCGGACTTAAGCCCGTTAGACTTTTTTCTTTGGGGGTATGTGAAAAACGAAGTGTATAAAAATAAGCCACATACTATTGAAATTCTTAAGGATCGTATTCGAACTGTTATAAGAAATATTCGATGTGATACAGTTACTAATGTGCAACAAGAGTTTTTCCATCGTCTAGGGCATTGTAGAGCTGTAAATGGTGGACATTTTCAAAATTTAATAAAGTAGTTTTCTTATTTAATTTCCTGATACATGTTTTATGTTTTATTTAGATAAACACATTTCGATAACTGTTGATTTTCAGTATAGGTTATGTTATACCAAAAATGTCTAGAATTTCATAGAGAATTCAAATAAGCAGAATGAAAAATAAGGCGTTGTATTGAAAAAATCAAAGATGACAATTGTACAACTTTTGTGAATGGCCCTGTATAGTTTAAAATAATTTCTAAATATGCGTAAAAATAAATTTAAATCGACGGGTTCGAGCGTTTTTCTGTCACCTTTTTAATTTCCAAGATATTGAATTTATTCCTTAATTTATCATAACCCTGTATAAACGTAGAACATGGCTAAAACCTGTAATTTTGATGTCGATAATTTGTCTGAAAGCTGATAGTTTTCAATCTCTGTTGACAGTTAAAAGAGTAATAGAAAATAGCAGCTTTCGTTGAAGTCCAACTGTAGTTTTATTCTCAGTAACTCAGCTAAAAATACCATATCGCGACAATATAATTTAAACTCCCTTGTCACCGAAGATAAAAATAAAAAACTCCTCACCCTCGTCACCGTAGAAGAAGAAATAAAATCGGCTTATGTGATTCCACTAGAAAGGTACTTAAACTCTTAATTATTAAAACATAAATGCCGAGTCCTTCGGATTTGAACTGCGAAATAAGAACCTTTTAAATTTTAATTATGGACTTAATTTCGAGCGACTCTCTCCAGCCTCTGCGTTTGCTGTTTATAATATTAGCCGCTTCAATTTGACAGATTCTTTGAATTTTAATTCCTCCACCTTATATCAAATGGCATTAGTCAGATTGGGTAATACTAAATATAAATAAGGTATTTTTAAAGACCGTAATTTTATGATTTTTTTAGAATCACTGTTTATTTCAAACGAGCATTAATACTGCTGTATTTCTTCTTTACATGTTCTGTATTAGGGTATTATATCGTGCGTATGTATAGTCAGCTGACAGCTAGAAAACATTTTGAAAAAAAAAATAGAAAAGACTTCTAGTGATACCTTATTTAAAAAGTCTTTTCACCTGTATTTCAACCTCAAAGTTTAAAGTCGCTGTCGTTTTCCCAAACAAAATGTCAAAACAAATGTCAAAACTTCGGGAATACCCAAAAAATGTATTTTAGTTCTAATTAAATTATTTTAGTTTAATTGGCATCAATTAAATTATTATTGTTATTACTAAAAATGCAACTTATTGAACTCTGTGCCATATACTGAAATAATAATTGTAATGTCCCTTTTCACTTTGGAATCGATCTCTGTATTTCCATGAAATTTCAACCTTTTTAGTAAGGCAACCAAATTTTGAGTAACAAATAAAAATGTCAGACTGACAGCTGGACCCTATTTTCGGGCAAAATAGTTTTGCATCTCATTCAAATCGTGCTAAGTACAAAGTAGGCTTTCTCGCGAAGGCAGTGATGACATATTTATTTATTTTTGTTTTGATTTACGCAATGTTTTGTATTTTCAAGGAACAAGTAAAGGCAGCTTTATTTTTGGCGATGCACAATAAAATTCACGCTGCTGAGCGCATTTTCAATAAACACTTTCTTGATCGTCCAATTACTAGAAAGAACTTAAGGAGGATGGTTCAAAAATTTCAAAACACTGGAAGTGTCCTTAATATAAAAAGCACAGGAAGGCCCTCACTACCAGAAGTGAAAAAAAAGACAGTAGCTATAATGGTAGTTAATCTGACCCAACCGATATCGTTATTAGCAGAAGAGTGCGAAGTTAATTCCAAAAGTGTCCAAAGAGTGTTAAAAAGTAATACATTTTATCCTTATAAACTTAAAATACTATATAAATTAACCGAGGGTCAGCCGGACCGTAGAAGAGAATTCTGTGAAGTAATATCTGGTAGGTATTTAGGGAAACCACATAATAGGTTCGCTTTTTATTGAGGGAACTAGTAATAAGATTAAATAATAATTTAATTGGTGCCAATTAAGCCGAAATAATTAAATTGAAACTAAAATAATTTTCATGGGAATTCGTTCTTGAAAAAAACGATATCATAGCAAGCCTAAATGTCAAGTCGCTGTATCCTAGTATTCCCATCGACGAAGCATTAGAGAGTATTGCTATGAATGAGGATTTCCAGGCACATATAATAAAACTCTCGGAGCATTGCCTTAAAAATACTTATATTTCATTTAACGTGCAAATGTATAAACAAATAGATGGTGCTCCAATGGGGTCCTCGCTATCACCAGTAGTCGCGAATTTATTTATGATATACTTCGAGAAAGAAGCTCTTGAGAAAGCACGTTTAAAACCCAAATTATGGATTCGTTATGTGGATGACATATTTAATATATGGCAACATGGCCATACAGAGCTCGAAAAATTTCTGACTCTCGTAAATGTAATGCATCCCAGAATACAATTTACTCTAGAGTTAGAGAAAAACAAGAAACTTCCATTTTTAGATGTTCTGATCACAAAACTGCATAAACCAACATATACCGACAGATATTTAAACGCAAGATCTCATCATCACCCAGCACAAATACAAGCTGTGGCCAACATTCTAATATCCAGATCCAGGATTGTAATATATGCAAACAACGGAAAGTTCTTAATCAAACACTGTTTAATTGTGATGGATGCCAGATATTAATATATAAAACATGCCGAAATCTCACAGCATCAGAACTAACAGTATTACAATTGCAATCTGGTCCTGTTTTACATTTTCATTGTCCACCATGCAGGGTAGGAAACACATACAAGTTGCTAAGAGAACTGATTCAAGCCAAAGAGGACTCTCTTTCAGATAAATATGAGATTATTACTCTACTGCGCAAGGAAATAAAGGTTTTGAAATCTGCCACAATAGATAATCTTTTTACAGGAAATTCTCAATTGAACTCAAATAGATCATATGCTTCTGTCACAAAAGAATGTACGGTGATTGTGAAGCCTACAGAAGGTACGGATAGTGTCAAAACACAAAATGAAATAAAACAAAAAATTGATCCAATTGGTAGTGGATTACGCATATCTGGTCTAAGACCCTAATAGAGACGAAGATACAAAAATAAATAATGCACTTAAAACCCATTTGAGTGACAACTATACATTGAGTATACCAGAAAAGAAGAAACCACAAATTAAAGTGGTAGGAATAGAAGCTGGCTATGATAAAGACACCTTGTCTCTTACCATCAAGAGTTAAAATCAGGGTATGTTGACCAGCGATAGTAAAATTGAAATTAAAACTTTGAAAAAAATGGTGAATAACTTTTTTGCTATTGTGGAATGCGATCCAATAACGTGCAAAAACATCATGAGTGCCTCAAGCCTAACTGTTGGTTTTAATAAATGTCCAACATATGAATATATTCATCTAGTCAGATGCTACAATTGTTTCCAATTCAGTCATATAGCTAGAGATTGTCCATATGAACTACCATGTGGAAAGTATAGTGGGCAACATGCCACCAAAGACTGCCGCAGCAATAGTTACAAGTGCACTAATGGTCACCTGTTTAACATCATAGCAAAATCAGAGGATCTAACCAATTACTCATCATTTTCTGTGAAATGTTCCTCATATCTAAGGATATGTAACATAAGAAGAGGTAATATAGAGTACAACACCTAGCAACCAATAGCAGAATCCAAGGTAACAAATAGTGCCATTCCTAAAAACCCTTTTCAACCTGTACACTCAACTAAATCTTGTAAAAACAATATAACATTAAGTTTTTATTTCCAAAACGTTCGTAGTATTGTAAATAAAATTCAGGAGTTAAACATTAGTATAGCTATTGATAATTATGATGTGTTGCTAATAACAGAAACATGGCTAAATCGGAATATCAGTAGTTTGAAATTGGGTCTGAATGAATATATTATTTATCGATGTGACAGATCAACCAAACTAGTATAAATGACCGGGGCGGAGGAGAGCGACTAAAAATAGTTTCTCTTCTACGCTGGTGTGCACTGATGTTAATGATTTAGAACAGGTTTTTGTATTACTAAACATAAATCAGTACAAAATTCTTTAGTTACTGTTGTACACTAGACTTAATAATTGAAAAAAATTATAAATAACTCATCAATATCTATACTCCTGTAAATGAAGCTTTAGTCAAAAGTGACAAATTTCATCCTGCATTGTCGTTTGATCTAAATGTATATTTTGATTCTGAATTTCGTCCCATTAATTTTGACAATGAATATTTTAATTTTAGAGACGCCTCATTTCGTGATATTAACATATTTCTCGAACGGATGTGAATGTATCAGTTCTGCAATTGAATTGTATGTGCCCAAAAGTCGCGCTAAAAACCGTTTATTTCCGAAATGGATGAACCATGACCTAAAATCCGCCATCGTTAAGAAAAAAGTAGCTCACAAAAAATTCAAAACCACCAAATGCTGGTCAGATTATGTAACTTTCTCAACCATTAGGAAAGAGTGCAAGAGTCTTTATAAAGAATCCTATCAAGAACATATTCAAAATATAGAAATTTCAATAAATAAGGACTCTAAAGAATTCTGGAAATACAGGAAGGAAGGAAACCCGCATTCTCCCAAATACAATGTTCCTTAAAAGGACTTCAACTCAGATAAACCTGAGGAAATCGCAAATTTTTTTGCAACACTTTTTGGTTCCGTTTTTAACGAATCAACTAATTACAATGATGATATTGTCTCAAATTTTCATTTCGAGAGGACTGTGGATTTGAGCATTTTACAGGTAGAGCCAATTGATGTTTTTGAGGCAATTTCAAAACTTAAGCCGAGTTTGGCTGCAGTTCCGGATGGGGTGCCAATGAGCCTTTTGGTGGAGTGTAAGTATATTTTGTCCGGGGTACTGTGTAAGATATTTAATACATCGCTATCGACAGGAGTTTTTCCTAAACATTGAAAAATATGTTTTGTTAGTCCTATCTTTAAAAATATTGATAGGTCCAATACAGAAAATTATAAAAGTGTTTGTAAAGTTTCCCTAATAAGTAAAGTCCTTGAATTAATAATTGTGGACAGGATATCACCCTCTATAAATAATGTGCTCCTTACAGAACAGCACGGCTTTTTCGCCGGCCGTTCAACATTAACAAATCTTCTATGCTATGAGGAGTTCTTGTCGAATGCCTTGGATAACCGTCACCAGGTTCACTCTGTTTATATAGATTTCTCGAAGGCATTTGACAAAGTTAATCATAAAGTATTAATTAAAAAACTTGAAGCGTTGAGGTTCTATGGTCCTCTTTTGTCGTGGCTGTCAAGCTACCTAACGGACCGAAAGCAGGTCGTCCGAATAAACAATGTCCTCTCCCATGAGATCCCAGCAACATCAGGAGTGCCTCAGGGTGCAGAGTCTCTCCCCAATCCTCTTTAATTGTTTCATGAGTGATGTAAAAAATGTTATACACCATTGTTCTATTTTACTCTACGCAGATGATCTTAAATTATTTAAGACCATTGAATCAAATGAAGATTGTGAAAAACTTCAACAAGATTTAGATAACTTTTTAATCTGGTGTAAAACTAATGATCTTTTGATCAAAAAAATTCTTCGCAATATTGATAGTGTCCCGATTGAATGCAGCTCTTCTATTAAGGATCTAGGAGTAATGTTCGATAAAGAACTTAGGTTTGACCTTCACATCGATTTGGTTACCAACGGAGCCCTAAAACTCATGGGTTTCATGAGAAGTGCTTTGACGGATTTCAATAATTTGTGCTGCTTTAGAACCATTTATTGTTCTTTTATAAGATCCAAATTAGAGTATGCCTCCTCAGTGTGGAGCCCTCAATAGGCAGTCCATATTCAGAAAATCGAAAGAGTACAAAATAGGTTCCTTTGATTAATAGCTTACAAATCGGGTATCCCAATAGATCAAATATTTCCTTTCTCTCCAGCAGAAGAGAATACCTGGATATTTGCTTCTTTCAAGGTTTGATAAGCGGCACAGTGAGGGCTTCGGATCTGCTAAGTCTGGTTGGCTTCTCGACACCAATAAGAACTGTTCGTTCCCAGGGGTTATTCAATATAAAATTCCATCGCACAAATTATGGCCAAAATACTGCATTAACAAGAATGTCAAGGTTATTCGACAGGATAAGTAACGACACTGATTTTTTCAACACCTCAATTAATTGTTTTAAGAACAAAATGAAAAAAATAATGTTCTTAGTGGGCACATGCATTCAATTTGGAGCTAGTCTCAATATCATTGAATAATTTTTAAACGTTATTCATGTTCTTTAGAAATTATATTTTTATGTTTACCATTTGTTTTTTTGTTAAATTTTGATATTATATTAGATAGAGTAATACCTATAAGAAAAAAATGTCAATTGTATTGGTTTTTATACCGTAAATATATATTTCATTTTCATTTTCATTTCATCCGTGCGATTAATTGAAACACAGACGAAAAAAAAAACTTAATATAATATCTGGCCCTTTAAAGAAAAATGGCTGTACAAATCGCACTATAGAGAAAGCTATTAATGCACAGGAGTCCCGAACAACGAACACCAAAAAGTAGTGTTACTATATGTAAAGGGAACAACAGACAAAATCGGAACATACAAACATTGCACAAGATCCAAATAACCATAGGTAAACAACATGGAAACCCAAAAGTCAAAAGAAAATTGGAAAACCACAGAGTATACAACATTCCACGCCAGGACTGTAAAAAGCCGTTCGTGGGGCAAACTAATAGGCGAATATCAGCAACAGCAGAAGAGCATAAACTTAGACAGAACATCATCAGAAACAAACAACCTCGGCCCTATTCCTATATCACCAGGAAACATAGAAATAGAAAAACAAGGAAATTTAAATAAAAGGGACGAATCATTAAAACTACCAACAGTATAAAAGACAAGTGTGGGCAATCTGTCTCTATTTCGACGACATTTATTAACCCAATACTGACATAATTTAGCAAATGTTAAATTAAGTATCCTTATCATAGTCAGGCAGCTACATTCTTGTTGCGATTAGCTTTTACCAGGTATATGTATTAAACAATACAATAAAACAGAAGATGTAAAGAAGAAATACAACAGTATTAATGCTCTTTTAGAATAAACAGAGATTATAAAAGAATCTTAATATTATACTATTTAAAAATCTTATTTATATTTAATACTAAGCAATCCGACTAATGGCATCAGGTATACGGCGGAGAAATTAAAATTCAAAGAAGCTGTCAAATTGAAGCGACTAATATCGTAAACAGTAAACGCAGAGGATGGAGAGACTCGCTCGAAATTAAGTCCATAATTAAAATTTAAAAGGTTCTTATTTCGCAATTCAAATCCGGAGGACTCGGCATTTATGTTTTAATAATTAAAAGAGTTTAAGAACCTTTCGAGTGGGAATCACATAAGCCGATTTTATTCCTTACTGTACGGTGACGAAGGAGAGGAGTTTTTTATTTTCCTGGAACAAGGAGGTTTAAATGACATTGTCGCGATTTGGCTTAAACAGTTCAAGGTAATGCAAGATGCAATTTAAAATTTTACAAAATTCATTAAAAGTGTACAGGGTGGCCATTTTATGGTGATACAGTTACAGTACCTTATCTAGAAAACGGTAATAGTTACGACAAAAAGTTAAATACGAAGGTTGTTTGGATTCAATTAAGTTTTTATTTTATTTCACTTTTGTTGATACAGGGTGTTTCGTTTTGACGTGACAAATGTCAACTTTCTTAATTTAAATGGGACATCCTATATATTATTACATGTTTCGATTCTACTGTTAATTTGCGAAAGTTTTTATAATAACATCTATATTTGAATTCTTTATCGTTTTTGAGTAAATTGAGTTTTTAAATTTTTTTTTAAAAAAATATATTTAAAAAAAAAAATGTTTTACCTATAAAACTTTAATGGAACTGACTAATATCCTAAACATACATTACTAAGGGTTCAACTTAACGAGTTTCCATGCTGGTCTTACCAATTAATATACAGGGTGTTAAAAATGGAGAGCAAAACAAACAGAACTTTAAATGTAAAAATCTCCTGTTTTTCAAATGGAACGCCCTGTATATTTTTATTTCATCTGATTCAGCGTTCAATTACCTATCATTACTCATATATATGTTCTATACCTAAAGTGAACAGTTTCGATTTTATTAACCGTTTTCTGATTTATCCCGGAATTTTGCCAGTAAATGAGATCAGAAACTAAAAAAATCAAGACAGGCTTAAGAAATAACCTAATTCAATTGTTGACTTAAGTTGACATTTGCTCTGTTTGTCGTTTTTGTCAAATTTTTGCTGCAAAATTTGTTAAAAAATGGCTTTATATAGTTTAGATGAACGTCTGAAATTATACAACTGTTTCATAAAAAATAATAAAAGTCCAGGGTTAGCCCTTAGAGAATATTCGAGGGAATATCCTAATAATCGAGTTCCCTCCAGGACTATATTTTTTCGAATTGTGCGTGATTTAGAAAATGGTGTCCTTAAAAACTCTAAGAAAAATCGTCCCAATTTTGTCCTCACTGCGGAAAAACAACTGGAGATTTTACTTTATTTTGAGGAAGATGATGAAAGATCCCAAAGAGATGCTGACAGAGACATTGCAGGTGTCAGTAGAGGAAGTATTCAAAAAACACTGCAGGTGAATGGTTATCATCCTTCTAAATTTCTTCCAACTCAATTATTATCACAATTAGACTTTAATGAAAGATTTACCTTTTGTTGTGATATTATGGACCGGCAGTTCGAAAATGTGTTTTTTTCAAAAGTGCTTTGGACTGATGAGGCCTCATTCAATACGGCGGGTATTTTTAATCGGAAAACACTCATTACTGATCTCAAACTAATAAACATCTAATAAAAGCAATTAAAAAACAAGGCCGTCAAACCGTAAATGTGTGGAGCGGAATTATTTGCGACCGTATTATCGGACCAATATTTTTTGACAAGTCGTTAAATGGCGAAAGATACTTGGAGCTGCTTAGGAATGAAATCATGCCCCTTATCAACGACTTGCCAGCAAATATTCGAGAAAATATCATTTTTCAGCAGGATAGCGCCCCTTACCACACGGTTGCACCGGTAGTAAATTTCGTTAATCAACATTTTCCATTGTGGATAGGAAGACATGGTTTAATATCCTGACCACCACGAAGCCCTGATTTAAGCCCTTTAGACTTCTTTTTGTAGGGTGCACCAAAAAATAAAGTTTATAAAAATAGATCTAATAATAGAAATGAGTTAAAAATAAAAATCAGGGAAGAGATCAATAATTTTAATGCATCTAATTCGGTTAGAAACGCTATTCGAAAAATGGAGGCTATTTACACTTCATGTATCGCAATGGACGGTGGCCATATTGAAAATTTTTTATAATCTGTTTTAATCATGTTTAATACTCAGTTAGTTATTAGTTATACCGTGTGGCACAAGATATTTTTTTGTCTCTCCCTTATTTTCGTAAACATTAAATAATAAGAACATAAATTATATAATATTTCACTTTTATTTGTATTTTATAACATTATTTATAGTCGCTACCTGTGTTAAGGAAATGAGAATAAGGCTTAGTTTACGACATTTTTATTTTAGCCCACTTCATCTGTTTATTTATACTAAAAAAAAAATAGTCAAATCAGAAAACGGCTAATAAAATCGAAACTGTTCATTTTAGGTATAGGCCATATATATGAGTAATGATAGGTAATTGAACGCTGAATCAGATGAAATAAAAATATACAGTGTGTTCCATTTGAAAAACAGGAGATTTTTACATTTAAATTTCTGTTTGTTTTGCTCTCCATTTTTAACACCCTGTATATTGATTGGTAAGACAAGCATGGAAACTCGTTGAATTGAACCCTTAGTAATGTATGTTTAGGATATTAGTCAGTTCCATTAAAGTTTTATAGGTAAAAATTTTATTTTTAAAAAATATGTTTTTTTTATAAAAATTCTAAAAACTCAATTTACTCAAAAACGATAAAGAATTCAAATATAGATATTATAAAAACTTTCGCAAATTAACAGTAGAATCGAAATGTGTAATAACATATAGGGTATCCCATTTAAATTAAGAAAGTTGACATATGTCACGTCAAAACGAAAAATCTATAAAAGCAATTCAACACCCCTTTTCCAAAGACCCCTTAGTCCAAAGAGTCTATAGAATCCTTTACAATATCCAAGCAGAAGGAAGAAAGGTAGCATTTATATGGGTTCCATCACACATAGGAATAATTGGTAACGAACTAGCCGACACAGCGGCTAGGGCCGCCACAGAAGACCCCAACGCAATTGCAGTTTCAAACACACTAAGCAGTGATTTTAAGTGGTACATCAAAAACCGGACAATATCCTCATGGCAGCAGGAATGGGATAGATCGTCATCCAAACTTCGTACGTGTAAACCCAGTGTCCGAAAATGGGAATGTAATTTAAGTAATCGAAAAGACCAAACGATTATCAATAGACTTAGAATCGGTCATACAAGACTAACTCACGGTTATCTGATCTCCAAAGAGGATAATCCTGTTTGCGAGATATGTTCGGTAACTTTATCAGTGCAACATATATTAGTAGACTGCCCAAAGTTTGCCACAGAAAGACTTAAATACCAAATCCAGGATAACGTAAAAGACATCCTTAACAAAAATCTAAACAATGTGTTAAATTTTCTCAAAGATTGTAATCTATACTGCCACATATAATTTATAATTGTAGTAATTAACCCCAACTGTGTTACGCGCTAATAACCCTGTGTGGTTGATGCGCTAAACAAATAAAAACAAAAAAAAAAAAAAAAGTGAAATAAAATAAAAATTTAATTGAATCCAAACAACTTTTGTATTTAACTTTTTGTCGTAACGATTACCGTTTTCTAGAAAAGGTACTGTAACTGTATCACCATAAAATGGCCACCCTGTACCAAAAAACCAAGATATGTAAAACCAAGTAGGGTGATTTTTTTTTAATAAAAATCTGTATACTACAATTAATTATTGCACAACTTTTGAAAACAATTTATGAAGTAGTTTCTCAGGCTGAATTTTCAGATATTCTATTATGCGGCCATTTTGCTTCGCCATCTTGGATTCATATTAAAACTTTACTAGTTGATTCTTAGGTAATAGTTTATTTTTGTGCAAAATTTGGGATACATTGGGTAAGCAGTTTTTTATTAATAATGTTTTGAACATTTCACTAGGCTGCCATTGCCCAAGTTGTTTTTTAGCTAAACCACGAATAGACAGATTGATATACACAACAATATTTGTATAAACCCAACAAAAATTATTTGAGTGAAATAAAAATCAGACAATCAAATATTTATTTAAATTTTTGTTATTCATTTTTTTTTTCAGTATAGAAATCACTTTTCTCATTTCCCACAAACATTCTCAATGGAGCTTAAGTTGTATTTTTTCGCAAACTAAAGTAATAATCGCTCAAATACCTGGTCCTCCCGATCTAATGCAAGTTTAGACAAAACAAGAAATTCTATTATTTTGACTAACTTTTTAAGTATATTTTTTCTCGTTCCATTGCGTCTATAAAGGCGCATTCTAGCATTATGAGTTTTCTCATCTGGAAAACACGTTTTCCCACAGAAATCTGGTTTACACATTCTCTTCCAAATTCGAATCTTATTTACTTATTTATTTCGGTGAGATTAATTTTGTTAACAGCACAACGACTCTTAATATCATGCAAACAGTAAATTAATTATTCAGCGAGTGGTACAGATTAATCCAGTAAATATGCGCTTCTTCTGTTACTATGACTGCTTTTTCAGATGAATTATTTTCAAGGTAATGAATTAATCTTTTATTTTGATCCGCATTCGAAATTTTGGAAAGTTCTCAAACTGGATTTCTTATTATATTTACAAGCTTATGGGATTTCTGTTTAACTAATAACAGTAGTATTCCGTCGCAGCTTATTGGCAATTTTTTTTATAGCGATACCCTCTCTAACATGTGTGCATAGAGTAACGCTTTCTGTTCAAGATTTAACGCAGGTATTTTTTAAATGATATTTACACTGGGAAACAAATTACAATATTTTTTTGTTTTTTGAGCATAATTCATTTTTCTGGATTACCCTACACCCAAGTAACTAAAAAATATCTATTAGAGAACATAGCTAGCTCGAAAAAAAATCTACAATACAAAATACAGATAACAATATATTGTTGGTTCAGAAAAAGCAATTAATTAGCACATTTGTATCATTGAATTTAATGTTTAGACGCTAATTTTGCGCTTCTTAGCCTACATTTTGAAAGCAGCCTGTGGGGCATCTCTCATAATAATCCAGCAGTCCAAAAAATTATCCGGAAAGTAATCCAGATGAGAATCTATCCATCCACAAAAGAAGTTGAGCAATCAGGTCTTTATAGTTTCTAAACAAATTAAAAAATATTTACCCAAAGTCTAACAAATTAAAAAATATATATTACAACGGAAAATACAATTAAATAATATATAACTTTACCATAAACAAAACACATTTTACAAAGTACAGGGTGTCCGGATTTGGTTGCAAAAGCAGAGTATCTCGCTTATTTTTAAAGATAGAACCTTGCGGTTTTCACGAACCTGAGCTAATTTTTTGTGAAACTCGTGAAGCCGTAAACAAAATTTTATAGCCTTCTTCGTTTATGAGATACAGGCCGAAATAGACAATTTTGCATTTTGGGACCCCCCTCGTATCTCGGTTATCCTTTAACTTAACGGAAAGAAAAAAATTGCTGCTTACGCAGTTTTTTACGCTGGATCCAGTGGCGTAGTCATATTTTTCATTTGAGTTGTTATTTTTTAGATATGACCAAAAGTTGTGTTTTTTTAAAGGGGACACCCTGTATATTTGTCCAGAAATTGATTTGCCCCTTTAAAAGCTTCTCAAAAATATATAATAGTATGGGTCTATTTTAATAAACAACAACAAAAATCCTAATTTTTATAATTATCATCCCAAATTTTGCAGTAGGCCATGCAAAACGATGCCGTTTTCTTTTGTTTTCTTGGAAGCAAATGACATTTCCCAATTTTGTACGCATATATAAAATATAGCGCTAGTTTTTTGTATTTATTTATTGTGTAAAAATATATTTATATTATTATGGAAGAAAACCAAACTTTCGAACATATTTTATATTAAGTAATGAAAATGTTGAAGCGGCTTCTGAGATGTATTTTAACAGGTAAATAGTTAATTTTTAGGTTTACTTAATCACCGATCATTTATCAAACCTCGTTCGAAAACATGTAATAAAGAAAATTGGGAGGCTGAGGAAATTACAGTTTTGGCTAATGCAGAAGCTTACCCTACAAACTCTTGTAGGGCCAGTGAAAAGAGCATAAGGATTCCAAAAACTAGAGTTCAAGAAATTCTAAAAAAGCACAAATACCACCCATACAAATTTAGGCTCGTGTAGCACTTACAGCCAGGGGATGCAGAGCGTCGGGTAGTATTCTGCAATTGGTTTCGAGAAAGATCCGATATGGTTAGAGATTTTGAAAGGAAGGATATATGGTCAGACGAAGCACGTTTCAGTAATTCTGGTATACTCAATAGGCATAATAGTAGATTCTGGTCCCAGGAAAATCAACACCAAATATTTTCCAGAAGACAGCAGGGCAGGTTTGGTCTAAATGTGTCCTGCTTCATAATAGGAACACGTATAAAATTTTATATATTTGAGGGAAATCTAACAGCCAATCGCTATATAGAAATTTTAGAGGCAGCTATACCTGAATTACTTGACGATGTTCCTCTAGCGCAAATTAACGAAATTTATTTTCAACAGGATGGTGCTCCTGCACACAATTCTGAAATGACGAGATTATTTCTGGACAATAATATTACCAATCAATGGATCGGAGCAAATGGACCTATAAGATGGCCCCCTAGGTCCCCTGATTTGTCGATTTTAGATTTCTTTCTATGGGGATATCTGGAAAATAAAATTTACAAAGACCACTATGATAATGTCCAAGATTTAGGAAATGCAATAAGAGAAAATTTTCGCTATTTACAAAATCATCCCGTTATTTTGCTTAATTCCCTGAAACGAATACGAAAATTGTGAGAAGCATGCATAGAACAAAATGGAAATCAGTTTGAACAGTTCTTTTGATTTCCTTGGTTACTGAAGTTCTTATACGACAGTTGATTTTTGCTGAAAGGCTTGTTACATAATAATGTATTACTGTTTTGTTCTTGTGTTACATAAATCTAGGTAGGTGGTACTTTTTTGGTGCGAAATTATCAATACCTATTTTGATAAATAGATTTAATTACATATTTATTTTGATTTATTGTTAGGATGTAGATATTGTTAACGACTTTAAATAAAAGGCAGCATTGTTTTGCATGGCCTACTGCAAAATTTGGGATGATAATTATAAAAATTAGGATTTTTGTTGTTGTTTATTAAAATAGACCCATACTATTATATATTTTTAGAAGCTTTTAAAAGGACAAATGAATTTCTGGACAAATATACAGGGTGTCCCATTTAAAAAAAACACAACTTTGGGTCATATCTAAAAAATAACAACTCAAATGAAAAATATGACTACGCCACTGGATTTAGCGTAAAAAACTGCATAAGCAGCAATTTTTTCCTTTGCGTGAAGTTAAAGGATAACCGAGATACGAGGGGGGTCTCAAAATGCAAAATTTTCTATTTCGCCCTGTATCTCATAAAGGAAGAAGGCTATGAAAATTTTGTTTACGGCTTCATGAGTTTCACAAAAAATTAGCTCAGGTTCGTGAAAACCGCAAGGTTCTATCTTTAAAAATAAGCAAGATACCCTGCTTTTGCAACTAAATCCGGACACCTTGTACATAAAACAAACATAACCAAACAAAGAAACAATGAAATACGAAACAAGGCCACATGAGCTTCACTAACTGTCGTAAAGTACATGTTACATTAATAAAAAGAAGGAGAATTGGTGAAAACTGACAGAAAAGGCTTGAAGGTTATGCAAAATAAAAATATATAGTTATTCTTTTGAAATATTGTTAAAAATCAAATGAGGCTCAAAATTAAACATTTCATTAACGCAGGTAAGGATGGGGCTTTGTTTAGCTCTTGTTATTTCCATCTTTTCCAAAAGATCCAACTTCTTCTTCAACCTTTATCGCGTTCGTGAATTATATTTACATTTTCAGATATGGAAAAACGATGTTTTGAGGATAACAAATGATTCGCAAAGGCAGAATTTGTATTAGAAATAACTGTATTTTGATGTTTTGTAACCAAGCTGAGGTGTTCCTGGATCCTTCTCAAAATTTTTCTATCCGATTATCCGACGTAAATAGCAGGACACTCTCCACAATGAGGGGAATAAACTCCAGATTTCTCAAGACTATCCTTTTTTTATTCTAACTATGTGTTGTTTTAAAGTTATAGTTTTCTGTTTTTGTTTCTCAAAAAAATTGCTGCCTCCAGTTTAAATGCATTTTTATGCTTGCTTTCAAGTATGGAATCAAATTGAGCATCTTCAAAAAGTTTCCTAATCTTGGGACCAACAAATATTCTTTTAAATAACTGAAACCACGGCCTTCTTTGTCTATGGCCTTCACAAAGTTGTTCATAAGTCCCAATTTTATGTAATAACCTGGATTTGTTATAAAATGTCCATGTCTATGGAATTTCGGTTTAGCTAAGAACACAGTATTCTTGCTAATTCGCAGCTCATGGGCAATATTTCTTATAGCGATTTCGTCTCTCACATGTGCATATAGTAACGCTTTCTTTTCAAGATTTAACGCAGGCATTTTTGAAAGTGAAAATTGCGCTGGGAAACAAATTTCAATTTTTTTGTTTTTTGAAAAAACCTATTTTTCTGGATTCAACTACATCCAAGTAACTAAAAAATATCTATTAAAGAATTTAGTTAGTTTAACATTGAATCTAAATTTAAGACACTCATTTTGCGCTTTTTAGCCTCCCTCCTAAAAACAGCCTTTGAGGCAGGCATCTCTCGTAATAATTCCGCAGTAGTCGGCTAGCATCCCACAGTTCCATTTTCCCTGATACCTTCTTTCCATGTTTGAAAGCTTGCGACGAATTGACTCTGGCTTAGAGAAGAAACCGACAAATTTGGAGAAAAACAGGTAGAATCGAATATAAATCTATGTTTTCAAAAACGAAGCAAGAAGGTGGCCGAAAATTCGCTGATTTAAAATGGTTGGTAAAAACCAATTAAATCCCAGCTTTTGTCCAGCTAGAACGTACCTGAACCTTTAAGATAAACAAAAATTGTGAACACCCGATTATTATCAGACCTTAACACTACAAAAAAGCTGTCCTAAAACGGAGTGACGGAGTAAAACTTACTAAAAACAATTTATTCAGTTTCAAAATCAATATCAAGTTATTTACAAATGGATCAAGATCACCACCAAAAAATAATTAATCAAATAAGGGAACACGGAAAAGAACTGCCTCAACAACAGAATATTCCAGCCCCTATGACAAGTAACATCAACGTCGCCGCAAAACAAAAATGTGATTACCAACTATCACAATCGCAATTTTTATTTTTCAATGAATATAAAATATTTAACATTTTTATAATAATATTTTCGTTCATAATATGTGTTCCTTTCCAATTAATTCTCATTTTTTAATAGAAGAATTAGAACAATCAAAACGAAAATGCTAGATACCGCCACTGGCGAAACCAATCAACGACAACAATCAGCTGATTTATATAGGGATGTGGCAGTAAAATCGATATAGCATAGCCGTGATCGAGAACAAAGTACTGCTAAAGTATATACCATCAAAACAGAACAATATGCAAGGTCGACTACAAATATAAAATTATTAAAAATAAACACGGATGGAAATGAGTCTGACATTTGTTCAGAAAATGGAAAGAACATAATTTTGAAGGCGGAGACACAAGGGTCTGGCTGTACATAAACAGGGTAAAATGTACAGCCATTGAAGAAGTGACAATGAACTATATTCGTAGAAAGAGTAGTTTTGAAAGTGTAAACCTACCTGTTAAAGAAATCCCAACAGAAGAGCATCGACTTAAACATTTCTTGCTAGTAGCCCCTATGGACAAAAAAGATTTACTATATAAAAGCTCATTTTGATCACAGTATATAGGCGTTAAAGGTTTCGATTTCAAGAAACATAAGGACTTCCTGAGGAGCATGGGAGACGAATTGGTTCAGCAGAGAGGAGAATTTTTTTTATAAACCGATGATGAACTTCATAGTATGAAGAACAAAGCAGGTAAAGATTTAAACAGCTCAGATCATAGAAACTGTTTTAATGTCTACCATCAAAATATTCAGTGCATCAGAAACAAAACTCTGGAAGTTGAAGAAGCTATAAGTCAGTTGTCAGGTTGACAAGTGTGCCTGACGTATTGTGTTTTAGTGAACATTGGCTTGTAGAAAAAGAAACTATCTATACAAAAATTAAAAATTAGCATCATATTTTGCAAGAAAGGAAGTGAAACATAGAGGAACATGTATCTATACAAAATATGGTTTGAACTTTCACGAAGTACCGGAAATCAACAAAATGAAATAGAAGGGGCATGCGGATGTGTCTGCGCTGTAGATAATAAAGTAAACATTTCTGTTCTGTGCAAGAAGAGGAGTTGATGAATTTGAACTATTTTTACAAATATTTGAAAGAATGTTAAATTATTTATTAAGAAAATTTGTAAATATGATAGAGTCATTACAGGAGATTTTAATATTAACTTGTTCAATCAAAATGATAAGACAAACTTTTTAGATATAATACGATCATATCAACAAACAATTTTTGGAGCAACACGGGTAGCTAGAGATTCTTCCTCATTAATCGATAATATATTTGTAAATCTACTAATAAGCTATAAAGCAAATGTAATTGATTTTTCCCTTTCAGACCACAGAGCCCAACTGCTTTGTTTTAGTCGTAGTGATACAAGACATAGAAGCCAGTATACAAAAAAAGATTATTTTCTAAAACTAAAATACTTTCTTTTAAACAAGACCTGGAAGAGATCAGTGGATACTCAGTTTTTGATACACATGATGCGAATACTGCTTATCAAATGTTTTCCAGTTTATTTACTAACAAAATGAAACAAATATTTGTAGAAAAAAGGTAAGCATAATTAAACAGTCAAATTCTTGGATTACACCAGCATTTAAAGTATCCTGCAAAACAAAAAGATATATCTATCAGCAAAAACACATGGGACAGATAAGTGCAGAATTCTTTAACAGATATTGTGGTATTTTAAAAAAGTTATCAAAAAAGCAAAGCAAATGTCAAATGAACTTTATATAAAAATCTCAGACAATAAAAACAAAGCCATGTGGAATGTGGTGGAACACAATAACAAAGAGAAATAAAAAAGTGGAGTCAATTTTTGAAAAAATTTCACAAAAATATAATGGATAACACACCTTTCAAAAATGATAGCAAAACTTCTTCCTCTATTTTCCTGAACCCTACACCTCCACAAGAAATACAAATCTGTATTAAAAACGTGAAAAATAAAAAATCTATAGGAAGCGATGAAATGCTAATAGTTCTGATAAAGGAAACTGCCTCTATTATATCAACACAACTTTCACATGTTGTAAATCTAACACTCTCTATAGGAAGCTTCCCAAATGTACTTGAGGTAGCATTAGTGAAGGCAATTTACAAAAAGGGTAAAAAGGATGATGAGGTAAATTACAGACCCGTATCCATTCTGTCAAATGCAAGTAAGATTTTTGAACAAATTACATATGCTAGGCTGGAAAATTACTTGGAAACACAATCTCGGCCCTCGGAGTACCAAAACGGCTTCAGAAAACGCAAATCCACAATCCGAGCCAAATATCAGGCTATGGAAAAAATATGAAACTCATTAAATAATAAATAAGACATAGCTATTTTGTACCTAGACTTGTCATAAGCATGTGACAGAGTAGACCATGGGATTCTTTGTAGTAAGTTAGGAAATTTTGTTATTAGGCGAGTAGCCTTGAGATTGATAGAATCGTATTGATCCCAACATACGCAGTGCGTTTGTGAGATGGATGAATGTAGTAATCTACTGAGGTCCATGGCAATAGACAGTGGAGTATCCCAGGGATTATTATACATTCCGTACACAAATGAATTGCCAGATGTTAGTGATGAACATATTGTTACCACCATCATTTTTAGTGAGAGGGATCGGGATGTGCTTCTCAGAAATGTATCGAACAAAATGAACACTTTAAAAAGTTATTTTGAAGCAAATAACCTACCTCTAAATATCTCAAAAACCTAAATATTATCTTTTGCAAATAGAAATCACTTTGCTTTAATATTAATATATGATAATGAGGAATTGACTTCTATTGACTGCGCACTTTTCTTAGGAATATTTATAGATAAAAGGCTTTACTGGAGCAAAGCACATGTCGATTTTGTAGGGATATATCAAGGTATTGTTATGCACTAAGACTAATAGGCGAGAATGTAACGTTTAATCTAGATTAAAATATGGTGTCGTATTCTAAAACAACAAGATAGCTGTAAACCTTCATTTTGTGAACACAAAAATTCTGACTGTTGTTGGTTCATATATATATATTTGAGGCATTGTTATTTGTAACTGAAAACAAAAACTTATTTGAAAATATAAAAAGAAACCATAATCATAATATTAGATTTCAGACAAATTTGGTGACTGAGAGATGTAATTTCACATATGCATAAAAAATGTAGAATAGAGTGTAACAAAAATGTTTAAGTCTTTTCCACAAAATGTTCATAACTTGTAAATCTAAATTAAAACAGAGTCTTAAAATATATCTTTAACAAAAAGCTTTCTAATCTATGACAGAGTTTTATAATGATAGGGACAAGGAAAACTTGTAATATCTTTTATGGTGCCTCTAAGTCAGCTATGTCAAACATGCGGCCCAGTGAGCATTTTTCTGCGGCCCAAATCAGTTTTGAAAACAGCCAGATAATGCGGCCCGCGAACAAGTTGAAAACCGGTTTTGAAAGCGCGCGCCGCTGCAACAACGATTTGTATAATAAAATGTACAGGGTGTCCGGATTTGGTTGCAAAAGCAGGGTATCTCGCTTATTTTTAAAGATAGAAACTTGCCGTGTTCACGAACCTGAGCTAATTTTTTGTGAAACTCATGAAGCCGTAAACAAAATTTTCATAGCCTTCTTCGTTTATGAGATACAGGGCGAAATAGAAAATTTTGCATTTTGGGATTTTAACTTAAAGCAAAGGGAAAAATTGCTGCTTATACAGTTTTTTACGCTGGATCCAGTGGCGTAGTCCTATTTTTCATTTGAGTTGTTATTTTTTAGATATGACCCGAAGTTGTGTTTTTTAAATAAGACACCCTGTATATTTGTCCAGAAATTGATTTGTCCTTTTAAAAGCTTCTCAAAAATATATAATAGTATGGGTCTATTTTAATAAAAAACAACAAAAATCCTAATTTTTATAATTATCATCCCAAATTTTGCAGTAGGCCATGCAAAACAATGCTGCCTTTTTTTTAAAGTCGTTAACAATATCTACATCCTAACAATAAATCAAAATAAATATGTAATTAAATCTGTTTATCAAAATATGTATTGATAATTTTACACCAAAAAAGTACCACCTACCTAGATTTATGTAACACAAGAACAAAACAGTAATAAATTATTATGTAACAAGCCTTTCAGCAAAAATCAACTGTCGTATAAGAACTACAGTAACCAAGGAAATCAAAATAACTGTTCAAACTGATTTCCATTTTGTTCTATGCATGCTTCGCACAATTTTCGTATTCATTTTAGGGAATTAAGCCAAATAACGGGATGATTTTGTAAATAGCGAAAATTTTCTCTTACTACATTTCCTTAATCTTGGACATTATCATAGTGGTCTTTGTCTGTCGACAAATCTGGGGACCTAGGGGGCCATCTTATAGGTCCATTTGTTCCGATCCATTGATTGGTAAAATTATTGTCCAGAAATAATCTCGTCATTCCAGAATTGTGTGCAGGAGCACCGTCCTGTTGAAAATAAATTTCGTTAATTTGCGCTAGAGGAACATCGTCAAGTAATTCAGGTATAGCTGCCTCTAAAATTTCTATATAGCGATTGGCTGTTAGATTTCCCTCAAATATATAAAATTTTATATGTGTTCCTAATATGAAGCAGGACACATTTAGACCAAACCTGCCCTGCTGTCTTCTGGGAAATATTTGGTGTTGATTTTCCTGGGACCAGAATCTACTATTGTGCATATTGAGTATACCAGAATTACTGAAATGTGCTTCGTCTGACCATATAACTTACCTTTCAAAATCTCTAACCATATCGCATCTTTCTTAAAATCTATCCCTATGCTTGCACAATTTCGAAAAAACACCAAAGCATACCTCATTGTGAGACCATTTTACAGCGTTAATGATTTTTTTTTCAGAGAGTAAGTCTCTTTAAATTGTCACTAAACTCGCTTGTTTACTTAAATCTTTTGTGAGTCATGTCCTAACTCCTAGCATAGAATTTTGTAAATCATTATATAGGGAAAAGAACTGTCGAACATTCACTTAAAACTTAATTATTTTTGTTAGGTATTGGATTAAAAACAATTTAATTCTTTTTGTATACTACATTCTACACTAGTTCAATATACCTTCTGTTTAACATCACAATTATTTGTATAACTATAATAACATAGAGTTTAAGGTCGCATAGTTGCAATTTTGATTTCAATGTCATCGAAATTATTCACCTCGTACATGTGTGTTTGTTTACTTTTATAAGGTTATCATGATTCATTTACTGTTTGCAATATTATGTTATATTCTAACGTGTATTTTACGATTTGGTAAATTGATAATTTACATTTTTAAAAAAAAGCACTGACCTGTCGAAATTATTTTCGATTAATGTTTTGATATGTCTTATTTTTAGGTATATTTTGCTTTTTCCATAAAATTGTAAAATTTTTCTGCGGCAATAAAGCATACTTTTGTTTGTTTGTTGTTTGTTTGTTTGTTTGTTCTTGAAACCAATTGCAGAAGACTACCCGACGCTCTGCATCCCCTGGCTGTAAGTGCTACACGAGCCTAAATTTGTATGGGTGGTATTTGTGCTTTTTTAGAATTTCTTGAACTCTAGTTTTTGGAATCCCTGTGCTCTTTTCACTGGCCCTACAAGAGTTTATAGGGTAATCCTGCATTAGCCAAAACCGTAATTTCCTCAGCCTCCCGATTTTCTTTATTATATGTTTTCGTACGAGGTTTGATAAATAATCCGTGATTAAGTAAATTCTTTTTTATCCGATAAAAAGTGGATATATTAGGTTGCCTCCTTTTTGGATATCTAAATGAAAATTAAGCAATAGTATTTCAACATACCTAAAAATTAACTATTTACCTGTTAAAATACATCTCAGAAGCCGCTTCAATATTTTCATTACTTAATATAAAACAAGCTAACATATCGTACTTTTAATAATGTTCGAAAGTTTGGTTTTCTTCCATAATAATACAAATATATTTTTACACAATAAATAAATACAAAAAACTAGCGCTATATTTTATATACGCGTACAAAATTGGGAAATGTCATTTGCTTCCAAGAAAACAAAAGAAAACAGCATCGTTTTGCATGGCTTACTGCAAAATTTGGGATGATAATTATAAAAATTGGGATTTTTGATGTTGTTTATTATATATATATTTTGGAGAAGCTTTTAAAAGGACAAATCAATTTCTGGACAAATATACAGAGTGTCCCATTTAAAAAACCACAACTTTGAGTCATATCTAAAAAATAACAACTCAAATGAAAAATATGACTACGCCACTGGATTCAGCGTAAAAAACTGCATAAGCAGCAATTTTTCCCTTTGCGTTAAGTTAAAAGATAACCGAGATACGAGGGGGGTCTCAAAATGAAAAATTTTCTATTTCGCCCTGTATCTCATAAACGAAGAAGGCTATGAAAATTTTGTTTACGGCTTCATGAGTTTCACAAAAAATTAGCTCAGGTTCGTGAAAACCGCAAGGTTCTATCTTTAAAAATAAGCGAGATACCCTGCTTTTGCAACCAAATCCGGACACCCTGTACAATTGTACATGGTGCCATCCATGTTTAGGAGGATGAACTACACATGCTCAACCTAAAACCTAAAGCCAAACGTTATCTGGCTCGTTCCATGAAATTCTATTGCGCAAAAACACAGATGACGCTATCTGAACATCTGGAAAGAACTCGAGAAATCACACTACGTATATAAGCCGTGGTCGATTGAGTTCAGTCGTTCAGTGTTTAGTCAGTTATGAGTCAGTTGCGATAGAGTTTCGAGTTGAGTTGCGAACTTATTGTTACAACACTTTACAATACTTACTGATACAGTTTTTAACATGTCTCTTTCAAAACCAAGTAGAAGTAAGGGAACTTGTAGATGAGCATAGTATCTTTCAAGCAAAGTGGGAATTAGAGTTTTTTTGCTGTGAAGTGAAAGAAAAAATTATTTGTTTGATTTCTAATAGTACAGTCGGTGTCCCAAAATTATATAATATAAAACGTCACTATGATATTCATAAAACTATGTTTGACAAGTATACAGGCATGGTCAGAAACGAAAAGTTAAATAAGTTAAAATCACGGTTTAAAGATCAGCAGCTTATATTTACACGTCCAAAGCAAGAAAATGAATCTGTCCTTCAAGCGAGCTACGAAATGTCGGAGTTGATCGCGAAACAGTCAAAACCATTTGTTGAAGGTGAATTTATAAAAGAGTGACTTGTAAACGCCGCGGAAATTGTAAGTCATGGGAGCGTGAAGGCATTTCAAAATATATCCTTATCCTGGAATACTGTCGCTGAAAGAGTTAAAAACAAAATCAGACTCTTTTTTTTCGTGCGGTTGATACAGATATCAATGTGTATGAAGAATTACTGGAATTAGTACCATTACATGATACAACAACTGGGAAGAATATTTTCAATGCTATTTAGGGACTTCTGCAAAAGTACAATTTAGATTTGTCAAAACTGTGTTCCGTTGCAATAGACGGAACTCCTTCAATGACTGGAGTGAGTAAAAAATGGCTTCGTTAAAATATTACAGACAAAAATCAGAGAAACGGGCAGTGGCAAACCAGTTTTTCATCATATTCATTGTATAATCCACCAATAAGTTTTAGCTCAAAAGTCATCAAGTTGGAAAGTATTTTAAAGTCAGTGAAAAAAATTATAAACTTCATAAGGTCACGAGGTCTTAATCAGCGACAGTTTTCTGCATTTTGACGTGATTTAGAAAGTGAGCACTGGTATACCATAGTATGCAGAGGTGCGATGGCTTTCGTGTTCTATGGTACTCGACCGGTTTTGGAAACTCAAAGAAAAACAAAGATCTTTCATTTATGGTAGATATCACAAAACACTTGTCGGACTTAAATACGAAATTGCAAGGACCACGTCAAGTTATTACAGATATGCGTGATCATGTGAACGTTTTCAAGTGTAAGATGATGTTGTGGGAAAAACAGTTAGCAGAGGATAATCTGTCACATTTTCTGACTTGTAAGGCATATCATGAAGGGGCAAGTTTCCCAATATCATACAAAATATATTCAGAGAAAATGCGAAGCCTTCTGGCAGAATTTGAGAAGTTTTTTCAGGATTTTAAGACCCAAGAAAACAATTTTTCTCTATTTACTGGTCTTTTCACTATCGATATTGATAAAGTTCCCCCTCACTTGCAAATGGAAGTAATTGAGATTCAGTGTCAGACCCATTTAAAACAAAAATTTGATAGTGTTGGTACATTCGAATTTTATAAGTACTTGCCCGTTCAATATCAAGAAATGAGAAAATTTGCCTGTAAAATCCTGTCAATGTTTGGAAGTACCTATAAGTGTGAACAACTATTTTCTTTGATGAAAGGAAACAAATCTCCCGCAAAATCGCGATTGACGGACGCACACTTGGACGCAGTTTTAATGTTTTTCCGTGCCGCAAATTTTTTGTCAAATATCCAAAAGAATTTAATGTTTGTGGTTTTTTGTAATGTCCTTTTTATTTAATAAACTAACTTGTCCTATAATAGTACTTTTTCTCAAGATTTTCAGTAGTTTGTTTTCTTTAAGATAAGGTTTTGCGGCCACCTAGTCGATGGTCTTCATGCTTTTGGCATCTTCCAGTGACTTTGAGTTTGACATGGCTGCTCTAAGTGTAGATTAAACTAGTTATAACAAAATTTTCTTTGACAATATTTAACACCACCTTGTGGTTTGTAATGTACAGTTATTGTAAATTTTTGCAACATTTCTTATAAAATATATGGAGGTTTATCTATCTGTCTATAAATAATGTAATTGCATTCAATTTTTGTAAGTTTGTTACATGAATTGCAACAACAAATGTCAATTTTTTATGTTGATATGTAATTATTTGATCTTTATTTCATAAAGTTTAAGTTTTTGAACCTTGAAATATTATCATCTTCCAACGGATTCGTAATTTTTTGGCTTATTAATCATGTGTGCTATTATTTTTATTTAAAAAATAAGTGCTCAAAATTTCTTGGATTCTTTCCGTAAAATTTTTTTGTTCTTGTTTTATAACCACTGAAAATTGGAATTGATATTTTCGAGACAAAATTTTAATCTACAATTCTGTGATGTGAAAAACAGTATACATTTGTTTGACATATAAAAATTGCGTGATCTTCTGCACTTAATACACACCGTACAAAAATTCTTAAATAAAGTCTGATTGATGGGTGCTTTAGATCTACATTGATCTGCAAGAGTTTCCCGCAACAAATGGCCTCATTTCAGCAGACGTATGTCGCCGGCCGAAAAATTCCAATAAAGCCGCCCCGAAACATACGTGTCTAATTTTTTACCGCAAACCCAGTTATAAACTTTCTTGACTAATTTTGGCTATATTTTAAACGATATAAGAATCGTAGACTTGCTTGTTTGTGGAAAAATGCGCCCTACTTCTCGAAAATTAATCGGTTCTAATTTTGCTACGGTCTTATGAATGCCTTAAATTTTCGAGTATGACAGAATTAGGACTGGAGCGATATAAAGTGTGAGACGCGTGCCGACTCACATTAATTATTGTGAAAGTAGCCGCTTGAGGTTTATTCTAAGCGACTAAAACTTAAAAATCTATTCCTAAATCACAGCATACTGATTGTATTTATAGTGAAACCTCCCTTAACACAACAACAACCGACACCTGTGCTGAACCGACAATTCTGAAGTCACCGACCGTCAGTATATGTACTCCTGTGTATTAAACCCCCTTGACGGACACTCTCCACAACGGACACGGACAGTAAAATTTGGAACGATTTTAATAAAAATAGTAAAATTTACCTCCTCAGAACGGACAGATGTTCAGATAATTTTTGAAAAACCCACATTTATTGCCGGTATTTTTATTGCACATTATGGGCAATATTTAGATCTAAGGTAAATGTACCCTTCACCGACCACCTAAGCTTTTTCCTCAGAAAAAGGTTAATATTAAGGTTTGTAAGTAAAAACTCAATTTTCTAATAGTTTTAGTGTGAAGTTTAAAATGTTTTTAGGAAATAAATATTTTTTTTATTTGAAACTCCTGATATGTACACTTTACCGACCGTTCCTGTGTGATGTTCTTATATGACCATTTTGGCTCCTATTACCGACTGCCATTTTTTATGCAGAATATCACTGATACTTACCTTGATTTTTTAGTTGTTTTTATTTAGTTTTTGTAGTTTGTGTTAGTATAATGCAAGGAATTATAATAAATCAATTTTTAAAGAAGAAAAAACATAACATAAAAAGGATTTAACATTTCTAAGTTGAATCTAAGTAAAAAAAAAAACATAAACGCTTATAACTTATGTTCCTTTGAGAGCAAACTACTTTCTTGACCCTTCCTAAGTTTATAACATTTTAATTTCGTCACTACATTTTAATGCATAAAAATCCGTAAATCCGGTATTGTAAGTCTCCTATCGATGTAGTAAGGTGCTCACGGTCTCTGCTTAGCGAAATCTTCCGCTTCATATTGAGACAATTCTCTAGTCTTCGTGTAGATGGCGCCTTAGTTTTGTTCAAATAGTAGTTTTACTTTCTTCTCCTTTAAATATTTTTTCTTTCCTGTGATCCAGTTCAGGGATTGGCTGATCTGTTGTCCAGATTTGGTCAGTTTGATTTTAGTAAAGTGGCACCATTTGTCTCTGTAGAAGGTGAAGGTTAAGTGTGAAAGTTTGTCGGCGAATTGATCCTGTTTTAATCCAGGCCATCTTTGGGGATTTACGTCGGCAACTTAGTTAAAAAGGCTCCTATGTGTATTTAATTACGTTGTACCTTAATATTTTTGGTTAAGGAACCTTTTATTATTCTCTTGTGAGGATTTAACTGCACTTGACCACCTACCATATTTTTTTGATGGGACAAACTTTACGAAATGACTAATAAGAAACCCTTTACCATCAAATAAGGGGTTTTTCTTCTTCTCCCTCCTCTTCTACTTCTTGTTCCTGTTCTCCTAACCAGGGTTTGAACCTGGATGTGTCATTGTAAGTGGAACAGAAGTCTGTTACCTAGTACTTAAGTGTGTACTTACCCAGTTTTCTGCTGGAAATATCTTCGACGATACTTACATCATAGACTGCTGATCTAAGTCACCGATGCTAATAGACACTGAGATAAGTATCTTAATTTTAACGTCCCTTGTGCTGAATTGACTTTATTGTTTATTGCTGATCAACTTTATGACTTTTCCTATTTCTTTTGAGTGTAGAGTATACTTTTTGATACAAAGTTCTAACTACTGCTAATGTGCATATACCATGATTATTGATGTTGTCAATAAGATTATTTTTACTTTATAACTCATGCTGATACTCAAATATCACATTATAAGTTTAGGACACAATAATCTATAGGTTTTTGTCAACATTTGACCGTATAGTAGGCTTTAAGATACAGAACATCACAGTATAAGTTTATGACACAATAGTCTATAGGTTTCTGCCAACATTTGATAGTATAATATACTTTAAGATACAGTGTTGTTGTAAAGTGTGATCGCATCTTAAAATTTTAACTTATAAGATCTAGTTAGTTTATACAAGGTATATAATAAGTGTTATAGACAGGTAACACTACTGGAATATGTGATGATATTTATGATTTATTGTATTTACTTGCTTCAGAAAGGTATTTTGATATAAAACAATGGTGTCAATTTGTTAGGTAATATTAGTGATTGGATTTGAAACTTAGTTATATAAATTTTTCTTGTTATTTGCTTGCTCTTAGATTCACATAAAACTATTTTCTATTATTCTATTATTGTTAATTGTATTTGAATTAATGAAGTTAATTAATTGCTTGATTATTTTGCATTTTTTGATAAATTTTTACTGTTAGATCAAATTGTTCGGTAAATTAAAACCACTTAAAAATTTTTTTTAATAAACATTTATAGATTTTGGAGTCTATTACTTTTACCTGTCATTAGCTGATTGAAAACTTCTTTTCTCATCCGTATTACTTAATTTTCAGGTTTTATTGAACATTTAGTTTGTTGTTTTGTGATTCGTTAGCTATTTTCATAAAACATTTTACACAGTTGATCTAATATTTGGATAGTGATCTTTATTTGAATATACTTTAGATTTTTCTCTCAGCTTATGAGGTATGAAAACTGATTAACATAGGATCATTACAAAGTCAATTGTCATTTAAAAGAAAAAAACTTCAATTAAGGCCAATTTCTTTTCTATGTTATATAAAATAACCTACAGGAGATACATATTTCTGGAAATATTTTGGGGAGCACTGAACTTGTTAATAAATGTTATTTGTTGAATATGCTTCGTTTTTTTTTACTATTAACTTTAATTAATTTTATCTTAGTGGTCTTAAGGAGTGGTTGGCGCCCTTATAAATAGAAAAGGGACCAATCTCCCTGAGCAGTCGGTGATTTGCACACTAACTTTACTGCGTCTCTTTCAATCAACCACTTAGTGTAGATTTATATTATCTTAAAACAAATACCTACTCTCTGCTATCAAACAGAGAAAGAGTGTGGCAAGTTCTTCAATTTCACGTACACAATAAATGCTTCGGCGGTTAATTTAACTTTGGTGGATTTATTTTCCGTCCAATTTCATTTGAACTCCTTGCAATTGCTTATACAACTCTACCATTTGAACTTCATTCAAAGATCAAACCAGGAAAATATTCTTTTTCATATATTACAATGACATGCTTTAACTCGCTATCAGTCTCATTTGTCTTATTATTTGTGTCATTATTATTTATCATCATATTTGGTTTAATTGTCCGCTTTTCTCACTTTTTTCGTTTGTTCTTTTGGTTGTTCTTTTTTTTTTCTTTTTTTCGCCCTCTGATTTTTCTTATTCTTTCTTTTTCTCTCCGCATCTATCTTTTTCTGGTGCTCTATATATTCTTCCGATGTAGCAACTGTAGGTGTTATTTTTTTGTGTTAGAAGATACAAGAGCTTCTGGAGTTTTTAAATTGGTTTCTTCTTTAGTGCTTGATATAGATATTTTTTTAAGCGCATTAGTTGTCTCTCTAATGCCTTTGCCTTCATGGCTGACATACAGGCATCAAAAATTTCATTGCCAATAAACTTCTAAGCATCTAAAAGTAAAGTATAATAAACAAATGAAAGCAATTGATTTCATATATTTTGGGACATTAGTGACACATAACATTTACTAATTATAAGTACTTACCATTAAGAGTACATAGGTAATCGCTAACAGTATTGCCTTTAACAGATAATTCTCTTGAATTCAGAGACAAATCTTTGTTAGCAAGGTTTGGAGAAACGGTAACTTGAGAATTAGGGGCCGTATAGACATAATTATCACTTTTTTACGGGGTCTTGGAGCTAAAAAGTAAATGTAATATAAGTAAACTGAAAATATTATGTTTCTATTAAATATTACTTGATTCAGCGGGATTATGAACCCATACTTTAGCACCCGATTGTCCAACGGGTTCGATACACAGAATTTCAAATTTGCCGTGATTTTGTGGCGTAGATGCAGTTTGATCAGGATCATCGATTAAATTCGTTTTCCAAGTCCATCCACAAATTTTCGGGGATAATACCACCAGTGCCTAAAAATTTCCGATAATTTTTCACGAATGTGTTTTTTTGTAATTTTGTAGACAAAACACGCATGAGGGGAAAATTATCTGGTTAATTTTTAAGCACGAATGGTATTTAGGAGGAATATTCCACGAATCAAATACAGGGAAACTAATTTTTATTAACTGAGTATTAAATACATTGAACACAAATTGAATAATAATATACTAATAAAATTATTTGTCTAAATATTGAAAAGTACTTAATATAAATCTAAATATTCAATTTTAATTATTGATTGTATAGTAAAAGGTACAGTTCTGATAATTATTAACCACATTGTTGTTTTGCGACGACGTAGAAGATGCCGTCAGACCACTACTTGTACTTGTGCTGGGTGATGCTGCTACAGGGGCTGTTGAGGTGGTTCTTTTCCAGGTTCCCTCATTTTTTCAATAATTTTTTTGTGGTGATCTGGATCCATTTGCAAATAACTTCATAGGGATTTCGCATTCGAATGATCTGTAATTTTTATCAAGTTTTGCTCCGACACTCCGCTTTTGGCCAGCTTGGACACAGCAGTAGCTCTGAGAGAATGGTTGGTAAATTTGTTTGTGGTATTGAGGCCTGATTTCTGTGCTTGTTTTTTTGTCCAAGTTGAAACCTCGTTTTCTCCTACTGGGCTGTTTTTAAACCATTTTCCGGAAATTTTCCGATGGGGGTTTGGCGTCAAAAATAGTCGAGTGTTGGAGATACTTTTCCTTAATCTTGTAATTCTTTTTAAATTCTTACTGGGCAAAAGCTGGGACTTCTCTCGTTTCTCACCAACCACTTCGAATCGGCGAGTTTTCGGCCACCACCTTGACATGTTTTAGAAAAAACAGTTGTATTGAATTCTACCTGTTTTTCCTCCGAAGTTGTCAGTTTCTTCTTTGAAAAAAGTTGTTTCGGCTTTTGCACCTTCTCCACCTCTCCAGGCTAATTCATAGGACAACAGAAAAAAACACTTCTTTTGTAAACCCTCTGGAGTCGATTCATCACAAGCTTCGATTAGATTTTTAAATTCACTTGCAAATATCTCCTTTTGGCATTTTTTGCGTCTCGGGCCGATTTGAATTCGATCGGCTCGAAGGGATTTATTTTAATTTTGTATTCATTGAAATACCTTTCTATCAATAATTTCGCCGTCACATTCGAAATAATTTTTACCGTGCCTTCTTTATATTCCTCCCCGTTCATTTTTCGCATATTGTAGGCCCAGCTTTTCAAAATCATTGCTAGTTGGGATACTGGAGTATCTTGGTCAGTATGTATAGTTTTTTTCATCGCAGAATGACATAAACTGTCTTCAGATGCTCTTCTTAGATTTAACGGTGTTTCTTGGTTCGCTTCCAATTATATTTTTATCAATTTCCTCTTCTTGAACTAGCCCAAAGCGATTATTCATATTGACAACTTTTCAAAAATGTTTGAAAGATACTTAAAAAAATCAGTTTCTAGGGACTCTAGCGTCTCTCAAAAGCAGGTTTCATATTGTCAAGAAATGCTATGATTTCTGATTCTTAAAAGCTGTGTTATTGCATAATGGAAATTTAAAATCCTCTATATCAGTTGCCCATTCAGTTGTAATAAAAGAAAATTATGAAAATATGCGCACGATTTTAGATAAAATAAACTACAAGGTATAAATGGCAGATATGTGGGGACTTAAAAGTTATAGCGATTTTAGTGGGACTTCAGGAGGGATTTACAAAATATTGCTGTTTTCTTTGTTTATGGCAATAAATCAGCATAATGTAACAAAAATTTGGCCAGAAAGAAGCGAATTTCAACCGCGATCTCAAAATGTTAAATTTATACCTCTTGTTGATCCCAAAAATGTCCTTTTGCCTCCTCTTCACATTAAACTTGGGCTGATGAAAAACTTTGTGAAGGCTTTGAATAAAGATGGTGATAAATTTAAATATCTAAGACAAGTCTTTCCCCAGTTAAGTGATGCTAAATTAAAAGAAGGCATTTTTATTGGGCCACAAATCAGAAAATTGCTGGACGATGTCAGTTTTACTGAAAAGCTTACCAGGCAGGAACTCAGAACATAGAATTCATTTATTAGTGTTGTGAGAGGATTTTTAGGCAATAATATGGATGAAAATTATTAACAATTAGTTAATGAACTCTTAGATGGCTAAAAAGCGCTTGGTGCCAGAATGTCATTAAAAATTCACTTCCTCCATTCTCATCTGTCATTTTTTCCTAAAAATTTGGGTGCTGTTAGTGACGAGCGGGATGAAAGGTTTCACCAAGATATCAGAACAATGGAAATTCGGTTCCAAGGACGATGGGATCCAGCCATGATGGGTAAATACTGTTGGTTTTTGAATTTAATTTAGTTTTAGTTTAATTAGTGTTTTAAGTTAATATTTTTCTCCTTTGCTTTTCTCTTAGATGTATGGTATGTTTAAAGGCGAAAACTGTAAATTTAGTTACATAGTAGTCATAGGGTTAAGAATTTTCTGAAATCATTTTTTCTATAGATATTAAGTATCGTAAACTTCAATATGGTTCTATAACTCTAACAAGAAAACCCTACGTGCTACAACTTTATATTTGTCATTCTCGTATTTTTATAGGTCCATTCTATTAGATTATGCTATTCTGATCTGTGTTACAACAAAAAACATTTTTTTTTGTCGGCCAGTGAAATTATACTCCATTTTATCGAAAACAATTTAAGTTTGGTATAGAGAATATTACATAAAATGAGTTTAAAACTTTTCTTCGCAGGATTTAAAAAAAATAGAGGGTGTTGCACTTAAAAAATAACTCAAAGGCGTCATAATTCTTACACGGATGATGTCAAAACACATATCGAATTGATATTATCAAAAGATTGGAAGTAGAATAAGGAAATTTGACGGATATTTTTTTTTCGAATAATGAAGGGTTTTTACGTTATCGAATTTATGTCAGTTCTGTATATATATATATATATATATATATATATATATATATATATATATATATATATAGCAGTTGTCTTGTAACTAAAAGATAATTTGTAAATTTATTTTCGCAACCTTTATAATTATTGAATCCAAAAATACCATTTCTGCTGCTCTCTATTAATTTCAGTAAAAAAAAACTTCGGGTTTCAAAAGGGAATTTAAAATTCAAAATTGCTTTGCGCATAAACGGAATTTTATTCCTCTTTACAGTAATCTCATATTTCAATTATTCGCAACTCAAATTTTAGCAGCAAACCACAAAAAAAATGGTTTATTTATAAATTCAATTGGGAATAATGTAGGCTGAAAACACGTCCGGCATTTCGCGTACAAAAAGTCGCACAACCAAATGTATAATCGACGCAAAAGGCCGAATTGTGCGATGCAAAATGTAATATCAACTTTGCTTATTCGACAAAACGCTGGCCTCGCATAAATTTTTAAACAAGGGATATTTGCCGTACAAATGCACAGCTGATATTCCACATTGGATTCAATAAAATCGTAGATCTGGAGTCTTTGCTAGGAGTTTTTATTTAACTTCATTTGGTTCTCTATATGGGTCAGATATTGTAAGTCGGTTTTGATCTACTTATAATTACCCAAATATCGATGTAAAATTTGACAAGTATGTACAGAGTGATCAAGGTATATCTTATCTCTTAAACACAATTTGTATGATTCAATATGCTTTTTCATTTGCTTAGTTTAATCTATACAGGATACCTAAAAAAAACCAAGGCAAGTACCAACTTTGTTTTTACTTCTCTCGTAAGGGAACCGTAGTAGTAATGTCAGCCTACCGCCACTACAGTTTGAAGAAATCATATCTGAAATGAACGAACGCAATATTATAATCTACAATGTAAAAGAACAACCACCGAACGTGGAAAAGGATATATTAAATAATCTCGCTACCGATATTCCAACAGATACTATTTTCTCTTATAGATTAGGCTCTTTCTCACATGATAGGGAGCGTCCCAGGCCAATTAAAGTAATTTTTCAAACAGAGGCGGACGTTTTAAAGGTTATTAGAAATGCTAAAAAGTTACAAAATATTGCTAAATTTAAACATGTATCTATCTCTTTCGATAAAACACCCAGGCAAATTAATTATTACCAAGAAGTTAAGGCAGATTCCACTCAGCGTCAAAGCAATGGAGAATCTAATATTAAAATTAAATACATACAAGGAATGCCCAAAATAGTCAATTTAAATTTAGACTAATAAAGTCACCCTCTTATGAATTGAATAATATTCCTTTTTACTATCAAATCTCTCGAGGATTAAACGAAAATTGAAGAATTTTATAACTCAGTTTCTATAAGTTTTATGGATTAATAGGGTTAACTGAAACTTGGTCACAGGGTGTGAAGTCTCTAATTCCGAACTTTTTCCGGAGTGCTATTTAGTCTTTCGCTCAGATAGAGACTTATTGGCCTGCGATGCCTCTACTGGTGGTGGCGCGCTTCTCGCTAGTAAAGACGATCTCAATCCAGTTCCTATAGATTTTTCTAATTTATGTGAACAATTCCCTTTAGTTGATATTGTAGGTTGTAGAACAAAAATAGGTTATTTCTTTTTAACAGTAATTGTGATATACTTATCTACCTCTATTCATATTGAATATTACGAACAGTTTTGGAAGCTTTGGCATTGCATTCAAGCATTTACAATAAAAATGTTATTTTGTTAGGAGACTTTAATGCGCAAAAATTCTGAACTTATCAGGCAGTTAATGACCTTAAAAGTGTTTCTGTTATGAACTTTATAGAAATGCTAAACCTAAAACAGTATAACAACGTCGAGAACGAAAACAATAGACTTCTTGATTTAGTTTTGTCCAACACATCGTGCTCTGTTACTATTTATGAGACTGCCTTGTCCAAAATTGATAAACACCATCCCCCTCTAAGAGTTGTTATACATTGCAAAGCATCACATTATGAGCAATTTCAGGTATGTAAAAATGGTAAGCAGTCATTTAATTTTAGAAAAGGAAACTTCCCAATGCTGTATGAATCAATCCTTAAAGCTGACTTCTCAGAGGTTTATAACTCGGAGTCTATTGATGGATCCTGTAATCCTAGCTTATATATATTATAAAAATTATAAGAAACATAATGACTACTTCTATACTATAGTTAAAAATTCAAGGACTACTCTCAAAGCTGAAATCAAATTGCCATATAGCAACTCTTTTCAAAAAATTGAAAGCAACATTCAGAATTCTCAATTTTGGTCCTTTATACAATCCAAAAAAGGTTATTCTAGAATATTCGGCGTGGTAAGAGATGGTAACAACGAGTTTTTTCACCAGCTGATATTGTTCAGGCATTTACTAATTCAGGTCATCTCTATGAGACCCTAAATTTTTGACCAAGATTTGAAGTCAATCGGGTAAGTAGTGTTTTAACTACGCCGCGAACAGACAGATAGACAGACCGACGGAATTAAGAAAACATGTTTTTCGGCTTCTATGGACCCTGAAGATCTGACAAAATCTCGGAGTGTGATTTTTTCACGATTACAATATAATACATATAACTGTTCTATAAATCCTTTATCCGTTTGTGTCTTTAATTCATATATCTTGAATTTAGTAACAATCTGAAATCGTCCATTTTATAAATTGTATTATGTAGTATAGTAGTATTATGTAGTCAACAAATGATGTAAATTAAGAAAAAAATGGAAAGCGATAAAAAGAATGAGAAACAAATATGAAAATTTTGATGAAAAAATAGAAAAGAGTAACAAGAAGAGCATCGACGATTTTATTTAAGCGAAAAAAAAAATGTATTAACATCATAAAAGTACTGATGGATAACTAAAAGTGGTTTTAATTTTCTCCAAAGTAATGTTTTGTTTCTTATCCAGCTAATCCGTACAGGTAAATGACATTTTAATTTAATTTTTTTTCTATAGATTCTAATTGATATTATGAACTGAGTGGTTTCCTATATTATTGATAAAGTGTGGGACACGAAAGAAAACCTGGCGGTCATTAAAATAAAGGTTCATAGTTTTAAGCAAGCGGAAAAGTAAAATTTGTGTACGCAAATAAATTTTATGTTATTTTATTTGTTGTAATAGTTTGCCGCTTCACCTATAAAGTGGGCCAGCTAAGCGGTACGGAAAATTAATCGAGGATTTAGTAAATTTCGCACTGGTCCACCTGTAATTGGGATGTGCCTAGAGTCTTCTTGCACTTGCCGCTAGAAGGTTCTAGCTATTTCCAGTGGCGCCTATACATTTCGAGCATTTGTTTTCATTTCTATATAAATGCTTTGCGTTGAATTTGAATTATTATTTCGAAGTAACGATAGCGAGCAAAAGAGGAAAAACAATTCGAAGCGGTGCACGTGAAGTTACTGCGAGCGTTAAAGATGCCTGTACTAGAGAAGCTGAAAATAATAGTTTGACTATTCCAATTCAAAATCGAACAGAACGCGCTGCATTTTACACTGGTGTTTCGGAAATTAGTGTAAGAAAAATTCAAAGAGAAAATAATGATCGCTCATATTCTACTTCACCTTTAAAATCTCCTGGTAAAAAAAGACCTCGATTATCATACAAAGATAAAATTGACGACGGTGATTTTCAAGTAATTCGACGAACGATAGAGGATTTTTATATAAACTTGAAGAAGGTACGGGTATAAAACCTTCAATCGGCCTTTACGATCAAATGCTTTTGTTTGGCGCAAGTGCCAAAATAAACGAAAATTGCTCATTAAGAGACCAAATATTTTTCACTGGCGGGTGAAATATCTATCAACTGTAAGGCAATATAGGCAAGAAGGACGCAATATTGTGTATCTAGTCGAAACCTGGGTAGATAATGATATGACAGTGACAAATGCTAGCAAAGTGAAAGTGTTATAGGTGTTGTTCAGGGAATCCGCTCTAGTAGTCGCTTTATTATAGTTCATGCTGGTTCAGAAGCCGAATTTGTTCCAGGTGCTGCTCTAGTTTTTCTCTCGGGACTAACAACTGGAGACTATCATGGGCAGATGAATAGAGATAATTTTGAAAAGTGGTTGCTCGAGAAGCTTCTACCTAACATTCCTCCCAAATCAGTAGTGGTAATGGATAATGCGTCTTATCATTCTCACGTAGAAGATAAAGTGCTAACTAAATACTCTACAAAAGCTCATATGATATCGTGGCTTACATCGAACAATCTTGTATGTGATCCAACATGCAGAAAATATCAATTATATGAAGTAATATCAGCCAACAAGCCTCAAGAAAAAAGTATAAAATTGACGGTCTTTTACGTAACCTCGGTCATACACATTTAAGGCTACCTCCATACATGTGCGACCTCAAATCCATTGAACTTGCACGGGCAGGAGTAAAAAAATATATTCGAGAGCGCAACACTGGTGAACTTTCAATTAAAGATTTAAATAAAATAACATTAGAAACGATTGACTCAATATCGACTGAAAATTGGAAATCGTATGTTAAACTTGTTCGTTCTATTGAAGATAAATACAATAAAAGTAGATGGCAAAATTGAAACGGTTATTGATGATTTAGTTATCACACTGGGATCTTCAAGTAATGACGACGAAACCTCATCATTTTTAGAGGAAGACAACGATTTAGAAGGAATCGAACCATTAGAATCACAGCCGTCAACCTCAAAAATGACTTAGTTTTTTTTTCATATATTTTGTAAAATTGTTTATAATGTAGCTGTCAGTAAACTGCTTCAAAATAATCAATTTTCTGTTCAATACCGGGTGTCAAAAAATATCTAATATTGCAATTAATATTTGAAAAACTGCAGAACTCATATTTTTCCAAAAATAACACATCAATGTAGTTATAGTAGGGGAGCCAGCACTGATTACAGTGAACAAGATTTATCAAAATTTTAACTTATGCAGTTCTAAAAAAACATTTTTTTAAAATCTTAATTCTGATGCTATTATAGATAAATGAAAGAAAGAAAGAAAAAAAAAGAAAGACGTTTATTATGTAATAATTATATAAAGTATACAATTACAATTACATAAAGGGTGACATTCGCAGAGCGTTCTTCCATGCCACCTGTGTGAAATTTGATACACGTCTTTTATGCATAAAAGGGCATTTTTTATTAACAATCAATTTTTGAAATTTCTACCAGAGGCGTGCATATATAATTAACCTGGGTAAATCCATATGCTCCTTATTGCATAGAAGACGTGTATCAAATTTCATGCAGTTATCTACAATAGCATCAGAATTGGGATGAAAAAAATGTTTTCTTTTTCAACTTTACCATCCTGTTTCTCAAAAGTTAAGACTTTTAGGATATAAAAACACCTCATTTAACATCAGTACGCAATTAGGAAACGCCTTGTATAGTACTTCACAATGGCGGCTCCTGTATAAAGTAATATGACAAACGGAGACAGATGGCCACTTTTGGCATACCCGAGTAGCCCAAAGTCGAACTGCAAAAATTAAAATTTTACTAAATCTCGTTCACTGGATCTGATGCTGGCTGCCCTTGTAAAATCTGGACTTGTAAATCGTGTATCACTATACTAGGTGGTCCAATAATAGTGAACGTAGGCAGCAGCCCGAGAACCGTTAATGACAAAACTCAAGAAAAAATATATTTATAGGTAAATCGATCAAGAAAAATCAAAATTAAATCTAAAATTCGAAAGTTCGCCGTTTTTACAACACAACGTGCGGTACACGAAAGAGAACAGACAAACATTATCAACAAATTATCTGAAGTGCGTATAGTCAAAAAGGAGTGGCATATTATTTAAAGAACGACAGGACACCACTGGTTTAAAGATATTTCTTGGCCGACCTTCCTAAACCGATTGACTCCGCCCGGTTTTCTTTCGTGTCCCGCACTTTACATTTTTTCTGCATCAAACAAAATAAGACCAGTGCAAAAAGAAAAGGTAAATTTAATATTTTTTGATCTAAAAATATGGACCTGCACAAGTCACTCACAAGTATATACAGTTTTATTTGTAGTACCAATTTTTGATTAAAAAAACTCTTTCGAACAGGTTCCCTAGAAGTAACTTCCCTATCTTAAGTTGGATACAATGACTCTAATTAGGTAGCAGCAGGATAATAATTTTGAACTAAAATAAATTTAATCGAGACTGATATCCCTAGTGCATCTATTTATTTTGAGGAAATTCCAAAAAACCATGAGCGTTAGTGCTTTTAAAAATCCGGGTCGATAACGGAGATTTTTCTATTTGCGGAAATGCTAATTGTTAAACAAATTTCTTAGAAGCGAGTATTCCAGTTTTTCCACAGACAAGAATCATTTCTTTGATTTATTTAGACCCGGGGCATGCAGTCCATGGAAGCAAGGGAAGCAGTGCTTCCCCAAAAAAAACATCTTCTAAAATGTAATTTTTGAAATAGGAAACCATTAATTTAGTTTATATTAAAAATGTTAAAATATTATCTTAATTATCAAGCCCATAATAAATGCGGCCTTGACTCCGACCGAGCAATAGAATCGAATAGAACTTATGCGGGCCGCTAGCTTCTCTGCAGCCAAGTTCTGTATGCTTGATGTCCTGTGAATCAAGCCAGAGGTTATTGAACTTTCCACCGGCTGTTTGCAATGTTTGCATTTCAGTCGCGTGCTTTAAGTGGTGGCGGAAGCTATCGTTGGAGTAGGTTCTTTGTTTGAACGACTATCCGTGTGTTGTGTGATACGTACGTCGCGTCGTGCATTGTGCGATATGGAAGACAATAATACGGACCTGGATATGCAAATACCGTCAACTTCGGCTGTCGGTAATAACGTTAAAACTGTTGGAGAATTTAGTAAGAAGAGTGTGAGTGAATGTGTGGTGTGTCTTAATAATAAAGGGATTTTCAACATTAAACTTCGCTGATAAGCTTCAAATAATTTCCAAAGGAAGGGCAAAACCGCCTATGAAAAATTTAACCACAAAAACGAAAAACTGTGTTAGACATTTTTATCCGGAAAAACAATACGAACAATTTAAATGACTAACAGGGTGTGAAAATATAAGTAAATTATTTTGTTGGCCAGATTTACTTTTTGAAAATGAAAAAAGTCTCTGGAATAAAACTGGTTTTTCCGATTTAAACAATTTCCATAAAGCTGTAAAGAGACACATTATGTCCAAAGCGCATTTATAGGCCGTCATAAAAGAAAAAGTCTTCGGCAAAACCGGAATTGAACACGTGCTTAATAAACAGTTGGAAATTAGTTCACCGCCAACACAATGCACTAGTTGATAAAAATAGGCAAATATTAAGAAGACTTATCGATGTTGTTTATTTTCTCGGACATGACGAAACAAGGGTTTCTTCAAATTTCCAAGATTTATTTAGTTTAATGGCTAAATATAATAATTGCTTAAAAAATCATTTAGATCAGTCTAGCGTTTTTCGCGGAACGTCCAATCGAATCCAGAATGATTTAATTTCCGCTGTTGCAACCATTATTCTAAAAAGAATTAAGCAGGAGATTGGCGAGGCGCGGTTCATTGCTATTGTTCTGGACGAAACAACTGATATCACTAATTTTAGCCAATTATCTCTAGTAATAGCTATGTTAAAACATACAGAAGTACAGCAGATGCATTATATTATATAGTTTATAACGTTACTAAAGAAATTAATGGACAGAAAAAATTAGTTGCTCAAAGCTATGATTTATTATAACAATATTTGTTTATTTATATTTATTTACGTGTATTCCATATCCACTTCTTGAGTATTAAATTTATTTCACTTCGTCTGCAGCAATTGGTTCTTTCTTATGCCGCAGAATTTCATGAATTGCTCCCAAATGGACGGGTCAGTTGTCTGAGTAGATGTTTTCCGACAGTTATGTCTGGCAATTTTTCCATTTAAAAATTAAGTTTGATGTGTGAATTCTTGTCAGTGATTAGTCATAATTGATGGGTTGGAAATATTCGATGTAATAATAGTATTACTACAGAGTCCACACCTCCAAATCTCGAATCTCGTGTTCGATTTCGTAATCAGCAGTTTTGCGAACGGTATGGACTTCTGATCGGGATCGATTTTCCACTTAACCGGAGGAGATTTTCCAGGTTTTTCCGTTTTCCTTGACGTTTTTAGCTAAGGCCCGAGGAAACGCCGCACGGCAGCGCGCTCTATATGCAATGAAAATCTGTCGGGGACGTGGATCTAATGCACTTTTGGATTAAGTCGGTTTCATGCCACCGCAGCCGCATACGGAATGTTTTGCTCTTTTTTCCTAATACTCCTTAACTCTTTTTAGCGTGCCGCGAAAATTTAAATTACTGCTATTTCTCTGCGAGGTAATTATGGAAGATATCATCGTTGAGAATGAAATAACTCCGATGTACAAAAAAGCAAATTTTACAGGAGAAGCTTAAAATAATCTACCCTTGTGATTTTTTATGTTCTGATTTTTAATCTAATTTAATACGCTAAAGACGCATAGTTTGCACATTAGTTTGTATGTATTTTAATTCCAAATAATTAGGAATAAAGGAAAAATATTTTGGTAAGATATTGGTAAATATTTATTTTGCACATTCGAGGTATTTCATCATTTAGATAAAAGTTTTTGTAATAATACTGTTAAGGTTCGAATAATGTAGAAATAAGTAACTTATTATAATACTTAATTTAAGGAATGTCAACAATTTATGCCACCTTTTTTTTTGGAAAGGGAATCATAGAAGTGATGGTGTCCTTTCTCGATTACACATTTAAGGTCTTGTAGGTGTTTAAACTTTTCTTCAGATATTGGATGTGGATTTTTAAAAATAATAATAATAATAATAATAATAAACACGTTTATTATTCCAAAAGAAAATTACAAATTAAAAAAAAAATAAACATAGACATCTACAATAGGAATCAGCTTATCAGCTTCCTTCACAAGCGAAGGGGCTGTTGAAGCCTATTAAATAATTACAAAAAAAAAATTATTATTAACTTTCATAAAGAAAGTTAGTTTGAAGTTTTTCTAAAAAAGAGTGGTGCAGGGTGATTAAACAAAAAATATATATATATATACCTACATAAGAAAGTACGCGTCCAAGTTAATAGCGCTATGCTACTGAGGCACGAGACAAAGTGAGAGAGAGTTATTTTAGACATATGCAAAGTAGAGAGGGGATGAACGAAAAAATAAATACTAGTTTTTTGTTTAACGAGGTCCGCTGTTATTATGTTATAGTTGTTGCCCGAGCAATTTATTTTTCATTGATTTTTTAAAGGATGCAACTGACAGTGACGTACTGGTTATTTTATATTTGTTGATTAAGTTAGCAATTTGATAAGAATAACTTTTTTTAAACTGTTCTTTGTTGTGTAAGGGTACTGATAGCAGATACTTTCGGCGTAAATTTAAATTATGCACATCCGTACGGTATTGAAGTTTATCGAGGAGATATGGAGGACGGTGAAATTTTAAAATTTTGTAAAAAAAGCAGATAGAGTGTAAGATACGACGATGTTGCATGTTAAGCCAGCCCAATTCGGGCAGTCTATGTGACACCGTCTGCCTTCGTCTAATACCATAAATAAAATGTATGCACGAATTTTGTACCTTTTGAACCCGATTTTTAGCCTGTAAATCAAGGAACGGACTACAAACGTTGTCTGCGAAATTAAATTGTGACAAAATGAGAGTGTCGGACAACAAGGCCTTGGTTTTTTGATTAAGTACATATCGCTGAGAGTACAAAGGTTTTAATACTGAGAATGCTTTTTGAAGGCATGAAGTTACGTGATCATTAAATTTTAGTTTATTGTCTACGACAAGCCCGAGACTTTTAGACGAGTTTTTAAAAGCAACAGGGTTGGTGCCGATTTCGATTTTAGTGGTGGGTTCAAGACGTAAGCGTTCAGTCTCGTTACAAAATAATAATGCTGCGGATTTACTTGGGTTAATCTTAAGAAGATGTTCATTGGATTTACTGAAAAGATAGTGTAAGTCACGGTTAATTTGATTGTTTGCTATTTCGGCTTATTGGGGTTAAAAGATAGATAAATTTGAGTATCGTCTGCATAGAGGTGGTACTTGCAGTGACGAAGTGATTTGATGAAATTAAATGTGTAAATACTGTACAGAAGAGGACCGAGAACGCTGCCTTGGGGAACACCCGCTGTGATATTGAGTAAATCAGATTGTTTACCATTCAAAATTACCCTCTGGCTTCTGTCCGAGAGGAAAGACGCCAACATTGCCACCGCCGACTGGCCAAAGCCAATATATTTTAGAATAGAAAGCAATATATTATGATGAATCAAGTCGAAAGCTTTTGTGTAATCTAATAGAATGAGAACAGTTGTCTGGTTAAAATCTTGTGCTCTGACAATATCATCTACAATATCGGATAAGGCAGTGGCGCAACTGTACCCGGTTCTGAACCCAGATTGTTTATAAGGGATGATATTATTACTGGATACATATGAAGAAATTTGAGATTCCATTACTTTTTCCAGAATTTTGGAGAGCGTAGGTAACAAGGAAATCGACCTTAGTTGACTAAAGTCGGTAGGATTTTTTACTTTAGCTAGTGGGATGACATGTGCTAACTTACAATTTTTTGGAAAATATTGTTGTAAAATACAACAGTTGACAATGTGTGTTATTTAAAGCCTGATTTCTAAGGTTTTTTAAAAGTCTAATGTTGTCAGTCATCCTGGGACAGTAGGGTTTATTTGAATGGTTAGCAGTTCTCAGTGGGGCATGTCTATCAAACAGCTCCAAAATAGTATCAGTGAGAAACGAAATTTTTTCATCGATATTATCTATGCTATAAATATTATTCCAAGGGATGGCCTCCAAGTCCGCCTGAAAATAAGTGATATTAATTTGTCGCAAAGCCCTGTACTTAAAGGTATTATTATTTAGCACTGGTGAACGAAAGTCTAGAACGATATATACTAGCAGATGGTCTGAGAGACCCGCGTCCCTGACACCCACATCCTGCACATCTTCCGAATTGTAACATATTAAATCAATCAAGCTGGAGCTGGTACCCGAAATTCTAGTCGGCTGAGAAATTAGCTGACTCAGTTTGAAAGTGTTTAAAATATTTTCAAATTGTATTACATGGGGACTATCGTGATCAAGCATATTAATATTAAAGTCTCCGAAGCACATAATCTTATCACATTGAGTATAAAGTTCGATTAGCGTATCTTCGAAATAGGCAAGAAATTCATTAAGGCTTGCATTTGGTGGCCGGTACACATTGCCAATAATTATTGTGACATTACCATCTTGCGATTTAATCCAAACATGTTCTACGATATTCCTACATTCACTAAGCAAAACTGTATAATTAAAAGAAGATTTAATATAGATTCCCACTCCCCCCCCCCCACGCCCAAGCCGGTCTTGTCTGATAAATTTGTAACCATCGACAATAACAGCGTCGTCGTTAATATTTTGCGTTAGCCAACTCTCAGATATTCCAATAATAGAATAATCATTCTGAATAAGACTGTCTTTGAAGATATCAAAATTATTCAATAAAGATCTTACGTTAATATGAGCGCAACGCAGCATAGGTGAATAGAATTTTTTTTTAAATAAATGTGAAATGACGGGGATTGGAATGCTATAAACAAAAAATAAAGAAAGAAGAAGAAACAGATGTCTCGAATTACAAGCGGTCTTGAACCGAGTGAGCAGGGCAACTCCGGGTATACTTTAGAGCTACATACTTTACAATATACAAATAGTTATTTATATTTTACAAAAAGCAGGGAGGTCTATACAGTGTTACAGTGATATTTTGATTTTAAATTTATTAACAATATATTTTTTATTGTAGACTGGACAGAAATTAAAAAAAAAGAAAAAAAATAAGTACTTAGGTTGTTAGGTATCAACTCGTAAGTGATCAATTTATTAAGCGAAATTTAAAAAAACATTAAATGAAAATATATATACATACATACACACACACACATACATATACACACATACACATACACATACATACACATACACATACATACATATACACACACATACATACATCCGCATACATACACATATACACTCATATATACATAAATAAACATGCACACACGCACATGCATACATTAAATATCATACACATGTGCATGCACTAGACGGCATTTGCATTATATTGTATTAAGTAACTTTGCTAATGAAAGTAATAATGTAATTTCGTGTCCAGTCTTATGATAATTGGTTCTAATTCTAACTCTTGCAAAAAAAGACATAAATACTGTGGTCAGATGCAAAAAAAATAGCAACAGAAAGACCCACCAGTTCAAGAGGAGAAATATGTTAAAAAAAATTAACAGTTTTACCGAATAGGTACTAAATTTAGATAAAAAACATTTTCCAATGCTCATGATTGAACCACTCTAAACAAGAATTAATTATACATAGGTATAAATATAAATCTATCCATTTTGAATCGAACTACTTAAATCTACCGTTGTTATGAAAAAAAGATTAAAAATAACTTGATGGCAAAAAAAATTTAATTAATAACTTTAAATCAAATATGAATAAGTGAGTTCTTGGTGAGAGAGTAAAGAAGAAATAAAAAAGAAAAGGTACATACTTGATCAGTTTCGAAAGTTATTTCTATCGATTACAAAAAAAGGTACATTAGGATAGAAGTGCATATAAATTTTATTATTAATACATTGAATTAAATATTAGTTCGTAAGCTAGTGCCGTGAGAGCAAAGAAGAAAAAAAAAGAGTACATACTTGATCAGTTTCTGATGTTTTCTATGTCGTTTACACTATTTACACGATGCATCCTGTCACCTTGCTTAATATATATAACACCATGAAGGCACCAAGCATTTTTACTGGAGAATTTTTCGATCGCGGTCGCTAACAGAGTCAGTCTATTTTTCGTCAAATCTTCCTTGATTTGAACACCTGTTGAACGTTAATATTTCCTATTTTTTAGGTCTGCGGAACGCTGGGTATCGGCGGAGAATCGAACTAGCACTGCGGGAGGTTTGTCGGACGGAATTTTAGAACCAACACGATGACATTTATTTATATGTGAATCGAATATGTCTACATTGATTTTTTTGAACAAATCAAGCATTTTGCCATGCAGATTTTAGTTTTTTTCGACTGGGACACCAAACACTCTGATATTTAGACTTCTAGCGTCCTGTTCTTGAATATCAATTGTCGTTTGGATGTTGTCGTTACTATCCTTAAGACTATGTAGTTCCTTCTCTAACTTTTCGATTCGCTCCTCCTGTTTCTTTAATTTAGCTTCGTACTTGCGGTCAAGGATATGCACAACACTGTCCGCGATGGATTGAAGGAAACGGTCAGTGAAAATGCCCTTGATCTTTTCGATATCATTGTTAGATAAGACCATATTGAGTTTTGACGTTAGTTAGCGGGAAAAAACACGCTAAACACAACAGTGACCTACTTAGAGACACTAAGCCACAAAACACCAGAACTTTTTGCAGGATCCACTGAGGCTAGGTGCCAATAACTCTGTTGACCACTTTTTAAAATTTATATATCCTTTTCTCGGATAAAAACTTAGAAAAACCGGAGTCGGTGCACAATGTGTTTCATCTGTCAAGCGCCATCTTCCAACTGCTTTATTGTAAACGAGTTTTATTGTAAACGATCATTGTTTGATAATCCCTTCTATGGGGCAATAAAACCCACTTTTCTGAGTAGTCAGTTGTAAAGTAAACGTCTCCAGTAGGAGTGTATTTTATTTAGTTGCCTTATATTAACAACCCGATGATCCCTGGTCTTATTGAATCAAAATTACTGATTATGTCATATTTTTTGAAGAACGTGAAATATACATGTTTAATATGATATGGTTGCTTTGGGCGAACCATACGCATTTTACCAATATAATCCATCGGCGAGTTAATTGGAGGTGTAAAGTAATGCTCCAGTGCTGAATGGACAGAGTCAGCTTCCATCATAGTGTGTCCTTTTTCCAGTTGTTGTATAGTAATATTTTTAGCTACTGCAACATCACTTAGAGCACTGTATAGAGTCTTATTTCTGTTTTGATAGTTGCACCCATCTGAGATAAATATAATAGTTTTATAATTATCTGAGGAACAAGTTATAAAATCCTCCCTTTGCCTCGTGCCAAACATAGAGTTGTACTTTGCTATCGTTTAGTGAGTAAATTGTAAAGTTATGCACCCGAAGTTTTAGCTTATAGTAAGACTGAGATGCTAAAACTTTTGGACAAGTTAACACACTCTGCAGATCAACAGTAACCACCAATTCCTTAGCTTTTCTTCCCTCTTTCTGTTTGGTAGCGTGTTCCTCATATTCTTCAATACTTACTGTCTTACTCGTAAAGCCAACACATATATCGCATTGTTCTTTCTTTGGTTTATGAATGGAAAGCTTTTCATTTTCCAGAACTGTTCTAAACATTTATATGTAGGCAACCTGTAGATTTATTTCGTTACACCAATCTTTATACAGGGTGTCCCAACTAAAAGTATCCACCCCAAATAACAAGTCGCCAAGACAAAAAAAAATAAAACGCTCGGACCCGTCGATTTTGCTTTTGAGGGAGAAACATTTTGCGCCTATTTTCAATTTCGCAACATCACCCTCTGAGCGGGGGTGAGATTCACCCCCAAAATGTTAAATGGAAAGGGGGGACGAGTGATACTTATTTTGAAGGGTTTCCGACCCTAGTTACAACTGCCAAGTTTGAAGCCTCTGCTGTCATTCCCGAAGAAATGGCAGTTTGTCGAAAAAAAAACTGCAAGAGTTGGCTGCTTTAAATTTAGGGTATGATGCAGGCTAGTGAAAAGATTTTAATAGTAATTACTCCGGACGAGAGGAAAATAAAAATAGTAAATGCAAATTAATGGGGAATTTTTGCGTTTAAGGAATGTTTTCTACAAAGACTAAATTATTTTATGAATTGTTCGAAATATTCGCCATTTACTCCCTTGCAATGAAACAGACCGTTGCCAAAACGTTTAAGCTAACTTGTCAAATTGTCACTATACAAAATTTAAAAAAAAATCAGCATTCCATTCTTACTGTTATCATAAAACATCAGCAACAAACAAAATAAAATCACATTGTTATCGTTTATTTAGTGTCAAGCATTCATGCGTTTATTACAGTTTTTGCATTTTATTTAAAATTTATTTTGTCTGAAAGTGTTAAAAGACGAAAGTTTCTAACAATTGCCTATGACGTTTACGATACAAGAGAGAATCGAAATTATTGTTCTTTACATTAGAAACAATAATTGTGCGAGAGCTGCAGCTGTAAGTTTTAATGAATCTCATCCCAAACATTCTTTGACTCATAGAAGCGTATTACAACTGTGGAACAAATTTTTCGAAACCGGCTCAGTTGTCAATAAAAAGCATGAAAGAGTAAGACCAATAAGAAATGAAAATGTTGAGGTTGCAGTTCTTGGCCATGTTGCTATGGTCCCAAGTAACTCCATCAGAGAAACAGCTGCAATATCAGGAGTCTCCCGAAGCAGTGTTCACCGGATTCTAAAATCCCATAAGTTTCGACCCTTTAAATATCAATTGCTTCACGAAATGAACGAAGATGACTTTGATCGCAGAGTAGAGTTTTGTGAGAATATTTCTGAAAAATTAAACAACCATACCATTTCATTGTACAATATTTGTTTTTCTGACGAAGCCACATTTTACTTAAATGGAGAAGTAAACCGTCACAACTGCAGGTATTGGAGCGACAGCAACCCCCATTTATTTAGGGAAACCCATAGCCAGCATCCTTTAAAAGTAAACGTGTGGGCGGGAATTCTAGGCAATCACGTTGTTGGACCTTTTTTTATAGAAGGCAATTTAAATGGTGAAAGTTATTTAAATTTACTTGAAAATGCCATCGATCCGCAGATTACTGAGATTCTAGAAAACGACCAGGATTTAGTTGAACATCAGATATTCTTTCAACAAGATGGAGCACCTCCTCACTACGCTCGTCCGGTAAGAGATTTTCTCGATAATACTTTTCCCGATCACTGGATTGGAAGAAGAGGTCCCCTCGAATGGCCGGCACGATCACCTGATTTGACGCCGTTGGACTTCTTTCTTTGGGGACACTTGAAAACAAAGATTTTTAAGGTGCAGCCAGAATCACTTGAGAATTTAAAACAGCGAATAGTAGCTGAATGCCGTCAGTTAACACCTGAAACATTTCAAAATGTTCGAGAGGAATTCGAGGCTCGTCTGCATCATTGCATGGAAGTAAATGGCGAACATTCATAAAATAATTTAGTCTTTGTAGAAAACACTTCTTAAACGCAAAAATTCCCCATTAATTTACATTTACTATTTTTATTTTCCTCTCGTCCGGAGTAATTATTATTAAAATCTTTTCACTAGCTTGCATCATCCCCTAAATTTAAAGCAGCCAACTCTTGCAGTTAATTTATTAATATTTTTTTTTGGACAAGCTGCCATTTCTTCGGGAATGACAGCAGAGGCTTCAAACTTGGCAGTTGTAACCAGTATCGGAAACCCTTCAAAATAACGTATCACTCGCCCCCCTTTCCATTTAACATTGTGGGGGTGAATCTCACCCCCGCTCAGAGGGTGATGTTGCGAAATTGAAAATAGGCGCAAAATGTTTCCCCCTCAAAAGCAAAATCGACGGGTCCGACGTTTTATTTTTATTTTGTCTTGGCGACTTGTTATTTGGGGTGGATACTTTTAGTTGGGATACCCTGTACACTTTGTACATATGGTTTTTGGTTATAAAACTGTTTTCTACGTACATTCTGCTGCTGGATGCCCTGCAGTAGTGGGACGGAACTTTAGGAATTTCCATCAACCATTCTCTAACATTCGCTTCCTTCTCGGTCTGTTTGAGTTTTCTAGGTGTCATTTTTTTACAATTGTGTTTGCCTTTGGAGCTTTTTGGGCTTTCATCTGTCAACTGTCAATATTTGGTGCATCAATAGCTGTCCACCTCTTCATGCAGTCTTCTCCTAAGTTCAAAAACATGACTCTGCATACTTTCAAATACTCCCCGCTTTTGTTAGTCAGGTAAAAATCGTGGCCGTATTTCTTCTTTGGGGTTTCTTCTGATTCTCGGGTATCTTTTCGGCGTCTTCGTAATGCTCGTTTTTTAGCTAGATTTTGAACATATTGTTTTTTTTCATCCCAAGTTTCTAATGACCAAAACTTTTTAAATTGAGATTGTCTTTCCTCTTCTGTTAGCAGTGAACATCGAAATGATGCTTCTTTCAGTTTTGTTGGCACTGTATGATGTTTACATCTCTGCTTTATCATTTTGGCCTCCCTATTAATATCATGACTTACAACATTTCCCTGTCCTGTCTTATACCCGACGTAAGATTTGCCCTTAAGCCTTTCTTTTTTGCTTTCTATTTTTTGATTTTTTAAACTAGTTGTATTATTTCTTGATCCTTTTTATCAACACTTCTTGTTTTAAGTTTGATGTCTTTTTCCTCTCCTTCTAAAACATCATCCAAATCCTCACCGGACCTACAAAGAAAAAAATTGATCACCCTACCGAACATTTTTTTTTTATATTCCACATACAATGTTTCCTTTAATTTCTTGTAGACTGTTCTATTCTTGGTTTCTAATTTTCTTTTTCGCATTCCTGATTGAATTTCTTTGTCAGTTTCTCTTTCGCCTGGTATAATTTCAGTTTTTATAATATTATTTACGGCAAATGCTTTATCGAAACACTGATCAGTAGTCCTAAAAAAGTATTTTTATCAAGAATAAGCTTTTCTCCTAAAATGCAAACTAACTATTAGTGTAATTACGGCCATCCCAGTACACATTATATATTATACCTTTATCTCATCTCAGGAAAATTTTTAAGTACGGTCGCTGGCAAACAGCACCAAAAAAAAAATATATCAGGTTTTCTGTTATTAATTGCTGAAAAACTTATGATTGATTAAATTCAACTTTTAGTTTTAGAGGGTGGTTTAAAGCAATAAATATGAGAACACCTATTTTAAGAGCTAGATAATCTGATGTCCATAAATTAATTATATAAACACAGGACTTATCATGACTTTCAACTCACACCAATAGAATGTTTTAAAATTGCAACTAATATCAAAATAATTATATTGCGGACACAGAATTTAAAATAGAATGTATTCTACACTTAAATGTAATAAGCAACAAGCGAAGAGAAACTTACAGGTTTTTGTCAACAACTGAATTTATTTTAGGATAGAGTTCTATCTGGCAATTCTGTATAATTTTCTAAAACTATTATTTTGTTGTTCGTCTCGGTAATATGTCCTAAATCGGGAATATTTTCTGTTACTCTAAAAACAGTCACAAAAATACTGAATTAAAGATCAATCTATTCCTCAATTAAATATAGTCTAAACTAAAAAACATACTTACAGGTTTTCGTCCGCTGTTGAATTTATTTTTCTGTCTGTATCATATTTTTCAATATCCAGGACATTGATTTCTGTTATACTGAAAATCAATACGAAAAACTCAACATCTTGTCAATAAACATAAGGGAGCTGAACCAAGTAAACACTATTTACGCTCTTTTTTTCATTACCATCACGATTTATCACGTTGCATTTATTTTTCACTATTTGCAAAGTATTCTGCATTATTTTTTTAGTTCTTGATTTAAAAAGACTCATCTTGTAGCCAGGTAGAACTAACCAATGTAGTTAACATCTAAATTTAAGGTTATATTAATGACAGTTCAAAGAATACAATCCAATTTAAGCATTTGAATAAACGTAAATATATCCAATATGCACGTTTTAAACATGGAAGATATTTCGGTCTTACAAGTCTGAATATGTTACACACATGGAGAAATTAATTTTTAAATAAAAGTGAGGTTAGTTTTTAAGTAAAACACTGAGGTTTTTCATGCGTTTAGAACAGTATTATTAGGTTCCAAAACAGTAATAACCCTAAATTATAAAAATTTTCACATTGAAGGTATTTCATTCCCAACGACGATATACTGACTATTTAACTAAATAAAATAAGTCTACGTAGCGTAGCTTCTTTGATATTTGGTCGTGTTCGTTATTGGTTCAATAGTAAGAAGCAAGAATTATTTACAAAGAGCCACATTACCAGAGAGGGCAATTTTAAAAAAAGAAGTATTTATTGAGTATAATAAATATATTTTGAGCAATATTTCAGATAATAATGACTTGAAGTTTCCAGGCTATTAAGCCGTGGTCTGTTGCAACTGCTTTTTAACGTTTCGTGTACAACTGCAGTAGACGTTTTCAAAGGAGTCTTCATCAGATGTTAGATTTTAAATAAAAGTGTAATACAAACTATAGCTATTAAATACAGTTATACAGATATTTTTAATAATGCGATGTTATTTTTAGTTTGTTTATTTCCATAGGTTCTAGTAAATTAAGTTTTTGAAGAAGTTCCACAATTTAACTTATAAACACCGAATTTATACTGTTCTTTGGTTTTTGTCATATTGTTTTTGTGTAGCAGGGTTATCGAGCGGTTATTTATTATATTTAAAATTATTTATTTTATTTGTTTATTTGAGGCTTAGCGGGCAACCCTGGCACAATACTGAAATTAACTAATATATAATAAGTAAAATCAAAGGTACTCTGTAGGAGTCTTCGTAAACTATAATTTAACATGTTATGAAATATAATTGTTAGTACAAATTGAATTAAACATTTTATATAAACTCGAAAAACAGCAAACTGCAACAACGATGATATCTTCTTCTTGAATATATATTTATTTAACTATCAGGTGGTTTATTTAAATAAAAGATTTGGTTTCTAAAAACAACTTAAAAATCTATTAACAAAAGTAAAGTAAGTGATATGCTGTACAAAAATAATACTTAAACCTAATAACAAAAAAAAAATATTTAAATCTAGAAAATGAGGGATTTATCTTTAAATCCCAACTTTAGTATAAAAGAAAAGAAAACAAAAATCTTTAAATAAAACGTAAATTTAACTCTTGAAAACCAGTTACTCCTCAGATAATACATAGAATAAAAATAAAATATCTTTGAAAATCCCTCAACTTTAATATCCCACTATATACGTAAAGCCCCATAAACCACCACAAAAGAAGAATTTAAGATCAACTATAAGAAACAAAACTCTGACACAAACTCACTTTTAGACTTCCCGCAAAATACAAAGTTAGCTCAGCTATTACTAGATCCACCCCTTAGACCAACCCCCTCTTTGATTTTATTAGACGAAACGAATAAAGCTGTGAATGGTGAATCTTAAGTCCCTACTCTAAACTTTAAGTTCGGAACTTCATCTTAGAAACACGAGGTGTCACCCATGATAATAAAAAGTGAATAAATAGATTAAAATGGTATTCCCTTCAATTCTTAGTCCTGAGATTATGTATGCAATTTAATATATAAGCATATGCTAACTTATCCACATTATGGGTCCGAAAAGTCATGGCGAAAAAAAGACACGAAAAACCCTTTCAGTTTATCTTTTCTGAAGGGGAAATTATGCCCCAAAAACATGGCTTTTCGGTAATGTTCCTATTACAAAGTACTTTATTGTATTTTCAACATAGCAAATTGACCATTTATTATCATCGAACCAAATAAAATGTTTCAATTAATATTTGCAACAAGTTAAATTAAACAGACCAAAGAAAGATTACCATGAAACAGGGAACATATGGGATCATAAACCCTCGAAAAGGAAGGCATAAATTGTAACCTTTTAAGAAAGCTTATCCATAAATCTGTCTATCCTCTAAAATATAGCATTTGAGACATATGATACTTTATTTAGGGTTTAAAATTCTCGAAACTACTATTAGACAAATTTACTTATAATTCTTGTGAAATAATCAAGCCTTTTTAAGCGTGAACATGAGAACCAACAGTTTTAGTAAAATATTGCTTGAATTATATTTAGAGTATATAAAAATATATACTCTATACCGTTGTTATAGTCTATTCTGTTACCTTTGATATATCTACCAGGGCTGTTAAGCCTAAAAGCAACAATTGCACCTTTATTTGTAGAGACTTATATTTCATGTTATTTTTTCTATATAAGCTGAAGTTTTTTCTATGAACTTATTAGTAGGATACACTAACTGTAATGTTTTTTATTATTGTTTCTTTTTTAATATTTCATTTAGAAGATTTTGTTTCAATATATTAATTTTTTATTTTATTCAACTGCAAAATTTACATTTATATAATTTATATAATTAATTACATTAATAATTTGAATTGTCTGTCAGTACCAGAAAAACTATGCTAATCTCTCAACATCCATATCATATAAAATGTCCTATTCTCACTTGGGTTAACCGTGTTTCTAATTTCGAACCAACCCTAATATTTAACAATTTAATGTAATAATAATTGTAGGCAACTTTCATTTCATTCACTAATTTATACAATGAGAGTTTTTGGTTGGTTTCTTTGATTAGTCTAGTGGTCTGTAGGTACTTACTTCGGCCTCCCACTCAGGCGGTTCGGGATCGATTCCAGCTAGAGACATGAATTTTTAATATTTTATTTTATTTGTTTGTTTTGTTGTGCTTTAGTGTGTTTTATTCTATTTGTAAGTTATTGTTTTAGGATTTGTGTCATTATTTGCTAAGGTTCTCTCTGTTGTTTGTAGATCTGATGATGCTCGAAAGGGCGAAACACGTGTCATGTTTATTGTAAAATGTAAAATTTACTGAGACCGAGACTTGGAGTTTTTTCTATGTTTGTTATTAAAACTAGGTCTCTTTGAGAAATATGGACAATTTCTTCGATATCTATATCAATAAATGAAATTTTGGGAATTTGGGGAATATTCATGAATTTTAGTTTCTGAGTCGTCCATAAATAATATTATATAAGAATATAAGTAAAGGCTACAGAATAACTATTAAAAATAATAAACACGAATTTTAAATTTTCCATAAGGTATCTCATACAGACATTACAATACACAATATACAATACTAATCATTGTTTTGCACATAAAATATCAGCATATAATAGTTTTGTTCACAGATTGATCAACATACCTGTAAGCTATGAAAGTTTTACTTTTACAGGAAAATAAAAAAAATAACATCAAATGTTGCTGAGTTTTCAAACATTTTTATTGCGCACCATTTTGTTCTACCATATCGGAATCGTACCAATATTTTACCGGTTTCCACCTATGCCACACTTATTTTTTTGGGCATGATTTAAAGTAAATTTAATTTTATTAACACTGATTTTTTAAAACCGCCATTTTGTATCGTCATTTGGAATTCCTACCAGTTAATCCCTGTATCAAATTCAATTTTTGCTGCAGATATTAAGTCAACTAAATAAAAAGATTTTTTTACCTTGATTTGTTTATCCGTCTTGAATTTGTACCATAATTTTACCAGTTTATCTGTACAGATTGATTTCTGTGCAAAATTTGAGAGAAATTGGATTTTTGTTATTTAGGACTAATTTTTTTATAATTTCATTTGGCCGCCATTTTGTTCCGTTACCACAATTCTGGCAAAAAATTTGAAATATATCTATCAAGTAGTAAGTAGTATTAGTTTCTTTTAAATATTTTATTAAGCCACCATTTTTTTTGCATTTAGTGTCCCGAAACGTGAAGATCTGGAAAAATGAGCCTTAAAAATATTTTTTTTTTATAATTTTTTATTAGGTTGCCATTTTGTTTTCCTATTTTATATATATACATCTGATTTTTGTACAAAAATTGGATTATTACTTTTTTAGGAATAATTTTGTTACGTTTTACTCTCTTGTTCCGGCATATTGGATATTTACCAAAAAATTAACGGGTCATGACCGCTAATTTTTCAATCAATCAGATAAGAAGTTTTTAAGCTATGCTACGAGCTTATAGACAGACAAATCGACGGAACTGATAAACATATTTTTTGGCAACTAGGGACACTAAAAAGTAAAGATATGTGAAACCTGAGCGGGTGTTTTTTTTTCAGGGTTACAAACATTTTAATTGGCCGCCATCTTGAATTAGTACCACAATTTTACTAGTTCATCTCTATACCACAATTAGTTATAACACATATTTTGATATCCGTCCATTAAGGAGTTTTTAGGGTGAATTTTTAAATTTTTTATTTAAACCGCTATTTTGTTTCGCCATCTTGGATTCGTACCAAAATTTTACCAGTCGATTTTTGCGCATTATTTGATTTTTGTGTAAAATTTGAGATATATTGGATAAATAGTTTTTTAGTAACATTTTTTTTACCATTTGACAAGGCCGGTATTCTTTTTCGCCATATTGGATTTTTACCAAAATGTTACTAGGTCATCCTCTTATGACCCTTAATTTTTGACAAATGAGACCAAGCATGAAGAAATCGACAATGTATATCCTCCTTTGGTTTGTGGGCGACATATTATTTTTTTCTATAAACGAAACGTCTTAAAGCATCAAGCTCTCGCCCAGATATTGTGGCACCGAAAACATGATTATTTTCCTCGGCGATCCGTCGGCTCTACAGGTTTTTTTTATACGATTCTCTCGTCACGCTACAAGTTTCTCGCTAACTGGATATATCTCGTAATTTCTTGTTTCTGGGTGAACTCACGCACAAACTTAACAAGAAAAAACACTCTCTTACGCGGCACTGAATGCGAGAAAATGTACAGATGCTCGCCGTCGTGAAAATATAAAACGGAGAGGATCAAAAACACACGGCTTATCTCTTAAAAAAATGTATATTTTTAGGCATTACGAGCTTATAGACAGACAAATCGATGGAACTGATAAACATATTTTTTGGCAACTAGGGACACTAAAAAGTAAAGATATGTGAAACCTGAGCGGGTGTTTTTTTTTCAGGGTTACAAACATTTTAATTGGCCGCCATCTTGAATTAGTACCACAATTTTACTAGTTCATCTCTATACCACAATTAGTTACAACACACATTTTGATATCAGTCCATTAAGGAGTTTTTACGGTGAATTTTAAAATTTTTTGTTGTTGATTCTTGCGTAATATTTGATTTTTGTGTAAAATTTGAGATATATTGGATAAATACTTTTTTTTTAACATTTCACAAGGCCGGTATTTTTCGTCATATTGGATTTTTACCAAAATGTTACTAGGTCTTCCTCTTATGACCCTTAATTTTTGACCAATGAGACCAAGCATGAAGAAATCGACAATGTATATCCTCCTTTGGTTTGTGGGCGACATATTATTTTTTTCTATAAACGAAACGTCTTAAAGCATCAAGCTTTCGCCCAGATATTGTGGCACCGAAAACATGATTATTTTCCTCGGCGATCCGTCGGCTCTACAGGTTTTTTTTATACGATTCTCTCGTCACGCTACAAGTTTCTCGCTAACTGGATATATCTCGTAATTTCTTGTTTCTGGGTGAACTCACGCACAAACTTAACAAGAAAAAACACTCTCTTACGCGGCACTGAATGCGAGAAAATGTACAGATGCTCGCCGTCGTGAAAATATAAAACGGAGAGGATCAAAAACACACGGCTTATCTCTTAAAAAAAATGTATATTTTTAGGCATTTTAGCGATGCACTATTAACGCTAAGCTACAAAAAAAGCAATATGTTTATATTTCTCATAAAGTGCAATATAAAAATAAAGTGCATAGATCAAGGAGTCTTCCTTAAAAAGGAAGAAAACAGAGTAACTAATAAAATATGATGTCAACAAGGAATTGCACCTCGAATACTATGGTGTAACTAATCACGACTATGGGGCAGTAGGAACTTTTAAAAAGGTATTTATTTTACTTATAGGTTCCGACTTATAAAATATAGGAATCAAAATATTTTAATATATGTTGTGTTTCAGGAGAACCACTCGTTTGATTACAAATTGTCATATTTTTTCAATTCGATAGTCAGTTGCTATTAAAGTTATTTTTACAAACAACTGAGACATACGGTTGTTAGCAGACACCTGGATCAGCCTGTAGGATATATAACTTAGAACTTAAATTTCCTGCAGCATCATGTAATCTTACAGCAGTGACAGTGTTTTACCCGTTGGAAAATCGTCTTTAAAACCTTTTACCTGTCAATTATTATATAGTTAAAAAAATAGCATGTAAATTATAATTTGTTATTCTTTAAACATATGTAAATTCACAAAACAAAACACAAATTAGTTAATTTACATAACTAAATGTCAATTCTTATCGACTAACAGAAAAAAAACATTAACATCGAACAGTCTTAAAAATATTTCGGAAACAACTCTACCTTCTACATTTTATAAAACAAATCTGGGAAAACAAACATAAACGTGGTAAAAATAACTTAATATCAAAAACGTCTTAAAAATATTTCCGAGACATTTCTACCTTGTCCATTTTATAGGACAAATCCTGGAAAATAAACATAAATCCAGGCGGACGATTTAAAGTTTTACAGCGTTGTTAATTCTAGTGATTACAATGCCCTTCAGCTTGATCTAAACCGTTTAGTTTTGTGGTAATAGAAAAATTATCTTGCTTTAAATGTTAATAAGTGTAAAAAGATTTTTTTTTTATTTATACATACACTGTCTTACAGGACGACGTCCCTGTTACAAAACAGGTACAAAACAGCAATTACATATATAAAAATAGTTTTAGCAAAATTAAATACTTAAATAATAGGAAGAAACCAAATACAATTTAAACAATAATCATCAACAGTATACAAATGCAAAAAAAACAGGAAATATAAAAATAAGCTACTGTTAAAATATGTCTTTTGATCGTGCCCAGGTTACAATTAAAAATATCATATGAATTTTTGTGATTATTATAGTTACTACACATTCGGTTAATTGCTGAAAACTTGTAAATGTTTGTCCTAAAAGGGAGTAAATAAAAAGTATCAGAGCTACAAGAGTTTAGCGTAGGAACGCGAAAATTTAATTTTGACAATAGTTCTTCGGAAATAATTCTGTTGTTTATGGAGAAATAAAAACCTCTAATTGGGTAAGCTCTATCAGCTCTAAACGACAATGCTTTGGCAAATCTCCTCTGTACTAACTCGATATAGTCTATATGGACTTTATAAAAAGGACACCAAATTATTGACGCATAACGTCCAGTTTAGACCTTACTAAAGAGAAATACAACGTTTTTACAGGCAAAATAGTTTGAAAGTCGCCAGTCGTTTGTAGAATAAATCCAAGAAGCTTAAGGCTGTTTGATACTAAGTCAGTCATGTGGGGTATAACGGAAAGTGTTTTATCAAAAACAACACCCAAGTCTTTAAAAACATCCGGACGAGTAAGGGTAACACCATTGATAATATAATTAAAGTTAATAGCGGTATTTTTTGTCGTAAATGTCATAACATTGCATTTAGATACGTTTAAATCCAGACGATTCACAATACACCAATCATGCAAAATGTCAACGTTTCGCTGTAACTCAAGGCAATCATTTACAGAGGATATATTCGAGAAAATTTTTAGATCGTCTGCATAAAGCAGACAGTGGGCCGAAAGATTGTCAACAATATCGTTGATAAATAGGGTGAACAAGAGCGGACCAAGTATAGATCCTTGGGGAACTCCCGAAGTTGCCAAATATTCGCTCGACTTGGCCCCACCATAAGCTACGAACTGTTTTCTATTTTGTAGATATGAGGTAAAAAATAATATCAAATTGTCGGAGAATCCAAAATGTTGTAGTTTTTGCAGCAGAATCGTGTGGTCAAGTCGATCAAATGCTTTGGAAAAATCAGTGTATATGACATCCGTTTGTCCACGTTGATCTATTCCCTCAGCCAGAAACTGAGTAGTTCAAACTAAGTTAGTAGTTGTCGAGCGTCCCTTGACAAAGCCGTGCTGCGCAGATGAAATTAGATTTTTAAGTTTGCACCAGATACTATCATGAAGGAGTATTTCAAAGAATTTGGAAAAATTAGCGATGATAGAGATGGGTCTAAAATTGGTAATGTCCAGTTTGTCACCTTTTTTATAGACCGGACAGACCCTTGAACACTTCCAAATATCTGGCATTGAACAATTTGTTAGACACTTATTAAAAATTATTGAGAGAGGATAAGAAAAAATACCTGCACAATCTCGGACAATGAAAGCTTGAACATCATCTGGACCAGTAGTCAGCTTGGGCTTTATTCGCATTATTGCACTAAAGACATCAGACACATTCAAATTAGAAATATTTATATTTAAATTTGAAAACATAGGTGACAAAGTTATGGGTAAATTAGAGGGAACAAGATAAGAACTACCGAAAAAATCTGCTAAAGCACACACAATTTCATCAGCTGTGGAAGGATTGAGTCATTAAAACGCATTCCCCTTGTTATACCTGGTGATCCCCTTCTAGAGGCAGCAAATGACCAGGATTAGGATCTAGGCGGACATCGTCTTCAACCTGTTGAATATAATTTTTATAGGCAGTATCAACATCTATTTTCAGCTCATGCCTTAACCTGGAGAAGGAGTCATATTCTAGTTTACTTTCAGTTCGCTTATACTTCCTCCAGTGAATGGCCTTGTAGATGTAGATTTTGTAAGCGTGTAAACTTAATTTATCAAATAAAAAACCTTCCTTTACAAGCTCTTAAATGGTCTGATCGATTGTTCCGAGCTCTTAAGACAGTTAGAATTTAGAGTTTTTTGAACTTTTTTTTTACAAAGAATGCCCAGAACCAACTACGATCAAAGAGGTTTTGTGCATACTCTGGTTAATGTTTATAATGTGCATTTTATTCACATAGATATTTTTCACATTTCCTTAAGTGCTCTAAGAACAGCTCTCCAACAACCTCGTAATCTGTGAAATCCGGTGGGTCTTTTCAAAAGTTTGACTTATTTGTTTATTTTGTTTATTTTGATCATAAATTTAAATTTATAGTATGTAGTTTAATGTTTACCATAGTATATTATTTTGTTAAATTAGTAATAACGATCGATACCGTATCATTTAGGACTATTTTTTATTCTGTAGCATACATTTTTTGAATAAATAAATAAATAAATAACTAATAATCATTAATATCAAAAACGTCTTAAAATATTTCGGAAACAACTCCACCTAGTGTATTTTATAAGACAAATCTGGGAAATACTATTTTTGGCTTTTTAGATCTTTAACCTTTTTTAATACTTTTATTATTAGGTCTTCCTCTATGAGACTTTGATCATTAACCATAGGATAAGTAAAATATACGCCAACTTCATTTGAATTTCGTTTTCTTAAAAAATTAACTCAAAAAAAAAATCTTTTTGTTTTCTTCAGTTATTATTTCGGTAACACAGCCAACGTAATATTTATTTTTGGTGAACTTAACTACTACCTAATTTTGTACATCAATTGTAGGTTCAGTCTCATTCATACTACTAATATCATTTTGCATTTCTACAGTTTTCTCATTACTTTCACTGACATATTCACTTACTTTTTCGAGTTCTTCATCATATTCACTTATATCCTCTAGGGCTATCTCTTCCTCACACTCAGATGTTTTCATATCCATGTCCCTATGCCTATGCCAGCAGCCACTTGAAATTTTTGCCCCTTTTCTTCTTGGTAATGTTTTGAGTCACACTTAGTCTACTTTAATGAAGAAACTCCTTTAGGATGTTAGTCCAGTGTTGCTCATTTTCGCCTTCATTTCTCTCGGGATCGGATATTTAGCGGATAGCAATTCCGAATGCACGGAAGCCAGACTTAATATTCGTTTGCAAATTTTCGATGCAATCTATAGCTTTTTTTTAAAGCGCTGTAACATTTTAATTTCGTCACTACATTTTAATGCATAAAAATCCGTAAATCCGGTACTGTAAGTCTCCTATCGATGTAGTAAGGTGCTCGCGGACTCTGCTTAGCAAAATCTTCCGCTTCATAATGAGGTAATTCACTAGTCTTCGTGTAGATGGCGCCTTAATTTTGTTCAATTGGTAATTTTACTTTCTTCTCCTGTAAATATTTTTTCCTTCCTGTGATCCAGCTCAGGGATTGGCTGATCTGTTGTCCAGATTTGGTCAGTTTGATTTTAGTAAAGTGGCACCAATGACGGATTGTCATCCCGCTACTGCTGCCTTGACCTGGTGGTGAGGGAGGTAAAGCTTCTTGTCTCTCTGGAAGGTGAAGGTTAAGTGTTAAATTTTGTCGGCGAATTGATCCTGTTTTAATCCAGGCCATATTTTGGGATTTATGTCGGCAACTTAGTTAAAAAGGCTCCTATGTGTATTTAATTACGTTGTACCTTAATATTTTTGGTTGAGGAACCTTTTATTACTCTCTTGTGGGGATTTAACTGCACTTGACCACCTACCATATCTTTTTGATGGGACAAAGTCTACGAAATGACTAATAAGAAACGCTTTACCATCAAATAAGGGTTTTTTCTTCTTCTCCTTCCTCTTCTACTTCTTGTTGCTGTTCTCCTAACTAAGGTTTGAACCTGGATGTGTCATTGTAAGTGGAACAGAAGTCTGTTACCTAGTACTTAAGTGTGTACGTACCCAGTTTTCCTGCTGGAAATGTCTTCGATGACACTTACATCATAGACTGCTGATCTAAGTCACCGATGCTGATAGAGACTTAGATAAGTATCTTAATTTTAACATCCCTTGTGCTGAATTGACGTTATTGTTTATTGCTGATCAACTTTATGACTTTTTCTATTTCTTTTGAGTGTAGAGTATACTTTTTGATATAAAGTTCTAACTACTGCTGGTGTGCATAAACCATGATTATTGGTGTTGTCAATAAGATTATTTTTACTTTATAACTCATGCTGATACTCAAATATCACATTATAAGTTTAGGATACAATAATCTATAGGTTTTTGTCAACATTTGACCGTATAGTAAGCTTTAAGATACAGTGTTGTTGTAAAGTGTGATCACATCTTGAAATTTTAACTTATAAAATCTAGTTAGTTTATACAAGGTATATAATAAGTGTTATGACAGGTAACACTACTGGAATATGTGATGATATTTATGATTTATTGTATTTACTTGCTTTAGAAAGGTATTTTGATATAAAACAATGGTGTCAATTTGTTAGTTAATATTGGTGATTGGATTTGAAACTTAGCTATATAAATTTTTCTTGTTATTTGCTTCCTCTTAGATTCACATAATACTCTTTTCTTTTATCATATTATTGTTAATTGTATTTGAATTAATGAAGTTAATTAATTGCTTGATTATTTTGCATCTTTTGATAAATTTTTACTGTTAGATCAAATTGTTCGGTAAATTAAAACAACTTAAAGATTTTCTTTATACACATTTATAGATTTTGGAGTCTATTACTTTTACCTGCCATTAGCTGATTGAAAATTTCTTTTTTCATCCGTATTACTTAATTTTCAGGTTTTATTGAACATTTAGTTTGTTGTTTTGTGATTCTTTAGCTATTTTCATAAAACATTTTACACAGTTGATCTAATATTTGGATAGTGATCTTTATTTGAATATACTTTAGATTTTTCTCTCAGCATATGAGGTATGAAAACTAATTAACATAGGATCATTACACAGTCAATTGTCATTTAAAAAAAAAACTTCAATTAATGCCAATTTCTTTCATATGTTATATAAAATAACCTACAGGAGATACATATTTCTGAAAATATTTTGGAAAGCACTGAATTTGTTAATAAATCTTATTTGTTGAATATGCTTTTTTTTATTGTTTTTTTTACTATTAACTTTAATTAATATTATCTTAGTGGTCTTGAGGAGTGGTACTCATAACATCTAGAGCGGTTAACAATCAACTGGTATAGAACTGTTGGCGCCCTTATAAATAGAAAACGAACCAATCTCCCTGAGCAGTCGGTGATTTGCACACTAACTTTACTGCCTCTCTTTCAATCAACCACTTAGTGTAGATTTATATTATCTTAACACAAATACATACTCTCTGCTATCAAACAGAGAAAAAGTGTGGCAGCGCAGAGAACTCCGATTTAAACAACCTTTATTTATCAGTTTCCAATCAGCAAACACATATCGCCCCACTTTTTTAAAAGGTCCAAAAGACACAGACAAGTCCACACAGACTAAGGGTTGAAGCAATTGTGTTCCATTCGGTAGCAATAACACAAAAGTAATATCATTTTGCTCGCAACACCGTAAGAATACATCGAAGTGTGAGCTGTCAAGTTGTCTTCTATCAAGACTTTTCTTCCTGGAAGCTTCTTACAATAGGGTAGGAGAATTCTGTTAAACCAATCCTTTAAAGTTCCTGAATCGAACCAGCCCGATTTGGTGCGGTTGTATACAGTACCATCAGGGCCTCTTCCTAGCCAAGTTGGATACAAATGAACGGATATGTAGACAACATAAGGGAGTAAAAATACCCCAGATCCACTTATAGGGATCATCATTGGTGTGCTTGACTTACTTAAATCTACGATCCTCTCTACTCTCTTAGATCTTTGCTTACATAATAACTTTAGTCTTCCGAGATCGTCTGAAAGGTTGCTTTCATCATATTATATTAGAAGCTAGAATACTTTCAACTGTTTAGCCCAGATTTGCAAAATAGCTTTCTATTATTTCTTCTGTTATGTTTGCTCTTGAGCGTTTAATATTTTAAGCAAATCGTAGCTTTAAAATTTTATTATGACGAATAAAGTTATAAAGCCAGTAAATTCCTGAGTAATTATCTTTAAATTTGTTAATTTTTTCTCCTTTTCTGTTCGCCATGTTTCTTCGTTTTTATTCCTTTTTCTTATCGTGTAGGGTGGATTTTGGGATTCTTTAATATTCAGCCGCCTGTGTTAAACTTTTTCTGCCTTGTCTAATATCATTCAGCGCCCTAGCGATGTTTTCATCATTCTTCAAATTAATGCCGATTTTCTACTTATATTACCTAACCATGGTGTCCGCCTTCACCCCTATAACATGACTTTTTTTACTAAGACACCATTATTTAAGAAAAAATAACAATATTTTTTTTTGGGTTTACTAATAATAGTAAACTGCACCAGAAAAAATAAATGATTTGATTTTTTTTAGTTTTTAGTATTCTCTTTTGTGCAACAGTTTCTTTCACAGTTTTCAAATTCCAAGAAAAGAATACAATTTACAAAATCCTCACCTGGGGCTCAACGGCTAATTTTTCTAGCGAAAACTCACACTATCAACAACACCCGGAATTCAACTGACGGGAATATGCGGGAATACTTTTTTACGCGGTGTGATACATGACCTTAAAATCTAGACCTATATCGGTCTGTCCGAGTTTGCCCCCACAGTCCGACTTCCCTTAGAATGACGATAGTTTTCTCAGGCAGAATTTTTAAATTTTGTTTCGCCATCTTGGATTCGTACTAAAATTGTACCAGTTAATTCACTCATAGTATTGATTTTTTACCAGCTATGCCGCCAAAAGATAAAAAAGTAGACTGACATACAAACCAACGGACTTGAGAAAACATTTTTTTTTCGACATCTAGAGACCCTGTAACGTAAATATCTGAAAAAATCTTGAAGGTTCGGTATTTCTCGATTACAATACTTCCCTTTTACGAAGGACGTAAAAAATTATTATGTTTATTTTTACCATCAAATTTACTTACCGCCTAGTTTAAGAATATCAACCCGTTTATTTCGTCTAAAAAACGGGGAAGTCCCGTTTTAGACGTCCTTGATATCCGGGAATAGAAATCAGTAGGAGAGACACAAATAACTTCATTTCCATCAGTTACTATCAAAGACGTCCGTTCCAATTCGGAAGGGAAAAAGTCCTAAACTATTAATCACCTGTGTTGGTCGTTGATTAATTGATATCAGCCCAGAATACTGTGATAAAATCGGATTAGGGGTGTGACAATGGTTTATTAGATAGCAGCATATCGATCAGGAGATGGTACGTAAAATACAGTAAGAAACGCACGAAGACGACATTCAATAATTTTAGGTAAAATCCATGGGACATAGTCATTTCCCTTTCTTAAAGAAAAATAATATTGCTTTTTACGTAGATTCCTTGACATTTTAACTAATTATGTAGATAGACTTTTTCGAAAAATGAAACTTACTATTAACTAAAACTTCTTATTCTCTAATCAAAAAAATTTGTTTGTATTTTGTATTTGACAGTTGCTGCGACTAACGCTGCTGACAGGCGACAGCGCGATCATGGCCTACTCAGTGATAGTCGTGCCTTAATACACTCAACTTTGCGTCACAGATTTAGAACCAATTGCGTTTTGTTTACGGTGGCCGTTAGTGATGCCGCGAAAAGAGACTAGACGATATTAAGGCGTCGTCTCGACTTTGACTATTCTCGTCTCGTCGTGTGTCGAAATAGGTTTAAAAGACCCTAGCCTAAAAATAAAACAGTTTTGAAACTTGAAACACTTACTTAAAGGTATCTAGTGATGAATTATACTAAAGTCTTGATGATTATGAGATGGGTTCTAGCGACCATGACTTAAAATATGTCACTGATACCAGCAAATATGCAGTCATACAATGAGGATGTAAAAAGTCTTTCCTCTTTTGAAACACTAGAGGCATTCAATACACAATCAAAATAAAAATATTGCCAAAAGTTGGTGCATCCTCAATAATCAAATAAAGTGTACTTAAAATGGTTGTAAGTCAAACAGCATACAGGGTAGGTCAAAAAATATTAAAATCATGCAAGAGTAAAGTACCCGTATTTCGAAAGATACAGCAAAATGTTATTAAGAAAAGTTATTAAGCATCAAAACTTATGCCTGGATACCAAAACATAGCCTCCTAAGCAAAAAACAATTTTGTTGGAAAAAACCAAAAAAGTTTTTGAAAAATTGATTTTTTTGATAATTATCATAAACACTTTCGTAGTTTAATTAAAATCAGATCAGATTCGCATAAATCCGTTCAAATTTAAGTATAGTTGCGAAATTAACTTGGATTTTTAATTTTTTAGGGAATCACAAATTACAGGTTTGTTGCAACGATATTAAACACAACTTGAAAATTTCGCCAATATTCTTTTTAACAAAATGATACATTTGTGAAGAAAATATGCTCATTAAAAAAGTTTCATTTGAAGTGCAAAATTATAAAATTGCTATTAAATAACTGTACACATTAACTGACAAACCTGAAATCCTATACTAAGATAATCGCGGATACACATGGAAAAAACAAATGAGGGTTAGAAGTAAAAATGACGGTTCGGTGACGATAATATTTCATTCTAGAAGAACAATTATATTATTACATATTAACTTTATTTGATTTAAAATGCCTCTTCCAAGACAATTAACACTAGTCCAGAAGGCAGAATTAGTTTTGATATGTGGAGATAATTATAAAACAGTGCGTGATGCAGCAGATATTTTCAATAAACGACATCCAGACAAAGAAGTTCACTAGTCAACTGTAAGTAGAATTTTAATAAACTTCAAACAGACAGGATCTTTAGACTATAAATATAAAAATCAACGTGGTAAAATTGTTTGTACTGAAGAAAATCAATTAGCGGTACTTCAGTCAGTTGTTGAAAACCCTAGAAGATCCACCCAGAAAATTTATTCTTATATGGTTATTAAACAAGCTCTGTCAAGAGCTTTCTCAAGAAAAACAAGTTTCATGCTAATAGGCCAATGTTTATTTGTACATGTCAAGAACGAGACTGTGACATCCGCTATGATTTCTGCATATGGATTGAAGGACAAATAGAAGATCAGCGTGATTTTCCTAGACACATTCTCTTTGGGGATGAATCCACGTTCACAACAAATGGCAGTGACTCTTCCCAAAATTGTAGGTGGCGGTCGGACGCAAATCCAAATTTTGTTATTGACAATAGAAACCAGTATTACCAAAAAACAAACGTGTGATGCGGTATTATCAACGAAAAATTATTGGGTCCGTTTGTGTATGTTGGATGTCCCGCTCATTCTACTAGAAATGTTTCTGAATGGTTAAATGAGAAATTTGGTACAAAATGATTAGAACGAAATACCGATCCACGGTGGCCTCCTCGTTCCCCAGATCTTACCCCATTAGATTTTTTTTAAGAGGATACTTAAAGCAAAAAGTTTATAAGGATCGACCATTTAATAACGTTGAGAAACTTGAAAATGTGATTCGCTTCCATTGCAGAAATATTATATAACCTATTAATTGCCTTGCAACGGTAGTAGATATTTCTTATATTTTCTTTTAAACAAATTAGAACTTAATTTCAGTAAATTAGTAGGCAAAGAATAATAGGAAACATTGGCTTGAAAAAGAAAATGATCACTGAAAATAGCATTTTGGGTTGAGACGTTAATAACCTAAAACCAGAGCTGTTAAAGATACTTTGGAAAAGTATTTAGTTATCAGATAAGTTTCCTTTTGAAAAAGTTACTTTGGGTATCTAGTTACTCTTTAAAAACAAGAGCTTAAATACTTATCTTAAGTTACTTTCTAAGATACTTAATAAGTTACTTTTTAGTTGGGTACCTTGTATATTAGCCTACTATTTGTCTCATTAACCTACAACTTTTTGTAAAAATAGATAGTTGAACCGATAAAATGATGCCCTTTTTCTTAGCCTACTCTGTATCTAAAAGAGTTCCTTTCAAAAGTTGCCTTTTGCTTACCCCCTAAAATAGTATAATATAAGCATTTGAGGAAAATCTGTAGACAGGATACCACGGTGTGCATGGTTCTTTTCTAAAAGCCACGTATCACTTATTTACGCAGTGTGAACTGTGAAAATAGAGTTTAATTCCGGGTTAAAGTGAATATTTAATTTTTGGTAATCTGGTAAAATAAAATTTCGAAAAACACTGTAGTACCAACAATACCAAACTCTAGCCTAATACTCAACGACATGGAAATAACATAGACCCAGTTGTTTACATTTTGGAGGAATCCAACATTAACCCTGGTTTGCCAAACCGTTACTGTGGCCAGATTATAACGGATATCATCCTTTATACTATTACCTAAATAAACAAGGAATTCCAGAAATTCCCAGTATAAATTTCCATATAGAATATTTTAAAACTGATAATTAAATAGCTTATTATAAATAACTCAAACCGAATCTGTTTTAAATGTAATTTAAATCTTCTGTAATTATTATTCCTTATTTCAAGAAATAAAGCCCAGAATAATCGGCAACGTCGGAATTCTACCTTTTCCGAGTATACTACAGATTTCTTTCGGGATCATTCGGAAGACGCCGAAGACGGTCGTAGTCATTCATGATTTCGACCTATTTGATGCGCGGCGTTGTAATTGTTCTAGTTGGTGAAATAAGTGTTTTTCGGAAATCCAAGTGTTTTGTGTGGCTATTTTCAAGAATCTGTTTAAAAAACTTTAAAAAAATGGTGCGAACTTGCTTTATTTGCAGAAAAAGAAGCGATTTAAACCCAGAAGTTTGTTTTCGAAGGTAAGTAAGGTTATGTCATACCAGTGCTGTAGTTGAAGGGTAAAATCACCGTCCAATAGCGTTCTTATATTTGCAAATGAAGTATTGTTTTTGTATTGCACATATCCGTTGGGCTTAAATTAATTTTTGTATAACTTCAACTTATCTATAAAGTCGAAGACACTGATGATAAACGGAGTACAGCGTTTTGCTAATTTATATATTTGTGAAAAGTCACAAATATTCCTCTAAAATTTATCAAACCACCTTTTTTGAGGGGTTAATAAACAACATAAATATACTATTTGGTAAAGCATAGGTACTAAATTTTAATTGAGTAAGCTGTAAGACCCACTATTTTATGTTGTCATTAATTACACCAGGATGGTTTGCATTTTGAATGAAATTTTCAAGGAATATTTAGGGTAGTGTCGGAGTTCTCATATAGCAAGCATATACAAAAAATGAAAATAGCGCAATAGAGTTACTTTTCAATGTTTCATTTACTATAGATTTTCTTTAATGAATTTGAAATGCTTTAATTTATTGCCAAAAAATTTGGTTTTTAAAAATAAGTAAGCAAAAAAGTAAATAAATACCATCCTGAGGTACATTATCCCAACTAGGGAGAATCTGTTTTTATCAGGTGATTTCGATAATATAAATAATAATATAATATATTATAATGAATGTTAAAAATATTAAACATCTTGTCAAAAAATATTTATATTGTAAATAAGTGAAATGTATAGCTGTGAAGGTGGATGGTGGGGAAAAAGGGGGTAAATTGAGGGATAAATACTGTAAAGATATTGTTTTTCATAATACGGTTTTTGTGGGTTTTTAGGGACACGAAGTTCAATTTTGTATTCATATTAATATTGGGCCATGTTTATTTTTGATTTTCTGTAAATATGAATAGATTCAATACATTTAAAAGTGGTGCATTTTTATATAATATTACTTGCCGCGAGCCTGGCAAACTTTTAAAAGTAATGGACTCAAATTTTTACCTAACTTCGCGTAAATAGAACTAAAATGTGTTGAAAAAAGGGTGAAATCAAAATGTTTTAAAAAACAAACCCGATTTCAAAAAATAAGTTGCATTAAAAAATGATAAATTATAAGTCGGTGATAAGCTGATAAAGAAAGGTATTAAATAAGCATTATACTCTTGGTATAGACATCAAAACACAAAGTGGGTCCACGTAACAAAATTTAGTTTTATCTTCATCTTTAGTAACAATAGTAATAAGAACTCACCCTGTTATTGGTTGTATTTTGTCATGGAAATGCTTGTTCTTTAATGACTAAGCTTATTGTTAATAATAAATATTTCCACATGAACCATTACATAAATATGTCTTTTGCAGGCACGTAGCCAGGATATCAGTTCTAGCGGGATCCAACCCTGTCAAAACCAATTCAATGACAAAAAAATTATTAAGAAGAATGCTTTTTTCTTCACTTGTTGCTAGTCCCCCTGCAAGTGCAACAAAATATGAAAAAAAGTTGCAAAAAACTAGTTATTTGCCAATATTTACTAAAACATTACAGGTAGAGCAATTATGAAAATGTAAAAAATTATAGGTATATCTTGAGCAAATAGGACGTTGGCGACTTTTGCTTAATATTTTTAGGTTTTATATATTTAAAAGTATTTTAAACTTTCTCGAAATTCTAAAACTACTTTTAATGAGCGTTTGCTTAAAAGTTTTTCTTTTTTTGAGAATTCTAAATATTCCTCACTGTCAAAATCGAATAATAAATAATAATAAATAAATGCTTTATTGTCAAAAAAATTTTACAATTTTGTGGACAAAGCTGTTGTAAAAAAAAAATAGTTTACAAACATCAAAATTAGCAAACAAAAACACATCATAAATATTATAGAAAAATAATATTTAAATCAAGAATTTAAAATATTAATATAATAGAATCCTAAAAGAAGTACATTAGAAATGTACTTTGTCAGTCGTACTATGTTATAAACATTTTCATAAATATAATGTAAAAAAAATAAAAAAGCAAAGTAAAAAATAAAAAAGTACGAAACAATTAAAAAAATACATATACAAAATTCGGTAAAAATGGTTGGTAATGGCAACTATCACACTAGGGGTTCATAAGGATAAATTTATGTGTTGTAAAATTCGTTCACGGTGTAGAAGGCGCTTTCCAGTAAGAATGATTTCAAAGCCTTGCGAAATGAAGTCAGAGATATTATGGATTTGATGTTAAATGGCAGGTGATTATGCATTTTTTTTGCATTGTAGATTACTGATCTTTTAATTAACTCTGAGTGTGGGGTTGGAAGATAGAGATGGTGCTTAGTGTTTCTGAGAGGGTAGTTGTGAGAAGGTCTCTCTAATAGAGCAGGTGCATGCTTACGAATTAAGCAAACCGATTCCAAAATGAATAAGCAAGGAAGGGTTAGTATTTTATATCTTTTAAAGGAATCTCGGCAGTGAGTTCTACTGTTAAGTCTCAGTAGGTAACGATCAGCTCTTTTTTGTAGTATAAAAATTCGATCAAATTGAGTCGCACAGCATGTACCCCAGAATGGAATAGCATATCTGAGGTGCGACTCAACAAGAGCAAAATAAACAGTTCTAGAGGTAGAAAAGCTAAGCTCCTCGGAAACAGATCTTAACGCAAAGCAAGCAGAACCCAACTTCCTTGATAAAGCGTCGATATGTGGATCCCATTTTAAAGAATCATCTACAAGAAGCCCTAGAAATTTTACGACATCAATAGTGGTGCCATTAAGGTCAAAAGGTTGCAGCGTGTTTTTATAAGACAAGACTTTCGTTTTAGAGATGTTCAAACATAGGAGATTAGAATCGCACCAGGATTTAATGGTGATTAGGTCATTAGATACAATCCTATGTAGGTCCGTGACATCTGGGTGGCTCCACGTAAAGCTGGTATCGTCCGCAAAGAGACATATTTTTCCACTAATGTTTAAATTAGCCATGTCGTTTATGAACAGAAGAAACAAGATAGGGCCTAGTACCGAGCCTTGAGGCACTCCATATTCCATTGGCCTACAAGAAGACATCCTGTTGTCAACTTTCACAACTTGATTTCTGTTGCTAAGATATGACTTAAACCAATCGAGAGGAGCCCCTCTAAATCCATAGTACTGCAGCTTGTTAGTTAATATATTATGATTCACACAATCGAAAGCTTTGGAAAAATCACAGAAAATTGTTGCCGTAGCGTGATGGTTTTTTAGGCTGGAGTAAACTCTATTAAGAAGGGAAAACATGGCATCGCTTGTGCATTTGTTACTTAAAAATCCAAATTGATGTTTTGTAAGTATTTCATATCTAGACAGAAATGATAAAAGCCTTTTTTTAACCAGTCTTTCGATGGTCTTAGATAGCGTAGGGAGAAGTGCAATTGGGCGATATTTCGAAGCTTCTTCTGAAACACCTCCTTTGTGAAGAGGTATGATTATTGCAGTTTTAAGGCAGCTTGGAAAAGTACCATTTTGGAAAGACATATTTATCAAAGCAGTCAGATGCTCTAGAGTGCACTCCGGCAGACCTGAATACATTTTTAAAGTAAGCCCATCAATTCCCGAGGAAGATTTATTTTTGATATCATTAATTGTACTGCGAAGTTCTGATAAAACTACTGGTGAAAAGAAGAAACTGTGCAGGTTTACCCTATGATTAGAGAGATATGAAATTGGGTCATTAGATTGAGATACGGATTTAGTCAAATCTTTAGCTACATTTACAAAATAATTGTTTAGGTCCTCAGGAGAGGTAAGGATAGTGTTGGATAAAGGAGTTTTGTTTCTTAAATCATTTACGATAGACCAGGTTTCTTTAGCTACATTTTTGGCGTTAGAAAGTCTATTATTGTAATAAATATCTTTGGCGGCTTTAATAGTCTTATGATAAATTTTTCTGTATGATTTTACATAATTATGAAAAAAGACACTGTCCGAAAATTTCTTTAAATGAGATTGTGACCGCATGTTCTTAGAAGATATACGTAAACCTTTAGTGGACCAGGGTTTACTTCTTTTATTTTTGATAGGCCTAAGAGGAAAAGATTCAGAAGCTATATTAGTTAGAGTTTTTATAAAACGAGAAAATTCAGTGTCGACATCATAAGTGTGAGAGTCCCAGTCAGTTATTTGACATAGGTGTTTGAAATTAATGAAATTTCTAACCGAAAAAATACGGCCTACTTGTCTAGAGGAATTTTTGGCTTTGGATGTAATTGAAAATTTTGTGAAAATTGCTTCATGATCGGAGAAACCTGGACTTAAGACATTACATTCGACGGAGCTAGGATCGAAAGAAGACACAACGTAATCTATAGTACTGGCACTTGTCTTAGTAATTCTGGTTGGTGAGTTGACGTGCATGGCAATTCCTAATGACTCAAAGATGGACTGAAGACATTCCTGAGCAGCACACACACTGGAAAAGTCAATATTGAAATCGCCACATAAGATTAATTTGCTTTTTACAGGAAGGGACTCGAGCAAACTTAGAAGGTTATGGCAGAATAATTGCACATCAGCATCAGGTGTTCTATAAATACAAATAATATAAAGGTCATAAGTATTTTGATAAACGATAGAAAATTCAAATACTTTTTCAGATAATAAATGATTATACTTTGATATTTCGGAAAAATCGTTGTTTAAAGACATTATCATGGTGCCTCCATGAGTTAAATTAGTTCTATTAAATCTGGCAATTGTGGTATAGTTTTTAATAAAAACAGGTTGATTGATATTTAGCCAGTGCTCAGTGATGGCAATGACTTCTGGAAAATTTAGCTCTTCTAACAAAAGATATAATTCGTCTGTTTTATGTCTTAAGGACTGAATATTAAGAAAAAAAAGATTAAAATTACTATTGGTCAATTTTCTAGAGGGTGCTAGATCCTCTTTTCGCGTCATATTGACTAAAAATTTTTACTTTTTGATGGTGAACCACTAGAATAATATTTACCAGTACTTTCACGAATTTTTTTGGAGCCGTAAAATTTTTTCCGAGGAGTAGAAAGATCTATACGCTGCAAGGTCTGAGTCCACTTCAGATGAACCAATCCCATAGGCATCGTGGAAGCGATAATACAGCTTGCGCAGGGAGTCCTTGTCACTGGGAAGGCCTTCTGAAGCTAGCAATAATTTAATGCTAGTACTTGTATGCCCCTCAAAACACACACTAGATGGCTGGTCGTGTAGATAAGCAAGAAATAGCCTTAAGGTCTTTAGTAAGGAAGGATCCCTTAATCTGGCTAATATATAGCGACCATTTGCTTTATCCGAATCTTGGGACAGCCGCACTCTTGGTGGAGTCATTGGATCAAACTGCAAAAAATCATCTTTCCTTGCAGTTTTCTCCATGCTTAATTTAGAACCCTCCAGTGCCAATGACCTACAAGCTGCTATGGCCTCCCTGTCAGAGCCAATCATGACTGACTTATCCTCCTCAGGTACAAATGTCACTGGTGATTCCAATAATTGAGGCTTTGATGGAATATTTTTTGGAGGTAATTTTTTTCAATCCCCAAAGGTAAATTCAATAATTTTCTTATTCTTTAAATCGTGTTCTGTATACATAAAGATAAGAATTTCAAAATTGTGTGAAAATGGATTACGAAGAGAAATTTTCAGCAGCTACCATATATTCTAAGTTTAATAATAATAATTTTTGTTGGAATTATCATAAATTTGGTCTCGGCACGCATCCGCAATTTTGCTTATGACAGGAGATTTTTGTGGAAGAAAAATGAAATTTATTTTCCTATCGATTTATGTTAAAAACTGTCGTACTTACAAAAAAATCATTAAGTGCGTCTTTGTTTAGGGTAGCCTTTCTTAATTTTTTACATTTACATATTTGCGAAACTTCTTTGCAATCGCAGAATGTCTAACAGTGTAAACTTGGGCTTGTTAAAAAACTCGTCAAAAAGTTAGAATTTCAAAAAATAGCCTGCTCCCTAATTTTCCTGAGGTTCGAGTTAAAAAATAGCTGTAGTAAGCAGAGCCGATACGGAACTGCTAATCACCAGTTATTGGAACTCTACTTTCGTAGGTTAAATTATGTAAAAACTCCTAAATATTTTTGGGGACTCGGGGGTGGGGGGGGTCCGGACCCCCCTAGACTACGTGCCTGGTCTTTTGTCACAGATAATTATTGATACAATTATATTAAATCAGCTTCTTGCTAACCTGAAGTTTTATATATATATATATATATATATATATATATATATATATATATATATATATATATATAAATAAAGCTATATAAAATTTCTGATTTTGAAAATTGTCACTGAATCATTAAATATGTAATAGAGTTTAATTATTATATAAATAATGAAATATTAAATTAATATTATATTATAGTTGTTTGTTATTATATCAAACCGTTTATAAATAAATTATACCAAACTTTTAAACTTTGTTTTATTTTTATAAACCACATGTCCGGGTGAAAATTTATAAAGTGCAGCACCACTTTCAACCTTGTTATTCAAATTTTTATAAAAAAAATTAAGTATCAAATATAGTGTAAAATATTATACAGGGTGCTTCAGAATCACCAAAAAGTTTCGATGATTTTATTTTTAAACATCTTGCATTTTAATGCATTTATTTACTTTTTTTATTATTGATTTCTTGATAAGAGTTGGTGGTTCAAAAAAAATATTTTTGATAGTAATAAACTTTAGGATGTTCAAAAAAGTGAATTTCACTAACAATTTCAAAAAAATAAAATTTTTCTGACGGTAGTTTTAAGGGCCATAAAAAATCGTAAATATAAACAGTAAAATTTTTTATATTATAGTTGTGGAGATATTTAAGGTCAAACAACAAAAAAACATTTTCCTATTTAAATCTTTCCTTAGCTATAACTAATATGACATAACTAATACTAAACCTTTATTTACGATTTTTTACGGCCGCGGCAGTCACAAAAATTTTAATTTTTGAAATACACTTTTTCGTATTTTTTGAATGCCCTGTATATCTGACTTAAAGTTGAATATTGTGTTAACTATTTTTTCGACAAACACACAAGTTTTATCAAGAAGAAAGTTTTTCGAGAAATTGATATTAAAAAGTTTCTCATTTAGTGCAGACTTTTCCACGACATAATATCTAAATTAATTGTTTTCAAGTTATTATTAAAACTCTCACTTTTGCAATGTGAAGTCGTTCCTGTTCATCTTAGAACAAGAAAACTGTCGTATCCACCATACTAATATTTGGGCTCAAAAAAACGATAGCAAATAATACATTATCTCAAAAATAGCTACGCCACTGGTAAGCCTCTCGAAGATATCTGACAGCGTTGCAATTTTCACTGCAAACTATTCTTTATGCGATCAGTCCGTCTTTTTTCCACTTATACACAACAACAAATTGATGTTTGATTCTATTTATTTCATTTTTATGAATGAAATGAGGGGTCTATTTCTTTTTGACGTCATTGCTAATACTCCACTTATATACGGGAAGGGAGACAGGAGTCTGGTCACAGTGATAAAACTAAACTACTTGTCTAAAGGAACTTTTGTCGTGGTAACTTAGATACTTTTTGATGTCTTAGATACTTTTCGGTATCTAAGATACTTTTTTAAGTTACAAGATACAATTCCTTTGAAAAAAAGTATCTACGATACTATTAACTTTTTACTAAAAAAATAAAGAAACTAATATACAGTAACTAAGATACATTAAAGTAACTGATTTACTCCAAAGTAACTAAGATATTTTTTTCTGACAGCTCTGCCTATAACCATGGCGAATATTAACTGAATGAGCATTATTCCGGAAAAGGGGCCTCTTACTTAATTTAAAAAGTACCAAAATAAAGAACCCTTCGCGAATCCATCCTTAAAAAATTCACGGTATTCAGTTCTTATTGATATCGGGATTTCCTGTTCATGTCCAAAACAATATCTACACACAAAATCACAATAATTAAAATTTTAGACAATTATTAACGATTCGCAAAGCATTTTTTTTAATTAAAACTTAAAATATGTCTATTACTGTATAAAATTTTCAAAATGAGTTTACAATTAGTTTTTTTCAAATGATTACGAAATCTTAGATCATTATCTATAATAACGTCTAAATTTCATGCACTATCAACCATAGAGAGTTCTATGTTATTTATGTTTATATTTCTATTATTTTAAAGAATTATTACTTTATTTTTACTACGAAATAATATAAAATACAATTCCAAAGGGTTGGGTTTTAGATCTTAGCAAGTTGGGTTAATGTTTTTAAATCTCCGTTAAATAAATCATCAAAATTAAATCAATAATAAATCTGAGTATCATCCGTATATACTTGAACCCCACAATTATTTAGAGATTTTAAAATATTTGAAGTATAATCAAAAAAAGTAATAGGCCCAATATTGAGCCTTGAGGAACATCAGATTTAACTAAAATTTCGTTTGAATATTTATTATGAGAAAATATTTTCTGTAAGCGATTAGAAAGATAAGACGCTATAATTAAACACGAATCCTTTTACACTAGTATACAAAATAAACACGTTTAGTTTATTAATTTCCACTTATTTATTTCTGCTTGACAGCTGTTTCGACACACTGTGTCTTTGTCAAAAGCTAACTTAAAACTGACACTAAAATCTGTACCAAATATGAAAAAAAATGTATATAAAAATCTTAATGGTGTCAACAAAACAATATCGATGTTTACCCACCTCGTCTATTCTTTAGGTATAAAGATTTAACAGGGTTAAGGTCAACTGGTCATTTCTAATTTCTAAACTTTCCAAATGGTTCAATTTGTAGCTTTTATTAGCCCTATGCAAAATTTTATATTCGTTTTTAAATGTATGATTTGCTTCTATCAAATGTTTAGCGTAATTGGAGTCTGTTTTTTCTTTATTATATAAAGATTTGTGTTCTTTTATACGTTTATTGAAAGATCTATCCGTTTGGCCAATGTAAACTTTATCACAGGAACCACATTCTAATTCGTATACCCCTGATTTTTTAGATTTATCAGACTTGGATTTATTATTTTTAGTATATTTCCCTAATTATTTGTACAGAAGCAACTTTATAATCTGCTCTCATGAGATGTTTACTGATTTTAGAGCTAATTTTGCCTGTATATGTTATTGTATTAAATTTAGCTATATCTTTTAAATTATTATTTGGATAGATTGGATAAATTGATTGCTTTTTTATATTGTTTTTTATTTACTATTTTGTCGACTATATGAGGACTATAGCCATTGTTAACAGCAATCTGCTTTATAATATTCAATTCTTTATTATAGTTATCTGATGACATAGGTGAACTAATTAAACGATGTACAAAACTGTTGAAAGCTGCCATTTTATGTGCAAAAGGATGAAACATCAAGTTTTATGTATTGTTATATCTGTGTAAGATGGTTTATGATAAATTTGAAAATCGTTTTTATTGTTATTGTTCATAATTGTTAAATCCAAAAAATTTATTGTCTTATCTTGTTCCACTTCTAACGTAAATTTAATATTTTTGTGTAAATTATTAATAAAATCTAAAAATAACCTTAGTTGTCTCTCTGTTCCCGTGAAACACCCTAGTATGTCGTCTACATATCTATACCAATAAATGAACTTATTTCTTAACGGGTGATTATACATTAATTATTCACTATTATCTAGAAATATTTCTGCTAGTATAGGACTCAAAGGATTACCCATTATTAAATCTTCTTTACTTACATACACGGAGCCATTGAATTCAAAGTAATTTTGATCTACACATACTGTTAACAAATCCAATATATCATTCTTAATAATATGATTAACTTTATTTTTGAGTAATAAATTATGGACTAAGTTAATAGCTTCAATAGGGGGGACACTAGGAAATAAGTTTTGTACATCTAAAGAGTTTAATATGGCATTATTTGGGATTGTGACATCTTTTATATTGTTAATTAATTCTAAACTATTTTTAATACTAAATTTTGGTTTAAAATTACAAAATGTACTAATAATGTCTATTAATTTATTAGAAATCGTGTGAGTGTGACAAAAATAATTAAACCCGACTGAATCTGAAGGCTTAACTGTCAAATTAAGTTGCAAGAGAAGTATTAATTCTGACAGCCAAAGCCTACTATAATAATAATTATTACTAGCAATCTCTTTATTGATGAACTAATACTATTTTATAGTTTCGTGTTAAAAAATTATAAGCTCAAATAATAATTTTGAAATCTTTGGGTATTAGTTATTCATAAGCAAATTTGATTTCTTGAATTTCAGTCAAAAAACAACTTCCTTGCATGCCGTGGCGATTGGTGTTGTCATTATAGCGATATTGTTAAAATTCTGCAGAGAAACGGTTTTTATTTTTTAAAACGAAAACCGTGCGTTCAACTCAAAATTACCAAGAGATTAAACTTGCTTAAAAAGGAATAGGAATTTCAAAAATAATTTTTATTTAAAAAAAAATCAGTGGCGTACCATCAATGTCTGGGAAAATATGCAGGTCGGATTCCGTACGGACGCCACTGGTGAAAATAAAAAAAAATGTTCTACACCAAAAAATTCCACTAGATGCATAGTATCTCTATACCAAATTTCAATATCTAGAGTGTTATTCGAGATATTATCGAAAAATTATGAATTTACCAATAAATGAACTTATTTCTTAACGGGTGATTATACATTAATTGTTCAATATTATCTAGAAATATTTCTACTAGTATAGGACTCAAAGGATTACCCATTATTAAACCTTCTTTACTTACATACACGAATTACATAATACACTTGAATTCAAAGTAATTTTGATCTACACACACTGTTAACAAATCCAATATATCATTCTTAATAATATGATTAACTTTATTTTTGAGTAATAAATTATGGACTAAGTTAATAGCTTCAATAGGGGGGACACTAGGAAATAAGTTTTGTACATCTAAAGAGATTAATATGACATTATTTGGGATTGTGACATCTTTTACATTGTTAATTAATTCTAAACTCTATTTAATACTAAATTTTGGTTTAAAATTACAAAATGTACTAATAATGTCTATTAATTTATTAGAAATCGTGTGAGCTGGAGCTGTCACATAAGACACTACAGGTCTAATGGGCATATTGCCTTTATGCGGTTTAATAAATGAATATAGCTTAGGTACTTGTGGATTCATTATCGTTAATTTATATTTAATTTTATCATCAAATAAGCTACTATCTTTAATTACATTTTTTATAATTTTTTGATATATTTCTATCGGATCTTTATCGATCTTTTGAAATTTATCCGGATTTAGAAATTCTGAAGTTTTTTAACTTTTCCCCCTTATCGAAGCTATTAACTTAGTCGATAATTTATTACTCAAAAATAAAGTTAATCATATTAATAAGAATGATATATTGGATTGGTTAACAGTGTGTGTAGATCAAAATTACTTTGAATTCAATGGCTCCGTGTATGTAAGTAAAGATGGTTTAATAATGGGTAATCCTTTGAGTCCTATACTAGCAGAAATATTTCTAGATAATATTGAACAATTAATGTATAATCACCCGTTAAGAAATAACTTCATTTATTGGTATAGATATGTAGACGACATACTAGCGTGTTTCACGGGAACAGAGAGACAACTAAGGTTATTTTTAGATTTTATTAATAATTTACATAAAAATATTAAATTTACGTTAGAAGTGGAACAAGATAAGACAATAAATTTTTTGGATTTAACAATTATGAACAATAACAATAAACACGATTTTCAAATTTATCATAAACCATCTTACACAGATATAACAATACATAAAACATCAAATCATCCTTTTGCACATAAAATGGCAGCTTTCAACAGTTTTGTACATCGTTTAATTAGAATACCTATGTCATCAGATAACTATAATAAAGAATTGAATATTATAAAGCAGATTGCTGTTAACAATGGCTATAGTCCTAATATAGTCGACAAAATAGTAAATAAAAAACAATATAAAAAAGCAATCAATTTAATCTATCCAAATAATAATTTAAAAGATATAGCCAAATTTAATACAATAACATATACAGGCAAAATTAGCTCTAAAATCAGTAAACATCTCATGAGAGCAGATTATAAAGTTGCCTTCTGTACAAATAATACATTAGGGAAATATATTAAAAATAATAAATCCAAGTCTGATAAATCTAAAAAATCAGGGGTATACGAATTAGAATGTGGTTCCTGTGATAAAGTTTACATTGGCCAAACGGATAGATCTTTCAATAAACGTATAAAAGAACACAAATCCTCCTATAATAAAGAAAAAACAGACTCCAATTACGCTCAACATTTGATAGAAGCAAATCATACATTTAAAAACGAATATAAAATTTTGCATAGGGCTAATAAAAGCTACAAATTGAACCATTTGGAAAGTTTAGAAATTAACAAGAGGAAAACCCGAAATATTTTATTGAATGACCAGTTGGACTTAAATGGTTCCCCTCTGTTAAATCTTTATACCTAAAGAATAGACAAGGTGGGTAAACACCGATATTGTTTTATTGACACCATTAAGATTTTTATATATTTTTTTTATATTTGGTACAGATTTTAGTGTCAGTTTTAAGTTAGCTTTTGACAAAGACACAGTGTGTCGAAACAGCTGTCAAGCAGAAATAAATAAGTGGAAATTAATAGACTAAACGTGTTTATTTTGTATACTAGTGTATAGTTGGCGCATTACCTTTCTGGAATGACGTCACGCTGGTTTCAAATAACGTATTTCTTATATTATTTATATTTCAGCGATGATTCCTAACCTAAACGCATGCAGTGATGTAGATAGGAGGGGTGCGTTCAGCACTGGCTAAAGCGAATTTAAAATTGGCATTTTCTGTACAGAAAGCGCTGCAACTTGTCGAAAATGGATGGCAAAAAATTAAGACTCTCATTGTCATAAAAAAACCCTCATTTTGCACACTTAATACAAAAATAACTATTATAACTTCAAAAACTAAAATTATTTTGCAAATAAGACTTTACTAATATAAATTCTTTCATCTTAGTCTTATTCTTTGTTTGCAATGTAATAAATTGACGCCACTTACCCATTTTCATCAAAATTATTTTAATTCTCAATTACAGACAATACTGAAAAAATATTAAGAAAAGGGGAATAACGAACGATGAATCCTTTACCTCCAGAATGTTTCAAAAACAAAAAGAGGTAAAAACAAAAATCACAGATTACTTAAAGAACAAAATAAGAGATATGATCTATTGCGTGTATGCTAAAAATGAATATGTTACAATGCAGACTTTGCTTTTAAAACTAAAAGAGAAATTAATGTATAACTAACTAACTTTAAAAATAAAAACTACTCCCCTTCACTGTCTTCAGAATCAGAACTAAATTCTTCATCGTCACTGCTGTCTTCGTCGGTACTAATTACAAGTGGCGCAATGTCTGAAGCATCACATATCTGTATTGTCTTCCAAGCTTCTTGGATTACCCTTTCTGTGTGGCTGACATAATTTTTCCAATGCTCTGAAGATACTTCATTTATCGCTTTTTCCCACATGGCCAAAACTTCCGATGGTGTCCCCTTCAGACTAGCAATGTATTGGTCGTATTTCCTCTTACACTCAGACCATACCATTTCAATAGCATTAAATTGACAATGGTATGGAGGAAGTCTTAGTATTTTGTGGCCCAAAGGTTTCACATATTCGTCAAGGTAGAATGTTTTTTCAATGTTACAATTTTTTTCTACAATGCTCCATATTTCATCCGTCATGGCCCTCTCTGGGAAGTCAATGTTCTTTTCTTTTAACCATCCAATCAATCTCTGCTTTGTCCATGATTTTCTTGGAATATCCTCTAAAAGGCCGGAATGATAGCTTGCGTTGTCCATCACTATCAAACTTTTTGGAGGAAGATTTGGTACCAGCTGATTTTTAAACCAATTTTCAAAATTTTGCTTGTTCATATTGTCATGATAATCTCCGCTTTTTAGTCCACTTTTAAATATTAAACTGGCCCCCTTAATAAATCCTTCCTTTGATCCAGCGTGAACTACAATATATCGATGACCTTCACTAGCTTTTTTAGAACTTGTAGACATAGTGTTATCCTGCCAGCTGTTTTTAAACGAACCTTTACTAAAAATCCAAGTCTCATCAATAAATACGGTGGTATAAGCATCTTGTCCTAGATTTTGATTTTTGACATATTCCCTCAAGAAATTGATTCTCTTGTGGACGATGTGGGGCAAATCCATCAGGTATTTTCTATTATTTGATTTCTTCCACTTAAAACCAATACTTTTTACGTATTTTCTTAGCGAGGTGATGGAAAAATTAAAATATTCATTTATCTCTTTTAGTTTTTTAAGCAAAGTCTGCATTGTAACATATTCATTTTTCACATACATGCAGTAGATCGTATCTCTTATTTTGTTCTTTAAGTAATCTGTAATTTTTGTTTTTACCTCTTTTTGCTTTTGAGACATTCTGGAGGTAAAGGATTCATCGCTCGTTATTCCTCTTTTCTTAATATTTATGATTGTTGTATGGCTAAGTTTTGTTGCATTTGAAGCTCGTTCAATTATATTATCAGTTTGCGGAAGGATTCGATTTTTAGCTTGCTCTTTTTCCAATTGAAAAAAAGCCAAGACATTCAAAACTATTAGCTGTGATTGCTGATTATATCTTCGCGGCATCTTGCAAAAGTTTAAAAAGAATCACAACAAATCAATGTCAATTTTGACGAATATATTCTGAAAGACACATAACCAAAACCGGCATTGACTGTTGTAAAGAAACGATAATGAGTTTTTTCAAAATGTTTTTGTCACTGTCAGTTAACATAAATCAAACAAAAATAACCAAAAATGACGTCATTCCAGAAAGGTAATGCGCCAACTATATAATGTATTTCCATTAAGTAACGGCTACATTGATAAGAAACGATTCCTTTTGGTAACCACAACATTTTAGTTTCGAAACAAGAAAATTAAAATAAATGATATCCAATGCCTTAGAAAAGTCTAATAATATTAAAATACTTCTCTTAGTCTGTTATCACAAGCGCGAACAGCAACACCAGTCACGTTTGTTAAAGCTATAAAAGTACTAAATTTCTTCCTAAAAATACACTGACTATCAGTCAAATTCGGTATATAACACCTTTTTATAAATTTTAAAGAGGGTATGTAAAATACTTATTATTCTCAAGTCATTAAAACCTTTGGGATTCACAACTTTCGGCAATGGTTTTCCTATTGATATTTTCCACAGCCTAGGAAAGTAATTTGATTCTATGGAACAATTAATTATAATTCAAATTGACTTCTCCTTGACTATATGTATTGAAGTAAATCTCTGGCTTTTTATCCCTCCCGATATCCGCAATACACCAAACAGCCGAAGAACGGCAGCGGTTCTCCGCCATTGCCAAAAGAAAATCATTAATTTCCCAGAAGAAGTATGCCATCCGCACATTCGGGCTCGTATGTCGCGGCGATAATTAATGTGCCCGAAATTGTAATTTCTTAACAGTATAAATTTCCTCAAGATTCATCGGGAACTTCTCTTTCAAACGGGTTATCCGCGCGATTTGTGTGTATTCACGAAAACGTATGAGTTTTATGGTATATCGCTATAAGCATTTTTTTATTACAACATATTACATATAAAACGATTGCGTTTTTAAACATTTGTCAGTTTTTTTAAATGAAACACCCTGTATATTAAGTCATATTCTTGAAGATCTTTTTTTTATACTTTCAAATATATACAGGGTGTTTCTTAATTGAGCGTCAATATTTAAGGAGGTGATTTTTGGGTCCATTTTAAGAAGAAAACTTCATATAAACATATTTCTTTAACGGTGTAAATTTTGAGATACAGGGTGTTAAACTTTCAATAATTTCATAATTTTTCGATAATATCTCGAATACCAATCTAGATATTGTAATGAAATTTGGTATAAAGGTACTATGCATCTAGTGGAATTTTTTGATGTAGAACATTTTTTTAATTTCCACTAGTGGCGTCCGTACGGAATCCGACCTGCATATTTTCTCAGACATTGATGGTACGCCACTGATTTTTTTTAAATAAAAACTATTTTTAAAATTCCCATTTATTTTTGAGCAAGTTTGATCCTTTGGTAATTTTGTGTTGAACACACGGTTTTCGTTTTAAAAAATAAAAACCTTTTCTCTGGATGGTCCAAACAATCCTGGTCATAAGACGGATATCACGGATTCTGCAGAGGAATATTATTGTATTAAACTTGAGAAATCAAATGTTGTCGAAAATAAATACTTTAAAGTTTTCAAAAACAAACAAATGAATCAATAAAAATGCTTTATTTTAGAAAAATCAGTGGCGTGAAAGTAATTACTATGTCCATTCTTATTAAAATCAGAAATCACTTTATCTTAGTGAGAGATATTTGTAGATAATAGTATGTAGTCTTCAACCACCAATCTAGGACCACCATGTCAATGTTTTTCAGAGGTCTGTTCCTTCATAAATACTTTTAATAAATTTTATTAAAATAATATGACATTCTTCAACAATAACAAGTTATTTACAAAACTATACTAATACAACTAGGTACATAATTAATAATTTCAACAAAAATAATTAGGTTTTAACAAATTGACAACACACTTTGTGAAACAAAATAGAAGAAAAAAGTTAGATACGTTGTTGAAAATGCCCACCACCTTAGAGAATACACGCTTCAGCCCTTTTCCTCATGTTGTCGCGAACTCTTTGAAGGATACCCTCGGTGTTTCTGATAATATCGCTAGAATCTCTTATACGATCCTTCAGCTCCTCTACAGTGTTTACTGGGGAGCGGTAAACTAAAGATTTAAGATGTCCTCATAGAAAAAAATCCAAACTATTTAGGTCTGGGGACCTAGGGGGCCATGATTAGGGTCCGCCACGACTTACCCATCTGTTATTAAATGTGCGGTTTAAATATTCTCTGGCTTCAATACTAAAGTGAGCGGGCGCGCCATCGTGCATGAACCACATTCTGTTTCTAATCAGAATTGATATATCTTCTAACAATATCGGCAAATCGTTCTCAAGAAACCGGCGATAATTATGGCCATTTAGTCTTTCTGGGAGGAAAAAAGGTTTAATTAGGTGATTTTCGATAATGCCAACCCAAACATTTACAGAGAATTGCTCTTGATGATGATGTTCTACAATGGCATGGGGGTTCTCGTCGGCACAGATATGATTATTGTGGAAGTTTCTGATAGCGTTCCTGGAGAAGTTCCAAAAACCATTCACAAAAATTAACTCGGACAGGAAGATCTCGGGGAAGTAAGGCTTGCACTCGTTGAATGTGAGATGGGTATAAAAAATCATGTAGAATTCTCCAAACTAGGATGTGCGAAATATTTAGGTTAATTCCAATTTTCCTAGTACTCAGTTCAGGATTTTCATCTATGGAATTTAATACTGCCTCTTCAATTTCTGGAGTTCTTACAGTCCGATGGGCCCCCTTTAATTGATTATTTGGCTTGAATGTACCTGTTTCAGTCAACCTTCTATGCACATATGCAAATATTCGCCTATCTGGTATGAATCTACCAGGAAAGCGCTCTTGATATAATCGCCTAGCTTCCGGTGAACTGCCATCAGCCAAACCATACATGTAATGCATGTCTGCCAACTCTTCATTGGTAAACTCAATCATTTCTTTTCTCACATATGTCAGATATTTAGAACACAAAATTAATTAAACCCGACTGAATCTAAACAGCTAAAGCCTACTATAATAATAATTATTATTAGCAATCTCTTTATTGATAAACTAATAGTATTTTATAGTTTCGTGTTAAAAAATTATAAGCTCAAATAATAATTTTGAAATCTTTGGGTATTAGTTATTCATAAGCAAATTTGATTTCTTGAGTTTCAGTCAAAAAACAATTTCCTTGCATGCCGTGGCGATTGGTGTTGTCATTATAGCGATATTGTTAAAACTCTGCAGAGAAACGGTTTTTATTTTTTAAAACGAAAACCGTGCGTTCAACTCAAAATTACCAAGAGATTAAACTTGCTCAAAAAGGAATGGGAATTTCAAAAATAATTTTTATTTAAAAAAAAATCAGTGGCGTACCATCAATGTCTGGGAAAATATGCAGGTCGGATTCCGTACGGACGCCACTGGTGAAAATAAAAAAAAATGTTCTACACCAAAAAAATCCACTAGATGCATAGTACCTCTATACCAAATTTCATTACAATATCTAGAGTGTTATTCGAGATATTATCGAAAAATTATGAAATTATTGAAAGTTTATTTTATATGAAGTTTTTTTCTTAGAATGGACCCAAAAATCACCTCCTTAAATATTGACCCTAAATTAAGAAACCCCCTGTATACTTTTAATGTATTCTGTCAATTAGTTTTGGATATATAATCGTTTAAACATTAAAGAAATGGAAAGGTAATTTGCGCTAAAACATAGTGAGCCATGGTCGAGACAATTGCAATGAACGACACATTTTTGACGTTTACCGGTCAGAAGTAATTATTTACGAGCATTTTTAATATCTAATACGTTGGACGATGGTTTATTCAGAATAAGAGAAACTCGACATGATAGATTATTTACATGGTAAAAATGCATCGATAGCTCGTAACGAATATCATAGACGGTTTCCAGATAAACCAACACCAACTTGTAGGACAATATTAAACATCGCTAAACGATTGAATGAAAGAAAAACACTTTAACGAAAAGTTAGAATAGTGGAAGGAAACGCTAGAGAAGATTTAAATATTTTATTATATTTCTAAGGTAATTTTGAAACTTTTGTATTAAAATAATTGATTTTTCTTATTTATTCTTGTTTTAGAAAATCCTGAGCGCTCAATTCCCGATGCAGCCACTTTTTTTTAACAAATCATGGCATAAAACCCACTCAGTTCTAAGACAATATAAATATAAGCCATATAATTTTTTACCTATTCAAGAATTAACCGATCAAAATAATAAATATTACACTTCTGCCAAAAAATAGAAAGACGTGTTATGATGAACCAACTAAGTCTGTCAAACATAATTTTCACTGACGGGGCAACATTTACCACTGGAGGCATGTTTAACCGGAAATATAAGCATTTTTGGTCAAAGGAAAACCCGCGAGCTCTTTAGGCGGTCAAAATTTAAGAAAGAAGATCCCTACATGTTTGGTGTGGCCTTCTTAACAATCATGTTAATGAACCTATATTTCTAAATGGGAATTTAACCGGACAAAGGTATCAGGAGTTATTAGAAAACGAAATCGAGGGGCATTTAGAATAACCCATAATGTCCAGCCGGTCAAAAATTTTTTAAATGACAGGTATCCATTTTGGTTTGGAAGACATGGACCATTAAGATGGCCAGCAAACAGTTACGATCTCTCTTCATTCGACATATTTTTGTATTGCTATCTCAAAAACAAGATATACTACAATACTTATAACAAATGTCTTGTAAGATATCCTGCATTTATTGTATCTAGTCTTGGGTATCAGTAACTACGATTGCGTTTCCCTTATCCATCAGAAAAAATGTAATGTCTTCGTTTTTTGAAGGTTTTTTTAGGGTCATGTGTTCAATGACCTAAATGCCATTTGTTCCGGCGGTTTGCTTGATCTTAAAATTCTTGCGACTTCTTGTCGGATCTTCTCTGCTTCCATTTCTTCAAATGAGTCAAGGACAGCTTCCACTTCTGCTATTATTTCTTCTTTAGAGATTTGCTTAGGAGATATCGCAAAACTAAGACTCTTACTTAGAACCGTTTTTTAGTTTCTAAGAGATTGTACCCCGATATATTTATTATGCACTACTTTGTCGACGTCTCTCAAATGCACGGTTTGTTATGGAGTGACATCACAAGACATCATCGGACCCTTGTTTTTCGAAAATGACAATGGTGGTACACTAACGATCACCGGAGAACGCTATCGGGTCATGCTCGAAAATTTCGTTGCACCTGCGGTACCAAACGGACTTAGAATATAGTTCCAGCAAAACTGACGCGACTTTCCATACAGCTGAAGCCACAGCCCCGCCTTCTTTATAATGGGGGACACCTGAAATATAGTCTGTTCCTAAATAAATTCCAGACAATTAGAGAACTAAAGGAAAACAATCGTGCAGAGATTAGAGCACTTTAGACACATATACTAATAGCTATTCTATCGTATTCAAAAGTCTATCGTCTCTGCAGAGTAGAAAATTGAAGACACTTAAGAGATGTCACCTTCGTTCATAGTGTTGATTAATCTTTACGATGCTGAGAATCAATGATAATATTTAGTGTTGCCTTGTAGGTATTTGTTCAGATGTTTGGTGTCATTATTCCAGCTTAATCAACAACATCATAATATTAAACTTAAAATGCAAATTGAACCTAATGGAAAAGTTCCTTTTCAAGATGTATTTGTTCAAAGGAAAGAAAACAGTCTCCGTTCATTGAACATTCTGTGTATAGAAAAGCGACGCATATAAATAGACCAATAAATGCAAATTAGCACTACCTTCCAGCACAAAAGAAACCGATTATTAATTCACTAGTATTTAGAGCCATTTAAATTTCTGATCAAGATTTTCTAACTCTGTGGGGAAGTGTATGTGAGAAAAACAGGACGCTGAATATTCCCTTAATTTACGGAACATGAATTATAATTAAAAAGGAACAAATTGTTCAATCTGCTACAGCTGGACATCAATATACCACTAGCTATATTATAAATGTAGAAGAATGTGTAAGCGAAAAATTAGATAATTTATTGAAATTTTTTAAATATAAAAAAGGTTTCAGTAGATGTATGGCTTACAGTCTACATTACACGTGGAAACTGATCTTAACACAGGGTCACAGTTCGGTGAGCACAAGTCGGGTATAAAAACACTCCTAAATATCTTCGAGCTGATTCAGTGTTCAGGTATCGTGGAGTAAAGATCCCTGAAGATACTTCCTGCAACCGAAGGCGAAACGTCAAATTTGACCTGATCTAATCCCAAGAACCAAGACTTCTTGACGTAATTAACTTAACTAAAAATATGATATAATGTAAAATGTAAAAAACAAACACTATTTTTTACAAACACTTCCACTATATTTAATTTCACAACGTGACATGTTTCACTACACAGTAGCTTCTCGGACGTTACATCTCGAATGTACAAGCTTACAAGTTAAGGTGATATTTATATAACTAAGTATAATACAACCATTTGGAAATTTTAATGCCTTAAAAAAGGTCAGGGAATTTTTACGTACTAGCAATAAAATAAAAAGAAATTACCTAAAATTATTAGAACATATTTAACAAGGGTGAAATATTGAGATCTACCTGATTGTTTAGCAAGCAATTTGAATGTTTGGGTTTATTTATTTCTAGAGACTCGAGTATATTCAATTTATGACCCTTATTTTCTAGGTGTAAAATTTTTAAATTTTTGTTAAAAGTATGACCGCTCCCAATTAAATGGTTTGAATAATTAGATTCGGTTTTCCCTTTAATAAAACATTTATAATGCTCCTCTATTCTTTTACCGAAATGTCTGCCTGTTTGACCTATATATGTTTTGTCTCAATCACCACAGTTTAATTGGTATACACCTGATTGTTCTAGTTTATCAGACTTAGTTTTATTATTTTTGATATATCTACTTAAAGAATTATTTGTTTTATACGCTGTTCTAATATCCAAACTATTTAAAAATGCACCTATTTTAGAACTAGAATTACCTATATAGGATATAACTTTGTACGGAGTAGTTTTTTGATTAATATTAGGATATATCATAGATATAGCTTTTTTATATAATTTTTTTGTAATATTTTATCAATAATATTTATCGAATATCCATTGTTAACTGCTATCTCCTTAATGATGTTTAACTCGGTCTGATAATTAGTTTTATTTAAAGGTAATGAGATAAGTCTGTGAATCATACTCTGGAAAGCCGCTAATTTATGTTGAATTGGGTGACATGAGGAATTGTGTATAGTAGTATCTGTATGTGTTGGTTTATGATATACCGAAAAATCAAGTTTATTGTTTATTTTTTTAATAGTTAAATCTAGAAAGTTTATGCTGTTATTTGCTTCTAGTTCAATTTTATTGTGAATTTCATATTAGGATGAAGGCTATTGATATAATCAAGAAAAATATTTAATTGACGTTCAGTTCCCGTAAAACATGTTAGAACATCATCAACATATTGTTCCGGATTGGCCGGTACACAAACACGTAGAATCTGAATGCACTCCTTTTATTCAAAACACAGGTTACAGGTATCAAAGGTAGAGACTGGTTATACTTAACAATCGTAACTAAGATAACTTTAAACTTGTCAATATCAGGTTTTTAACACTTCGAAATCTCAATTATAACTGAATCCAAATGAGGCCTCGCGGCGCGCTTATATAGCTTTTAGAAAAGGATGGAATGATCTAGAAAATTCTAGAATAATCTAAATAGTACAGGGTGAGATGAATTAAGCCTAACAGAACATTCGAGAACGATTTTTGACACTAACATAGTCGTTACATGGATAAAAATTAAGGTAAGTCTACTTCAATAAAATAACAAACAATAAATAAATTCATCTAAATCTTAAAAAATCTATGACTAGGGCTAAATTCGTAACAATATTTATGCCAGTATATAGAATGTTTGAAAAGGGGGTGCTTGTTAATCTTGTTTTCCAAGGTATCCAAATCTCTGCCAGCAAGGGGCTTAATGGATTTCCCATAATTAAACCTTCTTTGCTGGTATAAAGTTTATTATTAAATTCGAAATAGTTTTGTTCTAAACATTCGGTAAGTAGGTGCAATATATCTTGTTTTTTAACAACATTAACTGCATTTTTGTTTAAAAGACCTTCAACAAGGTTAATGGTATCTTTAACACTAGGGAATAGATTAGTGACGTCAAACGAAATTAGTTTAGCTAAATAAACTAAATCTAGAGAGTTTTTAATTTGATATTTTGCTGAGAACTTCGTATATGTTTGAATGATGTCTATAAGTTTCTTAGATAATTTGTAAGATGGAGCTGAAAAGAAAAAAACTACTGGTCTAATAGGGAATCCCGGTTTATGTAGTTTAATTAAAGAATATAATTTTGGTGGTTTAGGGTTCATAATGGTATATTTACTGATGTCTCTGTCATTAAACAAACTCTTACAGTTTTTGATACAATTTTTGATTCTTTGTTGAAAAATATCTGTAAAATTATGTTTTAAAATATGATATTTATCTGGGATAAGAAAATCTAATGTTTTGTTAATATATTCTAACTTATTAATAGCAACTACAGTATTGCCTTTATCAGCTTTCGTAAAGATAACATTATTAGATTTATTTTTAATTTGTTCTATGCATTGAATTTCTGAATTTGATTTGGAATCTTTAAGAAATTCTTTTTTATGGAGTTATGAACTTTCAAATTTTGAAGTTGGTTCACGAATATTGTATTTAAATACTTTTTCTAATAATTTAACTTCAGTATCTGAAAATTCGACGCTCGATAGATTAGAAAATCTATCAAAAAATTGGTGATTTGAAATCTGTGCTGAATTTGGGCTTATGTTATTATTTTTATAATTATTAGATATTAGAGAACAAAGTTTCTTGTTTTGTGTAAGGAATTTTTTGTGTATGATTGATTTAATTTTTTCTCTTATATTCCGATCAAATTCGAGAAATTCAATGTAATGCAGTTTAAATAAAAGTTCAGTGTGAATTACTTTTAAGTATGTGTTGTAAATACTTCGTTTTTGGAATTGTATCTTCTTTTCTGCTGATAGCCATTTCTTAAGACCAGCGGTGGAGCCTTCTTGTGCTGCTTTACTCTTGTTATCGCTTTTGAATTTCATTTTTTACGGGAAGTTTTACGGGAACTGAACGTCAATTAAATATTTTTCTTGATTATATCAATAGCCTTCATCCTAATATAAAATTCACAATTGAACTAGAAGCAAATAACAGCATAACTTTCTAGATTTAAGTATTAAAAAAAATAAACAATAAACTCGATTTTTCGGTATATCATAAACCAACACATACAGATACTACTATACACAATTCCTCATGTCACCCAATTCAACATAAATTAGCGGCTTTCCAGAGTATGATTCACAGACTTATCTCATTACCTTTAAATAAAAAAGTAATTATCAGACCGAGTTAAACATCATTAAGCAGATAGCAGTTAACAACGGATATTCATTAAACATTATTGATAAAATATTACAAAAATAAATTATATAAAAAAGCTATATCTATGATATATCCTAATATTAATGAAAAAACTACTCCGTACAAAGTTATATCCTATATAGTTAATTCTAGTTCTAAAATAGGTGCATTTTTAAATAGTTTAGATTAGAATAGCGTATAAAACAAATAATTCTTTAAGTAGATATATCAAAAATAATAAAACTAAGTCTGATGAACTAGAACAATCAGGTGTATACCAATTAAACTGTGCTGATTGTGACAAAACATATAGGTCAAACAGGCAGACATTTCGGTTAAAGAATAGAGGAGCATTATAAATGTTTTATTAAAGGGAAAACTGAATCTAATTATTCAAACCATTTAATTGAGAGCGGTCATACTTTTAATAAAAATTTTAAAATTTTACACCTAGAAAATAAGGGTCATAAATTGAATATGCTCGAGTCTCTAGAAATAAATAAACTTAAACATTCAAATTGCTTGCTAAACGATCAGGTAAATCTCAATATTTCACCCTTGTTGAATATGTTCTAATAATTTTAGGTAATTTCTTTTTATTTTATTGCTAGTACGTAAAAATTCCCAGACCTTTTTTTAGGCGTTAAAATTTCCAAATGGTTGTATTATTCTTAGTTATATAAATATCACCTTAACTTGTAAGCTGGTGCATTCGAGATGTAACGTCCGAAGAAGCTACTGTGTAGTGAAACATGTCACGTTGTTAAATTAAATATAGTGGAAGTGTTTGTAAAAAATAGTGTTTGTTTTTTACATTTTGCATCATATTATTATGGATTTCCACCGAGTATCGGCTGACACAATCATATAAAAATATGACTATATTAATTATGTTTATTTAGAATGACTGTTTATGTCACTATAAAATTATTTAGCTGGAATATACTTCGAAATGAAAATGCTTTACCCCCAGAACAATAAATTATTGGAGTTAACATAAAATTTTGATACGAATACCTACTTCATTAAATAAAATACATTTTATAGCGTAACTCGTAACTGAAAGTAATATTATTAGAGTAACTTAACGACACCGGCGAAGGTAAGTACGAGCCCGTGTCTTTCAGAATGTCGTCATCGCAATCAGGGGAGCAAAAATTAATTCTTTCACCTCCAGTTAACATTTCCTCTCAAATCGCATTATCCCGAAAACATTCTCGAACATAATTTCCAAATTACGTTTCCCTCCAAAAACTAAAAGCTTTTGACGAGGCCTTTAAAGTGAATTTCTTGACGGCGCACACTGGGCCAAAACCTGTTTAAAACTGGCAATGAATCAACATAAATATATACATATATATATATGTATATTTATATATATATATATATATATATATATATATATATATATATATATATATATATATATATATATATATATATATTATATTATATATATATATATATATATATATATATATATATATATATATATATATATATATATATATATATATATATATATATATATAATATTCAATTTTTAATCATGTAATAACAGTTAAATAACAATATTTTCGTAATTTAAATGTTCCAAAGTGTGATGGTTTGTTTGAGAATAAACATTACATAAATTCTTGTTTGATGGAATGCAATCTTGCTTTTATTTTAAGCCCACATTGGTGAGTTATATAAAAAAAACTTAAATTCTAGAATTAGTTACTAACGTGGTTATCTTTTTCTAAAAATTTTTCGTAGAAATGTCCTGAAGAAGGGGTAAATAATCCCGAAAGCTTGACTATACAATAAAGGGTTCATCTTTTGAACTAGGCCTTTGGTTTTCTTTGACTGCATCCCCACTAATTTAGTATTTTTCTGCTTAATTAGTCAGTCACGACTAGGATTCACTCTATATATATATATATATATATATATATATATATATATATATATATATATATATATATATAAAATACAAACAAACAAACAAACAAAAGTATGCTTTATTGCCGCAGAAAAATTTTACAATTTTATGGACAAAGCAAAATATACCTAAAAATAAGACATATCAAAACATTAATCGAAAATAATTTCGACAGGTCAGTGCTTTTTTTTAAAAATGTAAATTATCAATTTACCAAATCGTAAAACACACGTTAGAATATAACATAACATTGCAAACAGTAAATGAATCATGATAACCTTATAAAAGTAAACAAACACACATGTACGAGGTGAATAATTTCGATGACATTGAAATCAAAATTGCAACTATGCGACCTTAAACTCTATGTTATAGTATATATAGTTATACAAATAATTGTGATGTTAAACAGAAGGTATATTGAACTAGTGTGTAGTATACAAAAAGAATTAAATTGTTTTTAATCCAATACCTAACAAAAATAATTAAGTTTTAAGTGAATGTTCGACAGTTCTTTTCCCTATATAATGATTTACACAATTCTATGCTACGAGTTAGGACATAACTCACAAAAGATTTAAGTAAACAAGCGAGTTTAGTGACAATTTAAAGAGACTTACTCACTGAAAAAAAAATCATTAACGCTGTAAAATGGTCTCTCAATGAGGTATGCTTTGGTGTTTTTTCGAAATTGTGTAAGCATAGGGATAGATTTTAAATGTACTGGCAGATTGTTGTAAAGTTTTATGGCGTTGTAAATAATTGATTTTTTTATTAATTCTGTGGAAGGAATGGGAAGATAAATATCATGCCTAGAGTTTCTGGTAGGGTATACATGTTGTGGCCTTTCTGGGAGGGTGTTTATATGTTTTCTCAGCAAACATACCGTTTCCAAAATAAATAATGCAGGAAGTGTTAATATTTCATGTTTTTTGAAATAGTATTGGCAGTGAGCTCTATTATTTAGACCAAACAAATAACGAATGGCTCTCTTTTGAAGCATAAAAATACTACGAAATTGCTCGGTGGTACAGCAGCCCCAAAAGGGAAGGCCATAGCGGAGGTGGGATTCAAATAAAGAGAAATAAGTAAGTCTGGCAGAAGGAACGTCTAGTTCTTTTGAAACTGATCGAATGGCGAAGCAGGCGGTAGAAAGTTTTTTAGTTAAGGTGTCAATATGATTAGACCATTTTAGGTTGCTATTTATATTTAAACCCAGGAATTTAACCGACTCTACGTATTCATTATTGCTGTTACGTACCTGAAGTGGTTGTAAAGTTCCCTTATAAGATAACGCCACCGTTTTATCGACGTTAAAACAAAGCATATTAGAATCGGACCAAGCCTTAATTATAACCAAGTCTTTGGAGATACTAGAGTGTAAAGACGTTGTATCAAAATCACTCCATGTTATGCTTGTGTCATCAGCAAAAAGGGAGATTCTTCCATTAATTTTAAGGTTCGTGATATCATTAATGTATAACAAAAAAAGAATAGGTCCCAAGACTGAACCTTGAGGGACTCCACTTGTAATCAACTTACAATCAGAATCGGAACCATTAGCCCTTACAAGTTGTTGCCTTTTTCCAAGATTTGAACCAATTTAAAGAAGTACCACGAATTCCATAAAAATGTAGTTTGTTTATCAGAATTTCATGACTAACACAATCAAAGGCTTTCGCATAGTCACAAAAAACTGAGGCAGTTGGGTGGTTGTTATTGAGAGATAAGTAGACGCCTCTAAGCAACGTGAACATGGCGTCACTGGTGCACTTGTTGGGTAGAAATCCGAACTGCTCCGGGGATATTATCTGATGTTTCAGGAGAAATGGCATAAGACGGTTCTTCAGTAGCCTTTCGATGATTTTTGATAGCACTGGTAGTAGTGCAATTGAGCGATAATTGCAAGAGTTAGTTTTTTCGCCGCCTTTGTGAAGTGGAATAATTATAGCTGTTTTACACCTTTTATAAAGGACTCATTTATTAATGTTGTAAGGGCCTCTATGACTGGGAGTGGCAAGTTCAGGAAATTCTAATTGATAGGCCATCAGTGCTACACGAAGATTTACTTTTGATATTATGTATTACCTTCAATAGTTCAGTGTTGCTAACGGGACTTAAGAAAAAGCTATCAGCTAAATTTTTTGAAGGAGGGAGAAACGAAAGAATTAAAGAAAAAAAGATTAAATCCGTAAGCAGCATGAAAATCGAAATATATCTTATGTAGGGTTCTATAATCTATAGGAAGGAAAATATATATATATATATAATTTTTACTCCTTCACGGATGGAAAGATACAATGTGTTTTCATTCCGGGTGTACACCCGTTCACTACTGTCGTTCTGAGAAGAACACTTTTGCTGACGTTTCGCCATTCGCATTTTGGAAGCTTTCTTTCTCGCGTCCGAATAGAGACTGAAGTGTTGGTGACTGCGACGCTTCCTTTTATACCCCCACTCGGGGCCGAAGGTTATATCTGCGCAGGCGTTGGTCGTTATTTATGTTTTCCGGATGGTGCTGTTGTTGTTGCGCTAATTGCGCTTGAGTTTTTGCGATTTTAGATTTGTCGATTATTGTCTTCCATACTGTTGGTAGTTTTAATGATTCGTTTCTTTTATTCAGATCACCTTGTTTTTCAATTTGTACGGCTTCTCGGATTATTCTGGTCTTATAATGTTCTATATTGGCAATCTCCCTACACCCATCGAAATTTATTTTATGGCCGGTTTCCTGATGATGTAGGAATAAAGCTGAGGTTGTTTGTTTATTTCTGATGCTGAGTTTATGCTCTTCCACTCTTGCTGATATTCGCCTGTTAGTTTGCCCTACGTACATCTTTTCACAGTCCTGGCACGGAATACTGCACACTCCGTGATTTTCCAGTTTGATTTTATCTTTTGGGTTTCCGAGTAGTTTACCTATAGTTGTTTGTGGCTTGTGTATTGTTTGTATGTTGTGTTTCCTCAGAATTCTTCCGATTCTGTTTGTTGAGCCTTTTATATACGGTAAGACTACTCGTTGCTTTCCCGGTTCATATTTTTTGTTGTTCGTTGTTCGGGAAACTTGTGCATTAATAGCTTTCTCTATGGTGCGATTTGTGTAGACATTTTTCTTTAAAGCACTAGATATTACCTTAAGTTCGTTTTGTCTCGTCTGTGTTTCAGTTAGTCGCACGGATCTAGATATTAGAGTATTTGCCACAGCTTGAATTTGTGATGGGTGATGATGTGATTTTGCATTTAAATATCTGTCTCTATGTGTTGGTTTTCTATACACGGTGTATTCGAAATGTTCGTTATGTAGTTTTGTGACCAAAACATCTAAAAATGGTAGTTTGTTGTTTTCCTCTAACTCTAGAGTAAATTGTATTCTGGGGTGGATTGAATTTACGTGAGTCAGAAATTTTTCGAGCTCTGCATGACCATGTTGCCATATAATAAATATGTCATCCACATAACGAATCCATAATTTGGGTTTTAAACGTGCTTTCTCAAGAGCTTCTTTCTCAAAGTATATCATAAATAAATTCGCGGCTACTGGTGATAGCGAGGACCCCATTGGAGCACCATCCATTTGTTTATACATTTGCCAGTTGAAAGAAAAATAAGGATTTTTGAGGCAATGCTCCGAGAGTTCTATTATATGTGCCTGGAAATCCTCGTTCATAGCAATCTTGTCCAATGCTTCGTCGATGGGAATACTGGGATATAACGATTTGACATCTAGGCTTGCTATGATATCGTTTTTTTCAAGGACGATATCTCGTATAATTCGAGTGAAATGCTCCGAGTTTTTTACAAATGAATCAGCTTTTTCTACAGTTGGTTGCATAATTTCAGAAAGGTATTTTTCCAGTTTTTGTAGCGGCGAATTAAGAGCACTAACAATAGGTCTGATAGGCGACCCTGGTTTGTGTATTTTTGGTAAACCATAGAGTTTAGGACATCTGCTCGACTTTTCCCGTGGTATGATTTTTTGTTGAATTTCGGGGTTTATTGGTGAACTTTTTATTTTATTTTCAGTTGTTTTTTCTAGGTACGTTGTCGGGTCCCTTGGAACAGGCCTATAACAATTGTCTTGTAGGATATCCTGCATTTTTTGTACGTAAGCTTGAGCATTCATAAACACAGTTGCGTTTCCTTTATCTGTCTGAAAGATTGTGATGATTTTATTTTTTTTTCGAAGGTTTATTAGGGCCCTTTGTTCAGTGGCATTTAGGTTTTGTTTTCGTGTTTTGCTTGATCTTAAAATTCTTGCCACATCTTGCCGAATCTCCTCTGCTTTTGTTTCTTCAGAGGACTCAATATGATATACTTCGAGAAAGAAGCTCTTGAGAAAGCAAGTTTAAAACCCAAATTATAGATTCGTTATGTAGATGACATATTTATTATATGGCAACATGGTCATGCAGAGCTCGAAAAATTTCTGACTCATGTAAATTCAATCCACCCCAGAATACAATTTACTTTAGAGTTAGAGGAAAACAACAAACTACCATTTTTAGATGTTTTGGTCACAAAACTACATAACGGACATTTCGAATACACCGTGTATAGAAAACCAACACATACAGACAGATATTTAAATGCAAAATCACATCATCACCCAGCACAAATTCAAGCTGTGGCGATCCTTGCGACTAACTGAAACACAGACGAGACAAAACGAACTTAGCCCTTTAAGTTTTTAAGATATAGGGCTAAATTCGAAATGCTGTATTTTCAGGCACCCCTCGTTTCTCAACTATCAGATAACTTATCAAAATGTGAAAACAATTTCTTATATAACTTTTCTCGTAGAACTCAATTCCGCCTTCGGAATTAGTATACAGGGTCAGGCGAAAAAGTTATCGGACCCTAATTTATTTTTTTTAAATGGAACACCCTGTATATTTATAGACTATAAAATTTATTTTTTTTTACTTTTTCATAAATATATAATAGTACGCACTTTTTCTCAGGGACGCGCTAATAAATGACACTTTTCTGAAATTAAATGCATAATTTAATAGTAGGCCATGAATAACAATAATAAACAATTGAAAGTTACATATTGCTAACGTAGAATTGGATACCTTGCATATAGGTATTCTTCTATGAAAATACTTATAGAGTTTTTTAATAACAGTAAGTTTTTTAATAATAGTAAGTTTGTAATAACAGTGCTAAAGCTTAAAGTAAAAATATAACAAACACAAAAAATAACATTATTAAAAAAAAGAAATAACAAATCTTTTAACAAAGATTAAATGAATTGCCTCTCGAGGTTCTGTCATATCGTGTTTTATATACTTCATTTGTATATATCCCCATAAAAAAAATCTAAAATTGAAAGATCTGGAGATCGTGGAGGCTATCTAACAGGTCCGTTGGTACCCATTTATCATTGAGGAAAGTTATTATCAAGAAATTCCCTTAAGAGCCTAGAGTTGTGACTTGGGACACCATCTCGCTATAGGTAAATTGCATTTTATTGGGTTAATGGAATATTTTCGAGCAGTTCTGGAATAACTTCCTCAAGGATTTCTATGTATCTACGGACCTCCTTCAACAATCCAATAAACTATATGTCTGCCCAAAATAAATAATGACACCCCAATTCCAAAGCACCCTTATTGTGCCCTTTCAAACATTAAATGCTGATTTTCAGTATGCCAGTTCCTGGTATTGTGACGTTTAAAGATTCCTGCTTTTGATAAAATGCATTCGTCTAACCAGATAACAAGTCTGCTAAATAAATCGTTAGCATCGATTTGTTGCAAATACCACTGGCAAAACAGTGCCCGGCGCTCGGCATCGCCCGGATGCAAATGTTGCACTATATTAAATTTGTATGGATAATACTTATATTTCTTCAAGTTCGACTGACAGTATTTGGCACACCAATTTCCTTCTTAATTTTCTACATGAGGACGAAGGTGTTGCTTCTATATATCCCAAAACAGATATCTCTTTTCTTTCCCTGTTTTCTTTGTTGTATGTTTTAGGACGCGGTAAACAAATGATCCGTGTTCAACTAAATTTGCTTTTAAACGAGCAAATAACGGTTGCCTACTTTTTGGATATCTTACAAGCAAAAACTTATACCTTTGGAACAGTGGCGGCTATTCAGGTGAAGTGCTAGTTCACCTGAGAAAAATAAACAAGCAATATATTTATTATATATCTTTTAAAATTTTAGTTTTTACATTAATTTATTCACCTAATTGGAAAAAAATAAACTATACATCTGAAATAAATATTTTACTTGACCGTCGGCGGCATGTCTTTTTAAAACTTTCAAACGAACTTTATTATAACAACTATAACAGTGGCGCAAACCGCTTTGGCTTTGCTGGAGGTGGTATGTTTAGTTTACAATTTTCCTACTATGTTGCCATGACAACGCGTACGCGATAACGTCGAGCCTAGCGCCATACAACGCTCTCGGTGAATTGCAGGCGCAATACACTACACCCACGTATCGTTCAGTTTTCGGTGGTTGTTTCTTTTATTATCGCGGATTTCGCTGCAACCGGTGAGTTCCTTTGCAGTTAACTTGACTGCTTTGTGTTATATATATTTATGGTGTTTACAACTTCAAATTTGAAATTAGTAAATGTGATTGTTCAAGACTGGAATAAATTAAAAAACGACTTTGAATTATTGAAAAATAGTACATAGTGGGCGTGGTAACTTGTTTACTTCTTGTACTTGGTAGTCATAATTTGTATCTTTTTTAATCGCTTTCGAAGTAATTATCTCAAATTATTATTAACGAAAAACAGCTGATTGATAGCCATAATTCATCTTCTTCTCTACTTTGATTTTGGGCACTGATATCTGCTACCATCAGCACGGTACTGTCCTGTCTTGATCAAATCTCTCGAGAATAAGGAGCGACGTTGCCAAGCCGGTACTAACGTCAGATACCATAATCCAATGTCATCGTGTTCCAAATGCAATAGTGCGCTTACGCAGGAAGAAATAAATTATAAAATGATCTGTGATTTCTGTAGAGAAGTACATTGTCGAAACTGCTCACATCGACAAACACGACATCTGAAGCACATGTGACCCGCTTAAGCAAGAAGGTCCTCCTTTTTACTTGTGCTGATTGCATTCCTATAGTCAACAATAAATTAAAAACATTCTCTGCAGAACTAAAAAACCATTTTGAGAGTTTGAAGACCAAGATAGAAATGTCTTTTACGACAGCAATAAAAGATCTAAAATCCAACTATTTTAAGCAGATGGAAAAAATGGAAGATATGCTTAGCAACAAACTGTCTCGCCCAAACATAATAGACAGTAAACCTAAACCAAGTACAGTGAATCCAACGGCTACGAGTACATCAACGGCAGTAAAAACAGGCAATACAACTGTTTCCCAAAAGAATTTCATAGCGCTTGAAGAGAAATAAAAGGAAGTCATGACGTCAGTAATAAATTTAGTCACACCAAAGGATTCTCAACATGACAGAAAACGGTCCCCAAAAATTCCTATAGTGCGGAATGAACAACCCACTTCAGCCAATGTCGAAAGGTTCCATACTTCTGCTTTTACTTTCCCAAAAACAAGAAAGCGAATTACACACCCAAAGAGACTAGGTACTGGAGAATCAGCTGACCATGATTCAAAAGGATTTACTGGTGGATGCAGCAGAGCATGGCTCTACATTAACCGACTTCAGAACCATGTCTCAGAGATGATGATTAGAGAAAACATCAATGGAAAGCCTGGTTTTGAGGATGCCAAGATCGAAGTTAAAGAAATACCGTCGGAAGAAGGCAAACTTAAAAGATTTGTTGTCACAGCCACGATTGAAAAGAAGGATGCTCTATATGACATTAGTTTTTGGCCAAAGTATGTAGGCATTAAAAGGTTTGATTTTGACAGGCACAGAGAATTTTTGCAGTCAGGGGGTAAACATTTTTTATAAATAATAATTACAATTGTCTTTCCACTGGTAAACAAGGTATAAAAATAGCTAGTTTTAATGCGCAAAGTCTTAAAAATAAGATTTTACTAATTGAAATGTTCCTAAATGTTAGTTCCTTTTCTAGGAAAGAACATAGGGGCGGAGGTACATGTATATTTGTTCATTGTGATATTGTCAGTTGTGATAATTTTAATGTAAATGTATTGCTAATGGAAAAACATTTTGAGTACAACTGTGTTAGTCTTAGTATTGGTAGCAAATGTTTTAAAATTGTTTCTTTGTATAGATCTCCCATGGGTGATATTAATGTTTTTCAAGATAAGTTTGCTGAGCTCTTGGAAGTCCTTTACGAACAGGATAGTATCTTGGTTTTTTGTAGTGATTACAATATTAATTTCTTAGAAACCAGCGAAGAGATGGCCCAGATTAACCACCTGTTGTTGTCTTATGGCCTGTTCTCTCATGTCTGGGTGTTACAAGGCCGGGTTGTGTCACTAGATTGGTAGTTAATTGGATAATATTTTCAGCAATGTCGAGCCAGAGTATATAAATTGTGATATAATATAGACCCTCTTTTCAGATCATTATAGTATTGTCATGTCAGTTAGAGGAAATTTCACTTGCTAGCCCTATTTTCATCAAGAAAAGGTTTTACACAGAAAACAACTGTCACAGGTTTTTGGACTGCTTGGCAAGGGAGGACTGGAAGGAGGTTCATGAGATGCTGGATGTTAATGGGAAATTTCAAGTCTTTTTTAACATCTTCTACTTTTATTTTAACATGTGCTTTCCACTGACATCTAATAGATTAAGGACAGGGGAACAAAAATGGATTTCAACAGAAATAAAACTTTATTCAGATCACGTTAATGACTTATACAGACTTTATCCAAATACTGGCTGCAGGGATATCTTAAAATAATATAAAAAGGAACAAAAAGGACTGAAAAAGTTCATTTCAGAAAAAAAAAACATTGCAATAATAACGCAATAACCTGTGCACAAAATAGGTCAGTAGCTTGGATTGTCATAAAGTTCTGAGTAGCCAACAATTTGGCTTTCGGAAGAACATGTCGACTGAACTTGCCATTTTTAAAGCGGTTAATCTCATTACAGAGGCCCTGGATGAGGGGAGGACAGCAGCTGCCCTGTTATTTGATCTATCTAGAGCTTTTGAAACAATAAATTATGATATCGTATATGTTTGACTGTTTAATAGTGGAGTACGGGGGAAGTGTCTTGATCTTCTAGGTTCATATCTTTCAGACCGTAAACAGCTGGTTAGTCTTATAATGGGCAACAGTCAATATGTTTCGCAGAGTAGGGAAATCAGAATGGGAGTGCCCCAGGGCTCCATCTTGGGACCTTTACTTTTTCTTTTATATGTGAATGGATTGAGCGGTGACCTGGGCACTGACTCTGTGTTCCAGTTCGCTGATGATACATCAGTCATTATGGTTGGCAGAGCGCTAACTGGGCTGTCGCTCGGCCTGTCGGATGTTGCGGAAAGAATGGCAACCTAGTGGGTTACGCTTGAATGAGGGCAAGACGGCTCTCCTACAGTTTCAAAAGTCAGCTAATATGTGTGCCAGTATCTATATCAAAATGAACGGAAGGTTAATCCCTGTAGTGCGAAGTGCAACTTTTTAGGGCGTTGTACTGGATACAAGTCTCTCCTGGCAAAACCATATAGGACAGTTGGGCTCTAAACTAAATTCGGCAGGTTTCGCCATTCGAGTTCTGAGAGACCAGGTATCAACAGATATTCTGCGACTCTTCTATTTTTCATATGTGCAGTCTAGAATGTCCTATGGGATAGTATTCTGGGCTTCCTCAATCCAAGCTGATGGGATCTTCATAGCACAAAAACGTATAATAAGGTGTATTTTGAGCAAGCATCCTAGAACCTCTTGTAAACCATTGTTTCAGTCTCTTAGGATTTTAACAGCACCATCATTGTACTTTTTACACCTAGTTATATTTGTAAAGAAACATGTAGCGTTATTTCAAACCAACCAGGACTTGTATGCTGCAGACATGACAGTACGGACGAGAAATGCGCTGGACCTAAGAGTACCCCTTCATAATACAAATTTTCTCACAAAAGGCCCTCACTTTAGAGCTATTAGGGCATTCAATTTGCTACCGCGTGAAATTAGGGGTATTGGTTACCTTTTAAATAAGTGTTTATACACGTTTAGGTTTTGGACCGAATTTTAATATTTTAAATCATATTTATATAAATTTTATTTTGTAAAGGTCTCTTTTTAATTGTATATTTTTGTGTCTATAGAATGTTATTATTAAAGACGATACTTAAACCCCCTGACGATGCCGCGTCTTTTAATTTTTTGTATGATTGTATGGCAATAAAGGAATTTTGTACTTGTATTTGTAATTTACTAACAAACTGTGACATATCTGATGAAAAATCAATCCGCCTTGCGAAAGGATTTTTAGGTGAGATGAAAGATTTTGAACTCACGTTTCTGGCATTAGTGTTTAATGACATTTTCTTAATCACGGACTATTTGAGGTTCTTCAAAAAAAATCGCTTGACATTCATTTTTGCATATCCATTATAAAACGCTGTCGTCGTAAGGCGCTTTGTAAAAAAAGAATTGAACATTTTTTTAATACCATGTTTGATAAAGCAAATTCTATTGCAGAAATAAATCATTACAAACGTGAGCTTGCTAAGCTTTCACCTGAAGAAATTAGGACTAAGTATAGAACCACTTTTTATGAAATATTGGACCATATTTTAATGGAAATGTCACTAAGGTTTCAAGACAGTGAAAAACTTACATTTTCATGTTTGGCAGGTTCTGCTAAATTTTCGGAATAGTTTAAATTTTCCGACTGGCCCGTTTGAAAATTTGTTACAGTTATATGACGAAATATTATCAAAAAGTCAACGACTTAAAAATGAGCTTGGTCTTATTTTTACTAATGAGAGTAACTGGAATATATCGCTGCAAGAGCAAAAAAATCTGGAAAAAAAATTATTGCGATATTTTCTTGCTTCATTTACACTTCACTTACTTTTTCACCAGCGAGCCGCCACTGCTTTGGAACAAGGCCTCTTCAGAATTTTCGTTACTGTGTATAAAACATACCAGCATATCATATTTTTCATAATTTTGATCCGCTGCCATTATTTAAAGAAATTGATAAATATCAATTAAATGAAGATACCAAAAGAACGTTTATATACTACTATATAAACTAGAAGTCGATCTAGAAACCGATGAGGTGTTGTCATAAACAATAGCCATAGCCTACTATTAAAATATGATGCATTTAATTGCAGAAAATTGTAATTTCTTTGCGTGTTTCTGAGAAAAAGTTCATACTATTACATATTTATGAAAAAGCCAAAAAAAAAGACAAATTTTATAGTGTATTAATATACAGGGTGTTCCATTTAAGAAAATAAAGTAGGGTGCGATAACTTTTTGACCTGACCCAGTATACTAACTCGGATTGCGGAATTGAGTTCTTCCGGAAAAGTTATATAAAATGCAACATTTTAATTTAGCCCTGTATCTTAAAAACTAAAAGGGCTATGATAATTTTATTAACGGCATATTTACGTTTTACGAAAAAGTAGCCCGAGAAACTCTACTTCCTATCTATAAAAATAACAGAGATACCACGCAAAAGTACCCAAGTGGAACACCCTGTCCAGCAATGTAAATGTATTTAGAAAAATTGGAGGATAAAATAAAAGATATATGTATAAGTTAATTGTTATTTATTACTTAATAGATGTCTGTTTGTAATCCGAGTTATCGTGGTATGTCTCATTAGATCATATTTTCTGAGAGTTTACTTTTGAAAGAAAATATTCATTAAGCAGTTCGTGTGTTGCCAGGCAGATTTATTGCCAGCTCTCGAGCCTATTTGGCCCAGTGCGAGGCGAGCGAAGCGGTGAGGTGGAGAGCTGAGCTTTAGACGTGTTTTCCTTCGTCTCGTGTTTTGGCCTGATGCAAAATACATTCGCCGATAAACCTAAGGCTTTAATTTGATTTGAATGTGATGGATGATTGAGCAGAAAGGGCGCTAAATCGTGTGTAGAAAAGGGATGGAGAATTTCGTTCGTGTATTCTCTACTTCAACTCAGTGCCTCACCGAGCTGCTTTGTTTTTTTACTCCGCGTTCTATGTATCTGACATTTTATCAACCATTTGAAATAAAAAAAGATGCTCGAAAATCAATGAAATATTCTGTTGAAACCTTGGTATAGAGGAATTCAACATTTTCATGAAAAAATAGCTAAGATATTTTTTAATGGCTCCCTTTTTCCCACCTAAGTTCGCACGCCAATAAGCGATTTTAAAGTAGAGTATGTCAGAATAATCGGATTTAAAACTCACACAAAGCAACAAAATTTTAAACTAATCTGATAAAAAATTCCGGAAGTGTTTTTTTTTTCGTTGATATAATAGCTAAAGGGTAAGAGATATAAAAAACTAAGATAGGTGTCTCTATTTTAGTGTTTAGTTTAATAACGCGGTCAAATCTACGGTAACTGGATTGGTGTAGAAAACACAGGGTGATTCTCAAAATCTCCCCGTTTTTATTATCTTTTATTACTCGGTTATATACGGAGATAAAATAACTTTAAATACAAAAGTTTTATGACTTTTTACGTAGAATCCAGCGTCGTACTTAAGAAAAATATAGATGTTTTTGAGATATTATCAAAAGTAGCATTTTCTTAAATAGCACACCCTGTACCTAAGTATCTAATATTTTGCTTTGTCCTAAATAGCTAAAATACCAAAAAAATAGTTATTTTTAGTTGGCCATGGACTGGATTCTTTAGACGTTTGTTTTTGTTATATATTATAAGCAGATTTAATTTTTGATTTCATCAACATATTACAAAAATCCGGTGATATGAATTGAAATTAATATTAATGGTACAATTATTACAATTATTCACATTATTAACAAAATTTGGAAACACATTTTCTCGTTTCTTTTCGATGTGTATTACATTTTCTGACTCCACAGATCTTTCATTTCTAACCAATGTTTCTGTCACTGTTGAAGCACTGCAAGAGACTTCTGGCTGAGTCTTATTGTATCAAATTTTATTCGCTACTTCCTTTTTATTATTGAGGCTCTCAGCTACGTAAATTTCCGCAATAGTAGCGGATTTCCATCCACCATGTCGCTTGATAGCTAATACGTCAACTCCAGTACTTTCTAATAAAGTTGCCGACGTTCTTCAAAAAGAGTGTCCAGTATACATTTTTTACTTCTCAAACTTTAGAAATTTCGCAATTTTACTTAGAGTTGACGAAAACGTATTTTTTCCGACAGGCTGGTTTAAGCACTTTCCATTTTGATATCGCATACAGAAGAGCGGATTAATAGTCCTCATGTGGGATCTTGTATCAATGTAGTTTTGAATTATTTGGAAATAACAAACCGGAGTGTCGTCACTTTTTGTCCATGTAGATGTCACAATTATGACTTCTTGACGTATTTTAACATTGTCCATTTTCATTTCACAGAGTTCATTAGAACGGCACGCTCCAGTAACTCCCATTACCATTACGACCTTCATCAATAAGTATATAGTTGGGTTTCTGAGACTGCAGGGGCCGTCTTGCTTTGGCACCAATTCTTAAAGGATTTATATGCTGCTTCATACCTTTTTCTCGACTTTTCCGGTAGTAGAGATAAACAAGCAATATTCGCTGATCCTTCTATGTCTGAAACATCCATTTTGTCGGTTCATAGCTATTGTTCTGGACGAAACAACTGATATCACTAATTTTAGCCAATTATCTATAGTAATACGCTACGTTAAAACAGACGGAAGTATTCAAGAGCGAATTTTAGGTTTTAAAAATGTCTTCGAAAATCGTACAGCAGATGCATTATATACCGTAATTTATAACGTTACTAAAGAACTTAATGAAGAGAAAAAAATAATAAAAAAAGTTCGAAAAACTTTCCCAAGTGCTGTGTTTGTCCATTGTTTTGCTCATAAATTAAATTTAGTTTTATCCCAGTCCATCAATCACATTAAAGATTGCAAAGTATTTTTCGTTACTTTAGGTGGCATGGCTGCTTTTATTTCCAAGTCAACAAAACGTACACAAGCTTTGGACTCCATTGTCCACAAACGATTGCCCAAAGTAACTCCTACTAGGTGGAACTATAATGGAACGCTTGTGTTAACAGTATCTGAAAATCGTAAATCACTGATTGAACTATTTGAGAATATAATAGAAAATAATGAAACTTGGAACTCCGAAGCAATAAATAGTTCGAGGGGGTTTTTGGACTGTTTGAAACGAGATTTAAATTTTAATTATTTGTTGAACATATTGAACAAATGATATTGCTTTTTGCCTAAAAAAAGTGGATGATTTTAAGTCCATGTTATAAAAAGACATGACTTTGAGCTATTTTGGGAGAAAACGATGACGTTAAACGTAGAGCCATAAGCCAAGTGCTTCGAACAGACAAGGTGGGAGATGTTTAAACATCATACAGACGCCTCTTTTATGAAATAATCGATCAAACTCAGCAACAAATAAACTATAGATTTAGCGGTTTAAACGATTTTAAATTCCTCGAGCTCTGAAATTTTGATGCATTTAAAGGAAAAACTTTTCCAGAAGATGCGTTTAAATCTCTTCTTCATTATGGCCAGTTCTTCGACCGAGTGTTACTGCGATCTGAACTAAATGTGATTTACGAAACTGATGACATTAGCGCAAAAAATAACCCTAAGGAACTAATGCAATTTTTAAAAGATAAGGAGCTGGAAGATGCCTACACCGAAGTGTCGAAATTGTGTGAATTAGTATTGACAAAACCTGCCACAAGTTCATCAGTAGAACGCAATTTTTCATCACTTAAACGTATAAAAAATTTCGTGAGAAATTCAACGGGGCAGGAGAGACTTCCGCATACATCGCTGTTGTCCATTGAAAATAAACTTCTCCAAAATATGTCGGAGCATCGGCTTTTTTATGATGACGTCATTGACGAATTTGCAAAAAATGATCGAAGAATCGAATTACATTACAAATAGGTAAGTTTCTAAAAATTGCTTCCCTTTCTTAAAATTTCACCGCAGGCCTCTGAGGGGCAGCAAAACAGCAAAAAACTGTATAAAAAATGTTGTTCCGAGCGTGAGGCGCACAGGCGTGCATTCTTTTCATCAACAGAGTTAGGCTGGGCAGACTTTACGTGACATGGCGCATAGATAGATCCAACGTAAGTAATCTTGATCGACCAACTGTCACAATTAAAAATCCTACTTAACATCCAGCATGGATATCTGTGGCACACTTGATAAAAGTAAATAATTGATTATTGAGTATTTTTCTTAGTAATATTTAATTTTTGAGCTTAGTTTTAATCCAATCGCAAGAAAGTTAGTAACGTTAGATTTGCAAGAAAATCCTCTTTTCAAAAAGTGCTTGTCTAAAAAGGGTCGCCATTTGAAAAAAAATAGACACAAAAATTTGATTTTATCGATTTCTCTTGTCCCTAGCTATCTGACTAATCACTAAAACTTAGCGATTGTATTATTCTGTCATCATTTCATGTCCTTAGATTAATTTGCATCCGGTCATGGCCACCTAGATACAAGTTTAAAAATGGCTATAAATAATCAAGTAGACGCAAAAAGTTTTAAAATGTCACATTCTGATTCAGAATTGTCTCAGGAATCCAAAAATGTAAAAATATACAGTATTCCATTAAAAAAAATTGAAACTCGAGTCATTTCCGGTGAAGCCGGAAGTGACCGGAAAGTGAAAAATATGCGAAAATTCTTCTCTTTGTGTACCATTTACCTATACGAAATTTCGTTTTGATATATTGAATACTTTAAAAGTTATGGTGTGTCTAATAGATTCCTTGACACCCGGTATATCTAAAAATAGATAGAGCCTAGTTGAGAACCTCTTCCTTTTGTTATCTATGAGTAGACCAAGACAGAAAGACTAGGCACTAAAGTACACTACACAGATCTTAAACATCGACGAAAGGGGGAGGTATGACAATAGCAGGCCGTTTCCATGGATATACAGAGTTGTAGCCAACCGCAAATGTTCATTGCACCGTTTCCATAGTTACTTACATTCACTTTTTCATATACCGAGATTCGTGTGCTAAACATTAGGTACTTTTATATAGTGCTGTTTATTAAAGTAAATTCTCCGAAAAATTTTACATACATTTTAAATTCCATGGATAAAATTGCATGGAAATATTACCTCTGAACTTGGTTATTTAAAGTGTATGCATATTGTAATGCACCTACTGTATATTCATATACGCGATGGAAAAAAGTGTGAGCCATAAAAACTTGTACCTGCCTTGTTCCGGGGCCAGAAATTAATTAATAACTTTCCAGCAATAAAATTGTTAATTTATTTCTCTAACCGACTCTTAAAAATGCAAAAGCTCGCCTAAGCATATTGGCAATTCCGTCGATGCAATAAAAAAGCCCATTAAAAATTTAACATGGCGACGTAATTGCCCGTAAATCTTTTTTAGAGAGAAAAATAGAGCGTACATTTATAATTTAGAAAAAATAGAGGTAAATTAGCGAGTTCACTTCACGAAACGGTGTTGTTTTTTCTGTGAACAAACGACTGTTTAAAGGCGACACACTTTATGAATGGTAATGAGCCCCAAGGATTTATTTGCGGAAAAAGAAGCTATTTTTTATGTTTAAAGATGTCGCCTTTGTCAGCCAATGAGTGCCTCATATTAAGATGTGTACTAAATTTCATGAAAAATACTTTTAATTCAAAGACTTCATCAAAACTACCTTTGTCGATTGACTGTAATATTTTTAACGTGTAGTCCGACGCACGATAAATGGTCATGACTAAGTAATACCTGTATAATTGATAGTCGGTTTTCAATTTGTCATATTTTGGATCCCGTGTGCAATTTTGGGATACGATATGCTGCAATACGTCAAAATCTTCAGAAAAATGTGCAGATTACGAATAATAATGGGCGCTATTCCGTAAGGGCGGCAAAAGAGAGAAAGCCACCCTTAGGTCAATCCTCTAAATAAAAAATATTTTTAAAAAAATACTAATACAAATAAAAAATTAAACTCTGAAATACTGCAATAAGCTACATTTTTTTAGAAAAAATCATTGACATAACAAGAAATAGGTCGTAAGAGCAGTTGCACCCTAATATTAAAACTGTCACTTTTTCGCTTATATTTTTGTGCAGCATTTTATAAAATAATATTTGGTGTAAAAATATTGGAGTAATAATGTACATAATATACTTAGAAAAAATAGAAACGCAAAGTTAGGCCAAGAGTCTTCAAGAACTGTAAGATCGTGTGTCGAGTTTCTTACATGTGTTAAGTCATTTCTTAAAGATGGCAACATCAGCTATATGACCAACTTACACAATACGTTTGTACGAAGAAATTCCTGACATTGTTTTTTCTGAACCTAAAAAAAAAAGAACGAATCCGAACGAGTGTCTTTTAAATCTACTATTGATGTCGTTACGAAAGAAACTGAAGACCAAGTAAATAATTTCGATGCATTAAATAAAGCTACACTTATTCTTAGAAAACTATGTCTTTCAACTCCAAAGTGGACTTTTGCGGGTTCGCTGGATGACGAGAACTTTAAAATACCAGAGGAGTTTGAATTGTTTCTTAAGTGGTTTCTTTGCGGCTTAGGTCAAGTTAGCTCTGTCGTTGAATGACAAACGTCAGTCGTGTCAACAGGCTTTCTCAAATATTAATGTATGAATGTCTTACTAAACGTCAATCAAAGACAGTTAAAAGCGCTGTTGTACAAAGGACTCGCGAACTGCCTCTACAGATGGGTTTAGGTCTTGCTGTTCATAAAAAAACTAGAAGTAAAGCTGCTGTTGACATTTTATCAAATCTTGGCCTATCCGCTAGTTACAATAAAATTATTCGCGCAGAAACGGATATCGCTAAAAGTTTTCTCAAGACAATAGCGGATAATAATGGAGTATATATTCCTCCACAGTTCAATCAAGGCAAATTTGTTAATTTTGCCGCTGATAACTTAGATTTTCAGGAAGGTACCCCAGATGGAAGTGGAACATTACACGCGACGTTAGTTGTTGGATACCAAAATCAGAATATTGAAAGTAAAGTTAAAGATATATAAATAGATAAAGACACATTAACTTTAATAACTGTACCATCGTCAATTTACACCATCGATGAATGTTATATACAACGAAACATAAAACCTGATCATCCCAAAAATATTGTGCATATTCACCGAAAAGTAGTATTTAATTTTTTTTAATTTGACAAACCTGTATTTTAAATTAAAGAAAAACAGTGAAACAAATTATGCATTATTATTTAGCATCGTAACCCCATCAGAGAAGCCTAAAGCAACCACCACCTCTATGAGACGCCTTTAAGTAAGGTTAATAATATTAATCAAATTGAAGACATCGGTGCAATAACCAGGTAAGTCCATAAATTATAAAAATTTACTTTTATGCATATTCTCGAACCTTAGATTCTTGCGGATCGTTGGGTGTTAAAATCAGGTAAGTCCACCGCTCCTAACGTGCAATCTATTGATTTTTCACATAACTGGTCAAGTATTGGTAGCAAAAACCAGGCAAGTCCAGGAGATGCCTGGTTTTTGCACCGAACCGGTTTCTAGTGGTGGGGGACTTGACTGAAGTGGGAGTAGCAGAGTCGTGGCAAGATGCACGTATGATTTAGTATGCAGGAGTAAGTTGTGCAGGAAGGTTTGTCACGCTCTTGGCCTAACACGTAAATTTTGGTGCAAAAATGTCATCGTCTGAAGACGAACCTTTTCAGTCGTCAGGAAGCGAATACCATCCGAGCGACGAGAACAGACCCGGGCCTAGCGGTATAAAAAAGAGTGTTTTATTGAGCTTTGAATCAAAAGGCAAGAAAATATTGAAGAAGGGATGTCAAGATCTGGGTACCCAATCTAAGTCGTCAGGAAGCGAGCCTAATCCGAGAAATGAGTCTAGTCAATCCAAACCAAAAACTAAAAAAGCACGGAAAAAGAGAAGCCAAAATATTCCTCTTAAAAAAGAAAAAAACGCACTCGTTGTCCAGAAGAATGGGAACGAAATATAAGGAAAAGTAAGAAAGCAAAAGGAGAAGCACATACGTAAGTTTCATTTTTATTTGTTTCTGCATGATAGCTAAAAAATATGCTTAGTATAATAAATTATAGTATTGTAGTATAGTATAGTATAGTAAATAATTTTATCACTATATATATTTCATGAGATTAGACATGGTGTCATTAATGAAGTGCGAGTAATCTCAGATCATTGTAAGTAATCTACGTTTATTGTTATTAAAGGTCTGCCAAAGGAAACGTACTACCAGCAAGGAGGATTGGAGCACCATGTGTATGCCGATTAAAATGTTTTGAGTTGATTGGTGATGAGAAGATTCAGAAGATCTTCGCAGAATTTAATAAAATTGGCGATAAACAAAAGCAAGATATTTACTTGGCTGGTTTGATAGCGTCTAAAAATGTTGCCAGAAAACGGAGTAGGACTGAAACGAGAAAAGAAAAAGAAGTTTCTTTTAAATATAAAGTAATACCTTATATTCTAAGCATTATTTTTTGCTATAACTTGAGATGCTATCTTTTTTTTAGGTTCGTGTTAGTGGGCAAGAATATCCAGTTTGCAAGAATGCAATGTGGGCCATACATGGTATAACAAAATTTAGGGTAGAAAACATTGCTAAATCTCTAAAATCCAACATTGTGTCCAAACCAGACATGAGGGGAAGACACTTAAACAGGCCAAACAAGATCTCCGATCATATTATTAGAACAATAGACGATCATATAAGAAGTTTTCCAAAGCGATCATCCCATTACAGCAGGGAGAAAAACGATGGGCGATACTACTTGCCGTCAGAGTTGAACGTCACCAAAATGCACAAGTTATTTTTACAAAAATATGAGCCCATAGTCTTTGCAGACATACAAGAAGGCAAAGAAAGCAAACCACAGGTAACTTACGACTATTATCATCGTTATTTTGTGCAAAACTTTAATATAAGTTTTGGCTCACCAAGATCGGATACATGTCAGACATGTGATCGTCTGCAAAACATGATCAATGCAGAGCAGAGCACTGAGAATAAAGCCTCATTGCAAGTTGAGAAACAGCTACACATTCGTAAATCTGAAGTATTTTATACTTCATTAAAAGAGAAGTCACAACTTGCCTTAAATGACCCTTCTGTCGAAGTGCTATGTTTTGATTATGAACAGAACTTGCCGTTACCCCATGTTCCCGCTGGCGATGTCTTTTATAAACGACAACTCTGGGTGTATAACTTTTGCGTGCATTCTGCAAAAAGTGGAACTTCTGTATTTTACATGTATGATGAAGTTACGTCAAAAAAGGGGAGTAATGAAGTAATCAGCTTCCTGAATCATTATATAAACACATTTCTGCCTGACACTGTACATACATTATATCTTTTTTCCGACAATGCCTTCGCCCAAAATAAGAATCAAACATTAGTAAAATACTTGTATACTTTTACAAACATCAACCAGAAGGGTATTTCGAAGATTATCCACCAGTATCCAGAGCCAGGGCACAGCTTTTTGCCCTGCGACCGCTCGTTTGCGTTGATCGAAAAAGCTAAGAGACGCAAAGAAAGGGTACATACCCCTGATGGGTGGAAAGACGTCGTACGCTCCACTTCCAAGAAGTTTAAAGTTATTGACGTTAATCAGGACATGATCATGGATTTTGCAACCTATTTCAAACCTTTCTTCAAAACTACTTTTATGAACAAAGAAAAAGTTAAGTTTTCTATTTCTACGTACCGATTGTTTCAATATCAGAAAGGAGTTAATTATGTTGAATGCAGCACCTCAACGGCAGTCCCACTTTTTACTAGGTTTTATATACAAAAAGAAAATATGCCATTGTCTCTTCCAACTTTATCAATGATACAGCCCTATCCTTTGCCTCTGAAGGAGAAAAAAGCTGCTGATGTTAAGCTCCTTTCGTCTAAATACGTACCAGCTGCTGATCTATGGTATTACAGAATGATCTTTGGAGAACCAGAAAATAATGAAGTGATGCAAGAGGTCAACGACACAGTTGAAGATGTTTATTACTCTGATTCTTCTATTATGTAACGTATTTGCCGATATGGTTTCAGTTTTGTTAAGTTTCGTTATTTTGTTTACTTTTTCTTAATAAAAATGTTTTGTACATTATTTTGACATTTTTTAATAATATTTTCGGAGCAACAACCAGGTAAGTCCAAATGTTCATCAATTTTTTTAAATAGCTACGTATTTAATTTTCTAGAAAAAACCTTGTTTATTAGTTACTAGTTGCTTTGTTTACATCTTCAAAAAATTGTGTACTTCCTTCATTTGTCAAATGAATAATATGACGTTTTTTTTAATTTCCCAGCATTTTAAAAAATAGGACTTACCTGGTTATTGCACCGATGTCTTCAATTTAGGACAATATAATCCAAAAAGAATTCCTTAATTTAAATTCGAAAAATATCGTTTTCTTTCCTTTGCGATTTAGAAATAGTATTTTTTAGGGATTTTTAATAACTAAAAAAATTTCTGAACATTTTTAAAAATATTAATTTTTTTTAACTCTAAGGGTGATTTTCTTCCCTTTGCCACCCCTACAAGATAGGGCCTTTCAATATTTGTAATATAAATATTTTTACAAGGATTTTCACGTATCACACAATATCGTATCACAAACTTGCACACTGAATACACATTGACAACTGACTGTTATGTCTGCTTGTGCATCTGTTTTGGCTAATAAATCATTCCAGTCCAGAGTAGTAGTAGGAAAATTGAAACAATTTTGATATATTTACTGTATTGCGTATTGCTGACTTTGAGATAAATTATTTTTATACGAAAAAGTAATAGCCGTATTTTCTTCAAAATAGAGGTTATGTTGGCTAAGGAACTCTTGCAGCACCTCTTTCTTGCTGCTTATGGTTGATACTTTTTCAGCTAAGGTGCTGTGATAACTAGTATTATCACAAACGACAGCACTGCCTGGCAGGATATTCGGAAGAAGGGAATTTTTCATCCAATTTTCACTTTTGTATTATTTTAATTTAAAAAAAAATATGTTGCCCTATATTAATATTGTTATAACGTAAAAATCGTTTTTAAGTAGTTTGTGGATAGAGCCGTTTTACCGTTTCATACTGCAGATAAATGTTAAAAAAATTTTTTAGCTTCTATTCAAAAAACAGTAATTTGACTATTTATACAAAATAATAATTTTTATTTGGAGATTCAGACACTTTTAAAATTACCTATTTAATGTGATTGACCGAATTAATTAGAGTGACTGTTTTATTAGATACATCTAAGAAACAAAAAATATATACTGGGTGACACAGAACATAGTACACGCAATATTTTTTTTTCCTTTTCAGATATCGCTTCTAAAAATAAGGTACGTTTAGTAATTTATTAAAATGCATATTTTGACAGATGAATTGGATTGTACATCACTTCCGGTTTAACCGGAAGTATCCTAAACTTCAATATATTAAAGGGAACCCTGTATATTTTTAGTTATATTTTTCTTCCAAAATGGCGGCACTAAAACCGGTTTTTGAAAAAGATCATATTCACCATCTAACATATAAAACAAAAGACAGTGTCAAACTTCTGAGGTAACCTGATTAAATGAAACTTTTTAGGTTAGAAAATGCATGAAAGCTTAGTATTATGTTTTTTTCCAAAATATTACGCCTTTTCGAAAATAAATTAAAATTACTACCCACTTTTAATGTAAATTTTCTGCCAAAATTTAAATTGGATTGTATATTTTATTTATTCGTTTAATTACATTTCTAATAATGTGCCACAAGTTAACCCTTTTGTCGTTAAATTACAACAATATTTCGATTTTTCCTCCGAGCTACACAATTTTTTATCGGGGAAACTACAATCAAAATTTACCATTTTTATTAGTTAAACTATGTAGATTATTTACCCATCATTTTTAGTAGACATAACTAAGTATTTTATATCAGTCTCAACATGTGTTCAGATTTATTTATAACATTTAAATGACCAGGCCATTTTATACCCATACCTTTATAAGCATTTTAATACTCAAATCTCGAATATTCCAGTTTTATAGAAATAGGTCATCTGGTCATTTTAATTTTATAAAAACGTGACAGTTGATTAATATAAGCATTCTAAAATAATTTTCGCATATATTAATTTTAAGTTTCTAGATGGTTACTTACGATCGTTTAACGTAAATGTAGCTTATATCGCATACTACAACTGCCAATAGATAATGATGGACGTACTATGCTATTTTGTTTTTCATAGCCTACTACTTTTTCTCAATGTATGCGATTTAAGCTGCATTTACGTTGAACAATCGTAAGCATCTAGGAACAATTAAACTTAAAATTAATATAAGCGAAAATTATTTTAAAATGCTTAATCTAATCAACTGTCACGTTTTTATAAAAATAAAAAGGCCAGTTTACCAATTTTTATAAACTGGAATATAGACATTAGAGTATTAGAACCGCTAACCTGCTTATACAGGTATGGGTACAAAATGGATAACCTAGGCCTGGTCATTTTAGTTTAAATGTTATAAACAAATCTGACTCATTGTTATGTTGAGACTAAATAGAAGATTTAGTTATTGACTACTAAAAATGATGGGTAAATAAATCTGACATAGTTTGACTAATAAAAATAGTAAATTTTGTAGTTCCCCGATAAAGATTATGTAGTTCGGAGAAAAATCGAAATATTGTTGTAATTTAACGACAAAACGATTAACTTTTGGCACATTATTGGAAATATTGTTTAACGTAAAATTAAACGGATAAATAAAATATACAAGGTCCAATTTAAATTTTGTCAAATAATTTACATTAAAAGTACACACATTTTTAATTTTTTTTCGAAAAGGCGTAATATTTTTAAAAAAGTTTCATTTCAATCAGGAGGTTTGACTCTGTCTTTTGTTTTGTATGTTACATGGTAAATATAACGTTTTTCAAAAATATACAGGGTAAACCTTAATATGTTAAGGTTTAAGTCACTTCCGGTTAAACCGGAAGTCAATTGGGTAAGTAGTTTTTTGAAAGCTATGCAACAAACCGACAAGCCGATAAACAGAGCGGCAGACCGATGAAATCGAGAAAACATGTTTTTTCGTCATCTAGTGACTCTGAAACGTCCCAGCTAGCACTAAAGTAGCTACATCTGTTTCCACTACTACTATTTAAGAGATTTTACGAATTTATTACTACTAATCCTACTTTATATCAACAAACATTTTGGGTTACACATTTTTAAATATTATATATGTATTTGTTACTGCGAATAATACTTTATAGTAATTTTCCATGTAAAGTAATTATATAACAACTACTGCCAAGCAACTACTTAAAGAATTGACTCCAAGGTTGTCATTTCTTTTCCGTTACATAATAGTATTTATTCAAAGTTACTGTTTCTAATCAGTTTACTAAACTACAACGTTTAAGTGTCAATACCTTCTTGAACTTGGCAACGACTACTCCATTACGTTCAAATGTGCTCCTATAACGTAACTAGAAACTTAGAATTAAAGAATTATAGTAATTATTTACTAGGAGTTAAACTATTACCTCTTCAATTTGAGGTTCCAGGAGATCATGAGGGCGCTGGTACGAGGTTCGGTCGGTGATTTTATAAGGACAGTGGCAACAATAGAGTAATCAATTTTTGATTGGTTCGGTCTTATTGCTGCTAAAATCGTTTTGTTTACTTTTGCGCTAAGTGGGTTTTCATGAGGTTTGTTGTTTTAGTGTCTCATTTTATTTACTTTTTGTGATTATTAAGTTTCTCAGCTATTGGCCATATGGAGAAATGTATTTAAGCCTGGTTGACCTGTTTTTTTGCTTGTAGTTATAAAGTGTTTGTGATGACTGATGAATGTGTAAATGACTATGACTCTGAAATGTCTTAAGTTTAGTTTTACTCAGAGAAAAGTTATTAAATATTGCACATTATTATATTTTGGTTTTATTTTACTGTAAAAGACAATATTGTTTGATGTTTTCTTTCATTCAGCACCTTACAAGTTGAGGTAGAAGCTCTCTAAGATTAGCATAAAGAAACTTTATTTTGTAGGTCTCAGTACATATTACATTACTAAATTCACTTGGCAGACAATTCTCATTAATCGCTTGCACAAACATTGTTATTTGTTA